>CM045767.1:150079576-150610614 GCA_025200525.1 Camellia lanceoleosa
TACCTATGTCATTCAATTCTAGTTCTTTCCAAACATCGTCCAATATTACAAGGACTCTTCCAACGCTCAATATTTTGATCCTATCTCCTGCTCTGGCAAATAAATTGTTCCCCAGATAATTCAAAAATCCAATATTTTGGCCATCTCACCTTGAATATTAATCAAATCTGGGTTTTGGGACGCTACTACCATCACGATTTTATCGAACATCTTCTTTCTTCTGCTTTCTTGGCAACTTTTCACCATAGTTGTCTTACCAACCTCCCATCCCACATATCCCAATCACATAGATACTTCATCATCTGTCAGTGCCTCCATTATTCCATTCATGATCAATCTTCTAGATTCAAACCCCTTAAAACCTCTAGTGAATGCAAATGTTGTCCCTACAGTAGGTGCAACAGCAGGATAGGACACTCTAGGAGAAATCTCCTTCTCCAAGTAGCTTTTCCACAGTGTCAGTTTTGTCTGTAGCTTTTCTGCTCAAGGAGTAGCATGACTTCAAATTTGGACACCACCCATTCCGACACCCTATGTTTGCGTTCTTTTCATCCTCGAGAAATTCCGTATTCTTCGATGAGTTTATTGACTGATGTCAACCACCTCTCAACATCTGGTGCAATAGCTTCTTTGCCTCTGCTTCTTCAACTGATTTTTGTACTCCAAATCTTTTATCTTTCAGCTTTTCGACCTGATTCTCCAGATTCTCAATATTTCCCATAAGAAAACAAATACCCAACCTGCCGGCCACCTGTGGCAGTCAGATATTCTCCAATCTTCTTTCCTATGGGAAGAACAAAGTTCTCGACCATTTCTCTCACGTTTTTCTTCTAAGGATAGTTTAATGTAAAAGACTAGAACACAACAAAAAGGGACTTCTACTACAATCAAAATGGAAATGAGGAAACTGAGCTTTGCAAATCAAAATAGAACAAAGAGAGTAATACTATTTTGCAGAGGATATGAAGACAGGAAAGAAACACTTAGATGACACTTGGCAAAATCAAAAGGGAATACTATATATATATATATATATTTTACAAGTAGGGTTGAACATAGAGAATTATATTGTAATATAATCGGACAAGAAAGGGGAGCTTTTGTAACAGAAATAGAAACCAAGAAAGGGAGCTTTGTAAAATGAAAATAGAGTTTTAGTGGAGGAGATAACAAAGCTCTCAAAAATAAAAAATAACAAAAAGGGATTCAGGTTCCTTTTTTTTTTTCTTTTTTTCTGGTAAGCAACACTTGAACACAGAATAAAATTGAAGGAAGAAAGTAAAATTATAGAAAGGGGGGTGGATCAGAAGCAATAATAAAAAGATAACGGTAATAATATATGATTAATCGAAGGAGGAAATGAAGAGAGAAAACCTTGAGATTTTGTTCCGTCTCTACAGATGAAAATGCACTGCATAGTCATTCGCCGGCAGTGAAGAGTAAAGCTTTGCAGGAAGACAACGAAATCAAACAGAAGGAGAGTATCAAAAGCCAAACAATGAACTCTTAAATGTTGATGGAGACGACATTAAACTCACCTTTTTTTTGAGGTTCTCCCTTGATATAATACCATTAATCTTATATTATATTTTTGACATAATTATATTAATTTAATTTTTAATATAGTTAAGATTATTAAAATTAATACCAAGGATGGTTAGATACTGAAATAAATAATGGTAAATAAACATTCTAGTATGAAAGAGATTATATTATTTTTTATTTATATGATGAAAAAATTATTGATAAAAAAATGACTTAAATGTTATGTAAATTAAAATTTTATGAAAAGTGAATGTAATTATTTCAAAAGTACAGGATTAATTATGTTTTTTTTAAAATTACATGAGGGCAAGTGTAATTTACTTTACATACATGGAATAAAGCAGTATATTTTGCCTTAAAATCAGAAAATGTTCATGATTTAAAAGTTCTTAAAGTTAACTAAAAAGTCAATTTACTAGCTCAAAATTAAGCCTTTAAAATAATTAATACTAAAATAATTAGTTTTTGACATATTATAGTTTGGGCTCAGCTTGTGGATTAGATAGTATTGTTTTGATTCGCGAAATCTATCACCATCCTAATGATGTAAACAGTTCATATTTTATATCATAATGTGTAAATTATTTATTAAAAAATCAAATCAATCCAATATCCGTGAATCACATTAACTCATAAATTTGTTTCTTAAAAAATAAATGATAAATTTTTAAATATTATTTATCGCTTATATTTTGTCATGAACTAATCACTACAAGAAAACCACCTTTAGGCGCCAAATTTTAGTAGCCAAAGGTCCACTTTAGTCGCTAAAAGTCGAGATTTTGGTTTCGACAAAAATTTTAGTCGCCGCTTTGTCGCCAAAACATGGTCGGAGGTTTTGGCGACTAAACCTGTTTTAGTCGCTAAAATGACGCTTCGGCATCAATATATTAGTCGCCAATAGTGTTTTAGAATTTTCAAAATCACACATTTACCGACTAATAGTTTTGTCGAATATCGAATCCAAACGCCGACTCAAACTTTAGTCGCTAAAATCGAGCTTTTTACATAAACTTTTAGTCGCCAAAGGTGTTGCAAAAAAAAAAAATCCCACTTTTTTTTGCTGGTTCTAAGTTTCGAATTGCCACCTCCAACATTCCACACCTTTAGCCACATACTCCATCCACTATGCCACTACACATCCACGTGAATATATATGAAATATATATTATTTATATAATATTTTTTCCGGTATTAATACAAAATAATATTTATAAATAAAATTATTTTTATTAAATATAATTTACATAAAAAATAAATGATTTATTAAAAAAAAAATTGGCCCACTTTTGGCTTATCAAAATAATTTTTAGTCGCTAATGCTATAAGTTTCTGCTACTAATTTATTTCGTCGCTAAAACCGTGACTTAGGCCTAAACAGACCTCTTTTGGCGATTAAACTGAAGTTTTGTTGCCAAAAACTCGCTTTCAGCTACTAAATTGTTTTTTGTAGCCAAAAGGTTCACTTTCAGCTTACAAAACAGCTTTTAGTCGCCAAACACTTATCATCGCGATTTAAACTGAAGTTTAGTCGCCAAAACCGTGACTTTGGCTACTAAATCATTTTAGTCGGCAGAAAAACCTTGACTTTTGGCTACTAAAACAACTATTAGTCGCTAAAAGTCTCACATGTGGCTACTAAATTGCCTTTTAGTCGCTAAAAGTATTATATTTGGCGACTAAAGGAGTTTAGTGGCATGAAAGTTTCAATTTTGCCACCAAAACCAATTTAGTCGCTAATTTCTACTTTTTAGCGACGAAAAACGAATTTTTGGTCGCCGAAAGTGTTTTTTGTTGTAGTGAATAGAGTTACATCGATGTGATTTTTTTGTAAATAATTTATATATTATAATTTAAAAAGTAAATAATTTAAACCCTTGACACAAAACTCATCACAAATTCCCATTGAAGCTTATTGATTTATTTTTATTTCTTTTGAGTTGCTACTTTTCTAATTGCCCCTATGATGACTAAAGTGAGTTTTTTTTTTTTTAAATAGGGAAACAAATATTTCTGAATGAGTTAAAAGTATTTTTCAGCAAAATAATTTTTAGCCGACAAGTAGTTGTGAGAAAAATTACTAGAGTTATGTATTTATTTTTAAATTTCAATGAGTAAACCGTATATGGACCAAACTATGGACTTATCATTTAAATTTCACAATTTATTTATAATTTAGATTATTTGGTGGAATATTTTTTAGTTGTTTATATATATTTATATTATAAAAGATTATGTTAGATAGTTTGATATAATTTTATTTATAGTTTATTATTTTAAAATTAGTTTTTATTTTCTTAAAACCAAATATTAATTTAGTTGTGAAAAAAAATAAATTAAAAAGTACTTATCATTTAAAGGAAGGGGAAACTAAATACAGATAAAAGAAATGAAAAAAATTAATAATACATGAAATGTAAGTATCACTTGCAACCCACACATGTAATTCGTGATTTGTGTGAATCTCACATCTATGTGAAAATTTTAGTAAAATATTTGATAATTTATTTAGAAATTCCTAACATTTTTTATAAAAAATTATAAATATATAAGAGTATAAATGTATTTATGATAGAATATAAATGAAAAAGAAAATACTACTTAATCCCAAATAAATTATTAGATATTTTACCAGTGAAACCCACACAAATTACATATATATAAATCTCATACACATATAAAAAATTTAATAAAATATTTAATAATTTATTTGAATGCCAGAATAACTCAATTTTTTTCCCCACTACCACCGGTATGCCCCCCCCTTTAGAAGAGGAAGGTGCATTTATGCTGTGATGGAACCCAACACAACAACCCATGTGAGATGAGTGGCTGACGTTGCTTTTGCTTTTACATAGGCCATAGCTCAATTATTAAATGAGAAATAACATATCAGTTAAAAAATGAATATATATATATATATATATTTATACAACCGCGATTTGTAGCTCGAATGGAGGCTCCCCGAATCCCCCCGAATCGAAAACGACGTCGTTTGACGTCGTTTGAATTTTTTTTTTTTTTGCAGATCGAAGAACGGAGAAGAAGGAGGAGGAGGAGGAGGGGAGGGGGAGGAGGGGGAGGAGGAAGGAGGGACTGGAGGTGGCCATACCAGTGGGAGGTAGCGAGGGCGGGGCCGGAGGCAACGGCGGTGGTGCCATGACGGTCAGGTACGCTGGGCAATGGCTTGACGACTGGGTGGGCTGACGACGGGCGGCGAGGTCCTCTTCTTCTTTCTCTCTTTCTCCTCTCCCTCCGAGCTTGCAGACTCGACAATGGAGGAAGAAAAGAGGAAGAAAAAAAGAAAAAGGGTAAAAGCCCAAACGACGCTGCTTTTGGGCTTGGATTCGGGAAGACGATTCGAGCTACAAATCTTTTTTCATATTTATATATTATTATATCAAAGTTAATTTTCAACTTCTATCGATGTGATAATTAATTAAAATATTTAAAATAAAATATTTTTTCATATTTTTTTAATTATCAATTAATCATATTCTTCACGCATCATCAAAAATTAGTTTAAAAAATATATTTATATATCATTTTTTTTTTAAAAATTACAAATTAGGGGTAAAAAAAGAGAGTATATTTTCATAAAATTAAAATTAAATTAACGGGTCAAGATTTTTGGAATCCAATCCAAACATCTTAAGCCGTGAGATTAAGATGACATTTTTGTGTTTGATTAGGGAGATTAGGAGGGATCTATTCAGTATTCGGATTGCTTATTTAAAGGAGTGAGTAGTCCATCGTTTGTTTGTTTTTTTAGTCCGTCAGACATGGAGTCCGGCCAGACTCCTTATCCCCCATATGGAGATTATACTATTCGGGGGGTGTGGGACAGTTTTGGAGGGACAATTTATTGTTGAGATTAGGTGGTAAAATGACTATTTAAATCATCTGCTATTTCATTATGTATTATATTTAGTAAAATTCAATAAAATTTGAATGTCTCAATTTAAAAACAAAATAATTTTATTTAACTTTTTATTGATGTTTTATTTATTTAATTTTTTAAAATAATTTTTTATAAATATTTTATTGATATTTTATTTTAAAATTTTGTTTATATTTTATTTAATTTCATTATTTAAATGTTAATAGATGTTTTATTTAATTTCATTGTTTAATCATTATTATTTTTTAAAAACAAATTTATTTAAAATTTTAATTAAAAAAATAACATATATTTTTATTGATATTTTATTTATTTAATTTAAAAAAATAAATTTATTTAATTGTGTAAAAAATAAAATAAAATAAATTTTTATTTAATCTAGCTAAAAATAATTAAAATATTAAAGATATGTTTAATATTGCTATTACTTAGTAAATAATTGAAAAATGGTAAAATAGTCTTTTGCTCATTTATTCTATCCAGTCCGACCAACCAAACGTTGGATTCACTAAAAATAGTCTTTTCCAGACATCTAATTCCATGAAAAAACAAACACAGGATACATATCCAATCCAATCAAATAATCCGGGGGATTCACAATCCCATCACTTAAGTCCGTTAAATTTTAATCCCCCATTATCTGGTCCATCCAATCAAACACACCTGTGTAAGGTGTAAAACCCAATCCAAACATCAAGTTGTGAGATTAAAGATGACATTTTGTGTAAGCTGTAAATTAACCTGATGTATCCATTATACAAATTTCAATACCATTCACTTGTTTGCTTAACTATTCAAACTTTTAAATTGAAAATTATTTTTTTTTTAATTAAGCTTTGACATTTCTAACAAAATAAATCTTAATTAATTAATTTTATCAATTAAATCATAATCTTTTGATTTGTCTTTAATCTAAACTATTGTCTATTTCTGTTAAGTAAAATTAATGAAAAAAATATTTTAATTATTAAACTCAACAAAAAAAGGGTATTCTAGACATTTCATCTAAACTTACATGAAATTTAATGGCTATAATATTATTATTTTTTTGTTGATTTTACTTGCCAGAAATAAGAGAAAAATTTAGGGTTCGTTTGGGGATGGCTTTCTGGGCTTTTTGGCTTTTCGAGCCACAAAATGTATCAGCTCTTTTCCACAAATGCAGAAAAACATCACATTAAATCCATAATCATTACACTCTTCTTTCACAAAAAAAATCAAAAAAGTCAAAAAGTCTTTCCCAAACCAAGCTTTTGAGCCCAGGCTCAAATAGCCAAAAAAACTAAAAAGCTAAAAAGTCAACCCACTTCCCAAACGGAAGCTTAGATTGAAAACAAATTAAAATATTAAATTTTAAATTGATAAAATTAAAAACTTATAATTTATTTTATTACAAAAGTCAAATATTAGGATTTTTTATATTTGTAATTTTTCTATTTAATTTTTACTTTTTTAAAGCTAAAAAAAATTAGTTTAAAAAATAAAAAAATAAAAAGTAGTCGTGTGCATTTGTGCTTCGATGGACCCAACCCAGCAACCTGATGTGATGTAGGTGGCCCACTTTGCTTCTGACCCAGCCCATGGCTCAAAAATTAAATTTCCATAATGATGGGTGGGTGGAGAGGTATTTGATTTGGAAAATTCTAAATATATATAAAATTTATACAAAAAAATTTAATAAGAACGAAGTAATAATATCATTATAGTAAATAAATATATTTTCAATAGTGTTTTGTATTAAAGTGAAATGTCTACAGTGAATCACATCATTATGTATGAATTTTTTGTTTGTATAACATTACTTTTGATTTTGGAATTTTAAAAATAATTTTTGAATTTTTAATTTATATTCACTAAATACTAAAAAGTACTATATATATATATATATAAATACAGTACATATTCATATTTATTGATTTTTTAAAATTTATTCACAAATCAAAATATTAGGATTTAGATTGATAAAATTAAAACTCATGATTTATTTATTTTATTCACAAATCAAAAGATTATAATTTAAATTGATAAAATTAAAAATTAAAAATTTATTTTATTATCAGGGTCAACCCTTAAGATTTTTTTTCGTAATTTTTCCATTTACTTTTTTTAATCTAAAAAATAAAAAAACAAAACAAAACAAAATAAAAATTAGTTGTCATTTTCGTACAATTTGTGCTGATAGACTCAACCCAACAACCCATGTTGGCTTTTTGGGAAGTGGATTGACTTTTTAATTTTTTGGCTTTTTAATTTATTTTAGTAGCTTAAAAGCTTGGTTTGGAAGCTTTGGCTTTTTGACTTTTTTTGAATTTTTTTGTGAGAAAAGAATGAATGATTTATGATTAGATGTGATATTTTATTCATATGACTAAAATGACCTATTTTGTTTTTTGTGGCTAAAATAGCCAAAAAAACCTGCAAACTCACTTGTCAAACACAGCCGTTATGTGGGTGGCCCACTTTGCTTTTGACCCAGCCCATGGCCCAATTATTAAACTTTCATAAATGATGGGTGGGTGAAGAGATTATCTATTTGATTTTGAAATTTTAAAAACAAATTTTTAATTTTTAATTTACATTCACTAAATACTAAAAAGTACAACCAAAAAAAAAAATTAAAGTGCAGTACATATTCATATTTATTGAATTTTTAAAAATTTCTTCACAAATATTTTACTTTTTAAAGTGTTTTAATGTACTTTATTAGATAACTTATTCCCCAATGTGCAATATGTTAAGTTTTGTACTTTCTCATGAAATTTTTTAAAAAAGAGTTAAGATTTTTTCAACAAAAATGAGTTTTTAGCCAATAAATAATTGTGAGAAAATCATAAAAGTTATATATATTTAGGCCAAGTTTGGCTATCCTAAATAAGACACTTATTTCATCTTTTTATCTTTTTGGGTCACATCAATCAATATCCCTCTACTTTTTCTACACATAATAGAATAAAAGTCAAAAAGTGTCTTTATTTTAATCTTCCTAAACTTGGCCTTATTTTCAAATATCATGTGAGTAAATTGTACATAGATATAGATGCACCATTTAGCTTTCAATATTTATTTATAATTTGGATTATTGTGGTGTAATATTTTGAGTTGTTTATATTTTTTTATTGTTAGAGATTATATTAGATTGTTTGATATAAATTTTGCTTATAATTTATTATTTAAAATTTAGATTTTATTTTTTTTAATTTAATTATAATTAAATTAACGGCTCAAGTTTTTTGAAACCCAATCCAAACATCTTAAGTCGTGAGATTAAGGGTTAGTTTGGCATAACCTAAATAAGTCAAAAAGTTACTATGTTATTTAAGTCACATCATCTTATTTAAATCACATCATCTCTCTAACACATCACATCAAACCCAACCCAAACCCAACCCAAACCCACCAATAAGTCAAAAAGTGTACTTTTTTAGGACATCCCAAACCAACCCTAAGATGACATTTTGTGGGGGATCCTATCTACACTAAAAAAAAGAAAAAGAAAAAGAAAATATGAAGTACGTCCAACTTCCCAAGGGTAAGGCTTTTGGATGGTATTTTTGGAATCGTAGAGCATATCACAAGTCATATTTTGGTAATTTGAACAGTTTAATATGTAGAACTTATTAAATAATTTATCTTTTAAAAATATTACATTGATCAAATATCGATAGATACTTGATCAAAATACATTTTTGTCAATAATTTATTTTTAAAATCATATTTTATTATTGACAAAAATATAATGACCTTGTTTGGTTTAACTCTCAAAACACAATTTTTAAAAAAAAATTTCAAAATTTTTTTTGGTTGGAAATTTTTTTTTTTTTAAAATTCAAAATTATTTTATCTCTCCTACACATCAATTAATCACTTTTTCTCTCTCTCCTCTCTCCTTCTCAATCACTTTTTTTCTCACACAAATCTACCAAACTATAATAAAATATCAAATCATCCCAAACTCCCATACTCCAAAACTATTTCCAAAATATACAACAAAACAAATTAAAAAAATTTTAAAACTCTTTCCCCAAGATTTTTTTTGAAAATTTATCTCTCAAAACCAAACCAAACCAAACACAATTCGATATAATTGAGAGATTATCGATATCGGATTGATATGATTTTTTGCAAAGATGAATTACTCGACGAACTGTACACATTGAACGGTTTATATTATCGAAATGAAATCTGTGATGGGCACCACAGGTCCAACATCACTGTCCAGACCACTTGAGAAAAGCACCGCCTATTTCTCAATATATTCTATTAAACTATTTAAGATTATAATTACTCTCAATATATCTTATATATTTTTTAAATTATCCTTTAAAGGTACACTACTTGGTTGTTGGTTTAAAAAAGTTACTTTTTTTGACTTATTGGCTTATATATGGGTTGGGTTTGGGTTGGGTTTGATGCGATGTAGAAAGGTGATGTGATTTAAATGAGATAACGCGATTTAAATAGGATAATGACTTTTGATTTTTTGTATTATTTAGTTGATGCCAAACTTGACCTAAATAAAGCCATTACTATTTATTTATTTATTTATTTTTGAGAATTGAAAAACTTACATTAGATGAGAAAAGGGCGATGAAAGGAGGAAAGCAAGGCATCCGGGGTTGAGACTAGTTAACATTTTTGTGCGAAACACAGCTTTCACATAACTATTTGTTTGTGAGGTTTGATTGTTGTTTGAGTTGAATAGTAGTAGCCACTAGAACTGTGGACAAAAACAGAGAATCCTTGAAAATCGAAGAGAGAGAGAGAGAGAGAGAGAGAGAGAGAAGGGAAATTAGAAGACGAGTCTTCTTCAACTTATCACTATTTACTGTACATAATTTGATAGTTATAGTTCTTTATTGTTTTAATTGCAATTTTCGCAAGAAAAAAAAAAAAAAGAAATAGAAAAAAAAGTTGTGTATTCTATATAAAATTCTATGATGTGCTGCTCATTGATACTTTGATGGTAGTCTTAAGGTTAAGCAATTGATAAAGAGTACATCCAAATTAATTATGTTTCTTGATATTAATTATTTTCTTTGTGTGAATCTATTCCATGATAGTTTAGATTAAGATAAAATAATAGACTTATAATGATTGTGCGGTAAGAACGGCTTTTCGCTTTATATTTACAAAAATTTTATAAACCGATTTTTTTATTTTTTTGTTTATTTTAAAAAACATAAACTACAAACGCTTTTGGTAATCGACAAAATGTTTAAAAAATTAACAACATAAAAAGAGTGAGAAATGACAAGTGGCATGAAGACAAAGTATAGAAGGTGCAAAGCAAGTGACAGTGGTGAAGGTGGTGGAAGGTGGGTGACGAAACACATGGCCACATGACGTGGGTGGTGGCAAATGGTAAAGTGGCGGTGATGGTGGCGGTGCGTGGTGGACGGTAGCCAAGAACGGTGGTGGACAAAGGCAGTGGATGGTGGTATGGTGAAGTGAGTGGGCGATAAGGCAGCAGAAGGAAAGTGGAAAGGTAGAAGGCAAGCAGGGTGACAAGTGGCTAGTGGTGGAAGTAAGGTGAAAGTGGTGAAAGGAAGACTGGTGGAAGACTATGGTGGTGATGGCTAGTGTTGGGTGGTAAAAAAAAAATCGAAAACTCAAAATGGAAACACATTTTTTGTGTTTTCATTTTTTAACCAAATTTATAAACTGAGACCACTGATTTATAAATCAAAAAGTTTACCAAACAAGTTTTTATTTGAGTTTTTAAAATTTTTGTAAATATAAACAGAAAACTGAAAACGTAAGTGTTACCAAACGGCACCTTAATGATTATGTTCACAGTTTTGTGTCTTTTCTTGATTATATTCACAGTTTTGTATATTTTTTGAAGATTCGGATTAAAAACACAGAAATCAAGAATTGTATTTTGATATTTATATAAATACTTACTTTCTCTTTGATAGATTGCTTCAGAGAATATTTTTAATTATTATTCTCATTCATTATTTGATTTTGTTCAAATTTTCTTTTATTTGTAAATAACAACACAATAAAAAATAATGATGTTAATGATAATGGTGAGTTTTGATGGAATGGAGTAGATTGGAATTTTGGACTGAGAAAGAAGAAAAGAAAATAATTGAAACTTAAGAAAGAAGATGAAGATAGGTGAATATGAAAAAAAAAAAAAAAAACATGCAAATGGTTTGGGTGTACTATAAGAAAAAATATATATTTTTTATTTTAAAATTTAATATATATTTTATTTATTAATAAATTTATATTAAGTTATAAAATTTTAAAAGTTTAATTAAACGTACTGAATTATTATGTGAGTCCAAATAAAATCACCGCATTTTGTGTAAGGTGTTAATTAACTTGATACATCCATTATACAAAATTTCAAATACCATTCACTTGTCTGCTTAACTATTCAAAATTTTAATTTGGGAAATTACAATAAAAAGATTTCAAGACTTAACCTTTGTAATAAAATAAATTTTAATATTTTAGTTTGATTAATTTAGTCATAATTTTTTGAAGAGATGGCAAAATTACTTAACCCGGTCATATTTGTACCAATCCGATTTTAATAAAAAGAATTAGGAGAGCATTGATAAAGTAGATAAAGTATATGGATATGTAGGTCAAAATTGTCAATGTCAGGGTAAAATACAAAATCGTATCATTAAAATAGTTGAGTTTAAAGTTAATAATTTGTACGCAAAATCCAATAAAACACGACCCGTTGCTATCTATATACGTCTTCAATCTAAGCCATTACATATATTTGTTAAGTAAAATTGATTAAAAAATATATATTTTAATCATTAAACTCAACAAAAAATGATATTTTAGACATCTTATTTAAATATATATTGAATTTAAAGGCTAAAATACTTTTTTTCATTGATTTTACTTGTCAAATATAGACGAATGGTTTACATTGAAAATAAATCAAAAACTTATAATTTAAATTGACAAAATTAAAAACTTATGATTTATTTTATTATAAAAGTCAAACCTTAAGTATTTTTTTTTTCTATTTAATTTTTACCTTTTTAAAGGGAGATTTACCAATAAATCTTAAATGTTAATCTTATGATCCAATTGGTCCCATTTTTTTTTTTCTTTCTAATGATCCGTTTAGTCCTGCCTTTTTTTGAAGGACGTGAATGCCCTCAGTTGACAGATTAATATATGCGGTACAATTGTATATGAGGGGATCAGGTTTGGGCGCGTATGGCACACGTTTGTGAATCTGAGAGGGTGGTATTGTATATGTGTCACGTGACACATAATTGGGGTGTCACACAAGGGTAAAGCGCGCTAAGGGGATTTGTACTACACTTGTGTGTTTGCTAGTTGCCACATGGCACAGAGGCACACACACATCCGTGCAATGTCAGTACAAAAAAGAAATAAAGCCCAACATATCCAACCCTACACCAAAACATTGTTTATCACTTTCTATGGTCCCAACCTTCATTGGTTCATTCACACAACTTATTTGACCAAGTATTTTCATACACACAACCACCCAACCCACATCACACCACCCCATTCCCACTTCACACACAACCAAATCTGCAACATTTTCAAACATAGAAGTGGTCCATAAAACATGTCTCACTCAAACAAAGGACACAATTGTCCACACAGTCAAACCAAACATGGAAAATAGAACCACAAAGGAACAAATCTCCCTACCAGCAAGACTTAACGGAACAAAAGAATAAAAGTGGGACTGATTGGTACAATAGTTTGTGAGATATGATTTATTAGTAAATATTCATTTTTTAAAGCTAAAAAAATTAGTTTAAAAAATAAAAAATAAAAAGTAGTTGTCATTTTCATACAATTTGTATGTATCTACTGACCGGACAAAGGAAGGTGCATTTGTGCTTCAACGAACCCAACCCAGCAACCTATGTGATGGGGGTGGCCCACTTTTTTGCTTTTGCTTTCATTAGGGGTGTACAAATGACCAGTGAATCGTGGCTGGCCAAGCCCTGCCTGTGGCTGTGATGAGCCCGATTGGTTTAGGCTCGTTTGGGCCTGTGACAGCTTGGCTCAAGCCCGGCTCACCAGCCCATCGGCCCGCTTAAGGTCTACTTAGGGCCCAACCCAAAGCTCGACCCACCTGAGGCCCAGTTTATTTTTTAATGGAAAATAATAAAATTTTCGTATAAAAAATGTTAAAAAAAAATAAAATGGTTAGGCCCGCCCAAACTTGAGTCTAGGCCCAAGCTCATTGGGCTGGCCCAAGGCTCGGCCCACTGGCCCGGCCAAGGCCCGAATACCCTTGGGCTTAAGCTTGGGCCTGGGCTTAATTTTTTTGGCCCGTGGGCCGATCCGACCCATATTTTGACGACAGCCAGCAAGGTTCGACATGAGCCCGGCCCAGGCCAGATTTACACCCCTACTTTCGACCCAGCCAATGGCTCAATTATTAAACTTCCATAATGATGGGTGGGTAGAGAAGTATTTGACTTTGGAATTTTTAAAAATAAGTTTTGAAATTTTAATTTATATTCACTAAATACTAAAAAGTATATATATATATATATAAATACAGCACATATTCATAGTAAGTTTTTTTAAAAAATTAGTCACAAATCAAAATATTAAGGTTTAAATTAACGAAATTAAAAACTCATAATTTATTTTTATTACTAAGGTCAATCCTTAAGATTTTTTGTGTAATTTTTTCATTTAATTTTTACTTTTGTAAATCTAAAAAATAAAAAAAATAAAAACAAAATAAAAAGTAGCTGTCATTTTCGTGCATTTTTTATATATTATTATTTAGTTATTTATTTTTTTAACTTAGACAATAGGACCGCTAACTACTCACACTGGGCAATTGCAGATCGAGAGCCATGGCCAAGGAAGGTGATGTGCATTTATCCTTCGATAGACCCAACCTAACAACCCATGTGATGTGTGTGGCCCATTTTGCTTTTGACCCAGCCCATGGCTCAATTATTGAACTTCCATAATGATGGGTGGGTGAAGAAATTATCTAATTTGATTTTGAAATTTTAAAAACAATTTTTGAATTTTTAATTTATATAAACTAAATATTAAAAAGTATAAGAAAAATATAAAAATGAAATATATATTTGTAACTATTGAATTTTTCAAAAAATTATTCATAAACATTTTACTTTTTAAGTACATCTAAGGGAAATTTATCATAAAATCTTTTTTCAAGTGTTTGTATCCCAATTAGTCCATAAGATATTCTTGTATTCCAATAAGACCTATTATTTGAACATTTCATCTACCAAATCTTAATTCTCATATTTAAAGTATTTTATGGACATTTCTATCCTTACAAATATTTTTTAAACGGTTAGTAATTTGGTGATGTGAACATTCATATTTTACAATGTGAATATTCACATTGACGTGTGAATGTTCACATTGGCAGTGTGAACATTCACATTGACGGTGTGAACATTCACATCACGGAACATTCACATTGTAAATGTAAATATTATTAAGGGTATTTTGGTAACTATATCACTCATAGGACTTATTGGAATTTAAAAAAATAATGTAGACTAAATGGAACATAAGTAGGTGAAAAGGGATTTATGAAAATGTGTCCCTACATCTAAATTAGACATACCCAAAAAATTTAAAAAATAACTAAAATAATAATAAAAAAAACTAAAAATAAAAAATACAAAATGACAATCCAAAATCAAACAAATAATTTGCTCATGAGATAATTTGATGGGCATCTTTAAAAATGGTAGACTAATAAAACCCGTTTTGTAAAACATTGCCGGCCATTTTATGCCTACTAAAAAGACCGCCACATGCAGAAGAATGACAAAATGTAAGAATGTTATGCACCTCACTCTCCGGCACACACCGTCGGATCACTATTTAGCAGATATATGAACAATAAGAATAATACTTACTATTTAGCAAATATATGAAGACACAAAAGGGACAATTTGCAAAATCAAATTAGAATACATATTATTTTTTAAAAATTTTAATTTTTTAAAAAAGAGTCCAAATCCGGCAATTCTTTTTGAAAAATCGATGTTTTGAATCAAATGCCAAAAATGGACTGCTTTGCTAGATTTCAGAGTCGTCGCCTAAATATTTTTGGGAATTTAGGAAATCCGACACTCGTGCCAAAGGTCATTAGTCCATCATCACCAAAGTGTCTCAGCTCGAGAACATTGGTACGAGAGGGGAAGGTCGTGAATTGAGCACCCCACTTTCCCGATCAAAGATTGGCCTCTACTAATCATGATATGCTCTTGTTCCGGTTTATTAGCTATTTACTATGTGATGCGCACACCAGGTATAGACTAGTTTTGCAAGAATTGAAACATTTGGTCTCATGTTTTGTTTTGAAATTGTTTTGTGAATTTGCCACTTGAAAAAGTGGGCTTAAAATGGACATTAATCAAACTATCCCAATTCAGGCATCTAACCTTCATCCATAGGCATTCAAACAATTATATCATTTAAGCACTTAGCCTCATGGCAAGCATGGTAGATATGGGAACACAAACACTTAATGCAAGATGCTAAGACGCAAAAGCTCACCTAGTACTCCGAGCTAAAAAGGTGAAACAGTTAGCAAAATATGCATGTTCCTATTTATATAATTATGGCTAATGCAACATACACATTATGTATTTTATAGGCTCAGCTATGAGCATGGTATGTGTTTTCATTCAAGATATGCGATAAGGCACATATTCAAACAATGAATTTAAACATTTGGTTAGTATGATGAGCCGAACCTTGGATGCATGCAAGACAAATGGATGCAGAACATGATAATGTTAATGAAACATAATGTTCTAAACTAACCATCGTAAACGATTAAATAAAGGTGAGAAAGACGTGGGGTTGGAAGACATACACATTATTACAACATTTGATCCCTTCTGCAGGAGGGAGTGAATCAATGTCCGAAAGTCCGAGTTTAACTAACTATTACAAAACTGGGCGAATGAATAATAATTAACTTAACTAAGCTAATTAACTACTCTATTACAACAATTGAACCAACTATACCAATTAACTAAGCAATGTCTATGACAATACTAATTACAATAAGATTAATTTACAACTATGATAATTTAACACTAATGAAACAATTAATCGCGTTCGACAAAGGAGTAAGTGAAGACGGATGAGGGTTGCATCCACAGCGTCTAAGAGCTACTCTGTCTGTCCAAGCTAACTCTTTTTCACCTTCAGCCACTGCCTCTATTTTTTGCAAAACTGCACTGCTAGCCACACACTGAGGGCCGACCGTGCATCAATGATGGCCGACCGGGTCTACAAATGGCCGACCGTGCCTCAATTTGGTGCAAAACTCTATTTTTGTGTTCTGAGGTGAACCAGTGCAGACAGAATGTTCTTAAGCTCTGTTTGTCCCATCTTCCTTCTTTGTCATGGGAAAGCCTCGAGAGAAGGTTGAAATTGATTCCAAAACCATCGATGAGCAAATTGATTGCTTGATGATCTCGGATACAATTTTGGACAAAAAGTCAATGAATGCAATGAATAAGACCACCCATCTCCCTTGTCATGGAATGAACTGGAAGAGGGAGTTTGCAACGCTTCGAGAATCATCAAAATGCCATGAATTAGCATGTGACGACTCTTGACACAAGGAACTTGGCATAATGTCTGACTCTTGACACAATTCTAACCATTTTCTTTATATGGGTAGCTCCAAGTTTTAAGCCAATTTTATTAGTCATTGCCATTCGTTAGTCCATTTGTCCATGGTGATGTTAAAGTCCTCTAAACAAGAAGTAATGTCAAACGAGAGATTCTTCAAAAAAAACCATGAGAGAAAGACTATACCGTTGGCAATGAATCTTCGAAAAGATTAAGCCATTAGGTAGGATTCTTTCTTATATATTTTGAGCAACCTCAATCGGTTGAAATCATTCTCAAGAATGAAAGAGATAGATGATTAGATGGTTGTTAAAATTAGACTTTAGACATGGAAATAAAGTAAAGAAATGCTTAGAACAACGTGCAACAAGTTATGTATGCCGACTTATGAGACATAACTAAACTAACCAAAGCTTGAACCAATTAAACCACTTAGGACAACCTCAAAAGCCCTAAATAGATGAAAATCAGTGGCTAAAAATGCATGAAAAGAGCCTAAGAAAAAAGAAAAAGGCTAAGCAACAAAGGGATGAAACAAGGCTAGGAAACAAAAACAAGGAGGGGTGACTAACCCCTTCACTTTTGAAACCTCAAAACATGATTTTTAGCATTTTTTAAACTCTGAAAATCAGTGCAAGGACCAAGGTTGAATATGGACAAGGGAACTTTTTTACTAAGACAGAAACATAAAAGAGAAAGAGAGATTGCTAAAATGGAAATAGAACACACAGAATATTGTTCTGGTAATTGCTCAACACAAAGTAATAATAGAGTCACAGAGGAGGAGATTACAAAGCTTCCTGGGTAAGCAAAACTATAATAAAAACTGAAGAGAGAAAACAAAATTATAGCTGAACATTGTAAATAGAAGTGGAAATAAAGAAAGAAACACCTTTGAAATATTATTCTCTGGCTCTTGTTGATGAAAAATGCACAAAATAGCAACGAGTCGGCAGGGAAGAAAGCGAAACAATTAGGAATTGAAAAAGAGCCTATCCCCAAACAGACTATAAGATCAAAAAAGACAAGTGATGCTCGGTTTCTTGATCAAAAGACGCTTGTGTTCTTTGTTTGTCTTGGGTGAATCAAGTGGAAAGAGGGATGGGCAGCAGCAATTGTGAGGTACAAGAAGTTGGCTTTGGGTTCCTTGTTGGAATATGGGCGGAGGTGGTCAAAACGAGTCAAGGACTCCCTATTTGTTAGGTCACTAGGCCTACTTTTGGGCTCAATTAAAATAATCTGAATCGTGCACATTTTAATATTTGTTGAGTATATCATATTTATAAAAAATCAAGTTGATCGGATATCAGAAATCACGTGTTTGGATCATCGAACTAAAAACTATTTTTAAAAAAAAAATTAATAAATAGTTTTCTGAACACATGCTTTCTGATATCCGATCAACTTGATTTTTTACAAATATAATATACTCAACAAATCTTAAAATGTGAATGGTTCGGATCATCAAAATTGGGCCTAAAACTAGGCCCAATGGTCATGCAAGTAAGAAGTCAAGAAGGGAAGTCAATGAGAGGATCCTGATTCGGTCAAAACTGACCTTTTACCTAATTTTGTTGACTGGTCTAAAATAAATGGGTGATTCTGGTTGTTTTAAGAAGTTGGTTAAAAGTTGATTTTTGATTTATTTTTTTTTTTAAATGTGTAAAAAAAGTAGATGGGATGATGTGACTCAAAATAGATTAAAAATTGACTTTTGACTTTTTATGCTCTTTCCAAAAGAGGCCTTTATTTACATACCATCAATACTCTTAGTATACACCATTAATAGATTAAATTTATATTCTAATAATATCTTCCAACGAAATGACCACTAAGGACAACATGATGTGTATTCTACTCATTTAAAAATTTCATATTTAAAAATACAAAATACTCTTCACATATCATCATTCCTATAATGTTTAGGATTTTAACATATAAACATTGTATTTCTTTATCATCTTCACCATTAACATACACTTATGATATAATTCATTATCAATTAGCTCACTTCATTATTTTCTCCATTATACTTATTTTTTAAACTCAAAATATTATTGTCTTTGAAGATCTAAGGTTTAAGAACATTAAAATCAATTAGCTTTGAAGATTTGCACACCATGGATGACACCGAGATGGTTGCTCGATATAAATATTGAAAGCGTTGTTTGAACATTGAAAATGTTAGTTTATGACTTAATTTTTTAGTTTTTTATTTATCTCGTTCGTATGTTGGGAAAATGAATTTGTTCATCGTGTTCAGATAACCAAAGTTGAACTTTTACACAATATTTGATTATTTATATTTGAACAAAACAATTTTGTTCGAATTATTAAGATTGACCAAATATTAAATGTTTATACATAAAAAAATCGAACATTTTAAGTTAGTTCAGTTAAAATAAATTAAAATTTTTACTTATTGTTAAGATATAAATTTTTATACACATTAAGTTTGTTCAACTCTGTATTTATAAATATGACTAATTTAATGAATTTGAAACGACGACGAGAGAAACGAGTTCAAGGCCAACAATGAAAATCAACACCAGCAAAGATAGAGGCCGAATGAAACACTTCATCGGTGATCCAAAACGACGAGATGACAAGATGAGATACGATAAGAGTTCAACACCAACTATGGAGATCAACACCAGTGAAGATGGAGGCCGAATGAAACCTCAACTGGCAATGGAGATCAAGATCGACGAAAATTGTCTCTCTTATGAAGATCGTGGGGTTTTTGTTGTGTGTAGTGGTGAAGATGAAGAGTTTTTGATATGTGTAATGGTGTGTATTCAAATAATTAGTGGTGTGTTAATATAGGGTTAGTAATGGAAAGTTAAGGTGTGAACTAAGATATTTTTAAACTTTAAAAATTATTTTGTGTGTATACTAAGTAATGGTGTGTACCGAAAGTATTAGTGGTATGTAAATAGAATCATCCAAAATAAATTCATTATGTATAGACTCTAGAATAATTTTATCTTTTAATGAATGTAATTGTCACAACAACGTTTCAATTTAGGGAAATTCTACCATATATACCCCTTGAAATGGGTGTATGCACTCTTAGTTACTGTAGATGCGCTCTCGGGAACTCCCTGAAACATCCGCGCGCGCGAGGGCGGCAGCGAATCTCGTTTCATTCTGAGCTTTTCTATAGTTTGGACTCAAATGTTACGGTTCTGAATCTAATCTCACAATGTGCGATATGAGACCGATAAATCACCAAAGAGTCCAAATTCGAAAAATCGTTTTGGAAAACTGATTTTTAAGAAAGAAGTGCCGAACATGGACTACTTTTCCAGATACAGAGTTGCCACCTAAATATTTTATTTTGGGAGAATTTAGGAAACCCTGACTCGTGCCTAAGGCCACGTGTCCGTCATCACCAAAGTTGCCTCGGCTCGAGAACTTGGTTACGATTGAGGAAGGTCATATAATGAGCACCCCCGCTTGCCCGATCAAAAGATCGGCCTGTACTAAGCATGATATCGAGTTTTTGAAAACACATGCGTTCTTATTCCAGTTAATTAGCTAGAATTACTATGTGATGCGCACGGCAAAACAAGTATAGACTAGATCGCCTAATTTGGAACAAAGCATTGCATATCCATTTGTTTGGAAAATGGTTTGAAGTTTGCTACTCGCAAGTAGGCTAAAATGTGGATTTCAATGAATTGTCCCAATTCAAGTAATCCAACCTTCACCCACATGCATTCATGCAGTTATATGACATAAGCAAATAGCCTCATGGCAAGCATGCTATCATGGCAGCATTAACACACATGCAGTATGCTAAAGCGTAAACACTCACAGTGCACTCCGAGCCAAAACAAAGAACTAGTTAGAAATCATGCATGATCCTAGTTCATGTTAAAATGGCTAATGTAACACATGCGAAAATGCATTTAAGATAGGCTCGACTATCCTAAGAATGTCATGTGAGATGCAACTTGGTACATGTATTCGAATAGGAATTGAAATACGATGCAGTTAGTATGATGCGCTGAGCCTGGTGCATGCAATACAGATGAATGGATGCAAACATGCAAGCATAAGGTATGCTAAATGAAACATGTCCTAAAACTAACCATCGTAAGCGGTTAAGTAAAAGGGAGAAAGAAATGGGGATTGGAAGACATGCATCACACACACGCACGCTTATTACAACAATTGGCTCTCTCGAGGAGAGACCGAATAAGAAACTAACTAGCTAATTCTAAGCTAATTAAACTAATTATTACACAACAAATTAACTAACTAATCCTAGTTAACTAATTATTACAAAACGAATTGAAATAGCTAAACGCATTAACTATTAAAGTACAAACCAAAGCAAAAGCTAGCTATCTAAGCATGGCAGCTAAGGAAAGCAGTAAATCAGGAGCCTCAGAGGTAGAGGAATGCATGCAAGCTTGATCACCTCGTTTGGAAATCCAACGTGATGCCCTTATTTGCCTCTGTTTGCAGTTGTCCTCAGAAACTTGCACCAAGCTCCAGAAAGATGAAAATCCACCTTGGGAATGCAATGGGAGGGTGGCCGACCACTATTGGTCTCTCCAAACACCTGCCGACCACTTTTGGTTGTTAAAAAACCAGAAAAGTGGTTGCCCAGATAGTTTTTCTGGTTGGCCGACCAGTTATTGCTGCTGAACTGCAATTTGCTGCAATAGAGAGCAAGAAAGGGCATGGCAATGTATTTGCAAGATATGTGTGCACAACCACCCTCCCTATCATGTCATGAACTCAAGGGAGTGTAGGTTCTCGACCCTCGGGCCACCAATCGCGCATTTTCATGCATGATGGCCGAGAGGCGAAGTTGCACAATTCAATATGGAATGAATGCACAAGTAAACACATAAAGCCTAAAACTCTATCATGGATGATCAAGAGCGTCGGCGACCGGGAATTAAAACACGTTTCATCACTTGAAATATGAAACATTCCTTGTTTCCCGTGTTTGGATTAACACCTATTCCAAACAGAATGCAAGCAAGCATGGCATACACAATGCGACTCAAGCATGCAATATGACTTAAGCATGCAAACATGCAATGCAATATGAACAACCTAACAAGGCTAATGGCATGCACAATGCTAAAGCATGTAACAACTAGCATACACTATGCAAATATTAATTAGTATGCACAACACAATGATGTATCTTAAGCATACATAATGCAAAGTATAAGGCACACACAATGCGATGTAATAAAAAGCATGGTCAATGCAATATACAATGTGGCATGCCCAATGCAGTACACATGGCATATTCAATGGAGTTAAACCAAAAGGGATAGGCCTCAGCCATGCCCAAATCAGTGGCCATGATGCTAAAATGAAGGCACCAAAAACAAATGCAAACATGTATGCCAATTGGCTCATCAATTAAGGCACTAAGGTGCAACTCTCAAAAGCACTTAAAGAGTGAAAAGCAAGGAAGTGTAGCAACACTAAGTGCACTAAAATGAGGTGAGAAGTGGTGCCAAACCATTCAAACAACATAAGTATGGCATGCAATGGTCCTAAGGTATGAAAGCTAGCAAAGAGCAACACAAAGGAGGCATGCAATACATGGCACAAACGCATGAACTAAGCATGGACAGAGCTCAAGTAGATCAAAACAAGGACCTAAACATGCTGAGATGATGGCCCAAATACCTAGGCATGCAAGCATACAAGCTAGGCCATAAACTAGGCAACAATGCACAACACTTAAAGACATTCAAACCATGAATAAAGTGGGAAAATAAGTATGCTATAAACTCTGAAATAACATGTTAGATGATGCCAAATCATGTACACAACACAAATGAGGCATGCTATGGTGCTCAAAGCTTGAAGTTAACGAGAGCATTTGTACTACAACCATACAAAACATGAAGGATATGGCTAAGGCAACTCAAAACAGTCCTAGAACATGTTAAAATGAGTCTAAAACATGCATGGAAGTAAGCCAAAACATGCTAGCATGAGGGGCATAAGGCACAATGCATACAAGGCAAATAAGGTGGATTACACTACACCTATTAAGACCAAGCATGGAATGACTTAAGAAACAAAAATCAGAGTTATATCATGGCATAATAACCCCAAATAAACACTGAAATGATGGCTCGCAAGCAAAGGCATGAAGACACACGCAATGGTTCATGTTAAGACATAAAGGGGCCAACCCTCCAACGCATTGAATAGGTAACAAATGTGAATACATGGACATGAAACATGAACTGAAATCACATTATGAATGATTCCAAATCATTGAAATAGGCCAAGTAAAGCATGCTAGTGGACTTGACACACAATGCTAACAAGCTAGATTGAACTATAGCTATACAAAGCAAGTCATGCATGGCCAAAACAACCAAAATCAAAGTTAAAGCATGTTAAAACATGGACAAAAGCTTCATGAAGTTAAGCCAAAAGCATGCTAGAATGACATGTTACAACATGATGCATGTTAGGCTATTTCATGGAAATGCACTACAAGTGCAAAGAGCATTCAAAGGCTAACCAAACCAAACCTAAACAGAGGTATGGCATGGTAAAACAAGCCCAAGAACATGCTGAAATGGACACAACATACGCTAGAATGACATGCTACTTCATGAAGCATACAAAGCTAGTGTGTGTGATTTACACTACAAGTGTATAAGGCATGCAAGAGCCAACCAAACCAACCCAAAATAGATCTAAGGCATGTTAAAACAACGCCAAAAACCTACTGAGATGGCCCCAAAACAAGCTAGAAAAACATGCACAAACATGAGGCATATAAGACTAGTTTGTGTGATTTATACTACAAGTGTATTATGCATGCATGAAATGACAAAACCAAGCAAGAACAGTGGTATGCCACAGTAAATCAACCACAAATACAAGCCAAGATATGGTCAACATACACTTAACGAAGGTGCTCAAACATGAGGCATATGAAGCAAATATTGAAGACAACAAGGAGATGGGATGACCCTCTCCTTCTTGGGACCTTAGAACACCATCCCCACCACTGAAATCCCTCTAGATTTCAGTGGTGAGAAGGCCAAAATAAGGTGGTCCCGAAGCTCACAAAAAAGGCACAAAAACAAGGCCAAACAAGGCCTAAGAGGGGGTAAACAACCCGAAACACAAAAGTGATCTTAAACAAATTTTTTTAAGCATGGAAAAATAGAACTTCTATCAATTATGAGCTAAGCTTAAAACAACATACAAGATAGGTTAAAAGCTTAAGCAAGAAAGGGGAATTAAAGGGGTAGAAACTCACCCTTGAAGACCTCCTTTACTACTGTAACTCCAGCAATCTTTTTGAACCAAAACCAGTCCAAGAACCTCAAGAAGCCTCAACAACCCAAGCAAGATGTTTGAGTGTGTGTTTGTGTGTTAAAGTAAGACAAATCTACACTTTAAGGCACAAAAATGAAAAGGCAATATAGATACACAACTATATCTATCCTCTTAGGGTAGATTTTTTGAACCTAGAGGAGGGAGGAGGAGCCTCCCTCTTATAAAGAAGGAAAGGCAAAGCTTCTAGGAGAAGCTAAGCACCAAGGCATATGGAGGATGGGTCTGATGCCCTCTAGCTGAAAATATCTCCAAAAAGGTGTCAAAAAGCAGCCAACCACTTAAAGTGGTCGGCCTGCTACTAAAAGTGGTCAGCCGATCACTTTAAGTGGTCAACCAGAGCAAAAACTGGTCGCCCATAGGTGGGAGTGGTCAACACACTAAATGCAAGATGGTGGTATAGTGGCCGACCAGAAAAGATGGTCCAAAGACTAAGAAAGCCAGTTATTTGACTAGAAAACTGGCTGGCAAAAGAAAAGTGGTCTCCAAGGAGAAATACTAGTCTCCCACCCTTGTACCACATTCCAAACAAGGAAAATAAGGTTTGTACCAAAAACAAACCAAAGCGGATGCAAGACGAGAAATCAGGAGGCAAAACAAGCGGCCAAAAGCCCCGAAAACTAGCTGATGAGCATCAAAAGTGGTATGCAACCACAAAAGTGGTCTCCCGGACCACAGTGTTCCTCTAGGAAGATGCAACAAGGTGTGGTTCAAAAATCACGCCAAACAGAGAATGTTAAGCAGTCCCGAGACAAGGTGCGCAACCGAAGGCTCCAAAAATCAGAAACTAGTCTCCAAACGGGAAAAGTGGCCTACAACCATGAAAAGTAGTCTACGACCATAGAGAGATGGTCTACAAGACCTCTCCCTGCCTCCGGGAAGGGAACAAGACTTGGTCCGCAAACCGAGCCAAAGCACAAAGAGTTCTGAGGCTCGGAGGCAAGGCTCTCAGCCAAAACTCCGAAACCTCAGAACGAGCACAATATGCACCATCACCGAGTGCTCAATCGATGACGTCTGAGTCTTAAGGTCAGTCAAAAATGGAGTTACTACAGTTACTTTTTTTTTTTTTTTTTTTTTTTTATAGTTATGATGAATTTTCTTCTTTCATTATGACAATATTTTAATTATGACTCCTGAAATCTTTAATTATGCCTCATGTAATATTTGATTATGATTTTTTTTTTTGGGGGTTATAACTCAAAAAATATAGAATTTGGTCATTTTTTTGTTTAGTTATTTTTCCTTTTCATTTTTTCTTGACTTAAGTATAATAATTCTTTTTTTTTATATTTATGAGACCATGTGGTATGGGCATCTTTAGTGGAGATGGTATGAAAGATTTTAGTATCATATGTTAGAGGAGAGAGAGATGCCAGTTAGGGGAAGAAACCCAAATGCAATAGTGGTGTTAACTAGTGTGTCAAAATTGTTTCTGTTTGACTCGCTAACTAATAATAATCCTTGTGGGCTTCAGATCCCCTGTGCTACTATTCTGAATCCCTAATTGTGGTCAGGATATTAAGACCAGTTTGAGAATTAATTATTTTAATTGATTTTTTTTAATTTATAAAAATATATACAGAAAATAGAGAAAGTAATGTGATACTTTGGAGGTATTTGACAAGTAGATTTAGAGGTTAAAATAGCTTCAAATTGAAAAAAGCCAAAACAGTGATGCTCCGGAGCTCTAAAAAAAGAGCACTAACAGAGCATTATTTTGTCTTTTTTTTTTTTTTTTTGTCCTTTTTTTTTTTTTTTTGGGTGACTCATTATTATTTGTCTTTTTCAAATTCTAATTAGAGCTCCGGGGCATTTTCCAAAGCCAAAAATGCATGTGCAAACAAAACCCATTTGCAACAGGTACACTGTCAAGTCACGTGGGGTGTCGTAGGACTGCTAGGTATGCAAAAAGACAATTTTGCCCTTAAAATTTTTTGAAATCCATACCAATCATTCAATCATTAGGGGCAATTTTGTAATTTCCTTTTTCACATTATTTCAAACACATTTTTCAATATAATAATCTAACAAAAAAATCGAACCTATCTTCCTAATCACAAATTAAAATAGTCTACTAAAATAACTAAATAATAAAAAAATCTAAAAAATAACTACTTCCCGAATGAGACATTTGTAGTGATTTTTTTTTATTTTTTTATATTTAAACTACAAATCTAACTTTTCAAATGAAACCCAAAAATAGGGCTATTTGGAAAGTTGGTTTTGGGGTTTAAAAAGTCAAAAAAAAATTAAAGTCACTAAAAAAAATTAGCGTAATTCATTTATTTTGTGGGACAATTTTAAAAGAGTTGCATTATACAAAGTATCTTTCGAATACACAGAAAATATTTACATCCCACATAAAAAATAACTTTACACTCCATAAAAATAATTTGTTTATTCAATATCCAATTGATTTGAGATTTTCCCTTCAAAAAGTCTAACACCAAGGACATGCTGGGTTAAAAAAATAAGGACATGTGAAATTTTGATAATTTATTTATTTAACGACTGAAATTTGTAAAAAAATAATTTATTTATTCAACGACTGAAATTTTGATATAGGAGAGAACATATATACTAATATAAACTACAATAATAATTTCTATCGATATATAAAAAAAACATATAAATATATATATATAAATAAGTATGTTTTCTAATATCTATATTGAGTTATAAAAGATAGTTGTAAAATAATTTATTTATTAAAGTGAGGTATCTTGAGTTATGCTCAACTATTATTCATGTTTTTTTTATGGCATGTATGATAAGATTGAATTAAAAATCCAAACTATGTGTTTCTCAATAAATTTTATCAGGTCACTTGTCTAATCTTCTTCCATCATCTTCTCTTATTGCAGGATATTACTTAAAACTTTAGAGGGGGTGACCGCTAAAAAGTTTTAAGAAAAAATAGGAGGGACCAGTCTATACAATTTAGAGATAATCATCAACTAATACAACTATAATAATAGATTTTTTAAATCATAAGGGGGCAATCGACCCTCTTGCTCCTTCTAGTCTCTAGATCCATCATTGGTGGTGATTATTAATTAGTTTATTGTCATGACACTAAAATATTAGAGATGAGGCATAGCAGGGATTAAAATATTAGAAATGCTGCAATGTTTGATCTTTGTATTGTAACTTGTAATTATTATTCTTCGCCAGGCTCATCACGTGCAATTCTTCACAAAAGAATCATATAAATTTAAATTGTTTTTTTAATATATATTATGGTTTGAAATTTTCAAGTAAGAGATAATTTTTTTTTTTAAAAATATCTCTTAATTGAAAATGAAGGTCAACTGCAAAAATTAGGTACTTATTTTAAAATTGAGGATTATAAATATCAAATTGAGTACTCCAAAATAATATAATAGAAATTTCTTTATTCTAAAATTAAGGTTAAACTGTAAAAATAGGGTATCTAATTTCAAATTTATGTCTTCAATTTTTTAATCAAGTGCACAAAAATGAAAAAAAAAAAAATTTATTTATTCCAAGATTTACAAAAAAAAAAAAACAAAATAATAAAATAAAAAGCCACTATTACAGAACAATGAACTATATATATTTTAAAACCAAACAATAATTGATGACTAAAACTACCACCACTACCAATCTCTACTATCAGAACGGAAGATTCTAAGCACCACCAACCACCACCAATTACCATAATAAGCATCACCATCATTACAATAAAAGAAAAACATCCTTTGAAATAACTACAATTTATGCACAGTAATTAAAATTACTTGTTTAAAGGCCATTTTTTTAATATTATATTTGTCATATTCAATGAAGGGAGGAAAAAAAAAAATGAAATTCTAGTGCTGAATGGAAAGGCACTTGCAATGCCAAGGTACCACTACCAACATCATATCACACAAAAGAATTTTTTCTCTCTTCTTTAAAAAAATATATAATTTTAGCATATGCATAGGGATGACAATTTAAACCTGGCCCAACAGGGACTCGATTCCCCAACTCCCCGACCCCGATTAGAACGGGTTTTCCCTGAAAATAATCCCCATAGGGCCGGGATGGTATTGAAAATTAAATCCCCGTTAATTTTCGTGCCGGGAATGGTGATAAGTTCCTTGGCCCTGGCCCGACCCCAAAGTCCCCGAACAGTCCCCCCGTATGTATATATATATGTTTAGGCTGCTGTACAGCTTTATTACTTTATTATATTATATCTAATATAATATCTTTATTGATTTATTATATTACATCTAATATACTATCTATCTTAACTTACCTATCTCAACTCTCTCTCTCTCTCTCTCTCTCTATCTCTCTCGTTCTTCTCTTTCTACTCTCTGTGAGAGAGATGAACCTTCCAGATCTGAGCACCTTCTATTCTAGATCTGAGCCACGATAGAGGAGTCTAGAGAGAGATCGGCGACAGAGAGCATTTTTGGAGAAGTCTATATATGTTTAGGCTGCTGCATTTCAGAGCATTTATGATCTGAGCATTTCTTCTCTCACTGGTATAGATATAGATACACATGGTGTTGATGTTGATGATATAGATACAGATATAGATATACATGTTGTTGTTGATGTTGATGATGATGATCATTGATGATGATTTTGTGGACTATAGTTGTTTTGATGTTGATGATGAAATAAAACAAATGCTGTTTTGCCTTTTTTTTTTTTTTTTTTTTTTTTTTTTTTTGTTTTGCGCCGGGAGGGGGGCAGGGCGAGGAAATTTCGGGGTCAGGGAAACCTCGATCCCCTTTGGGGGCGGGGGTGAGGACGGTGATTGGTTCCCCGTTGGGGATTGGTGCTGTAACACCCTCAAAATAAACCCATAAATCATACAAGATTAACATGCTCAGACTTAAAGAATAAAGCATAATTACATTTCATCAGAGTATTCATGACAAAATGTATTACATGTTGACAACAAAAGTAAATACCCTACAGTCTTACAACTTTCCAAGTCAACACTTGGTTACAAAAAGAGAGTACTAACTCTACACAAAGTAAGCCCTTGACTTGATATACATGTAATACAACAAAACAACAAAAAGAGTTCAATAGCTGCAAGCCTTCCAAGCTACGTCCTTGGAGGTGGCATGCTACCTGCACCTAAAAATGATGTCCCATATAGGGTGAGCCAACGCCCAATAGAGATATGCTAAACAAAACATGAGCAATAACTAAAACATGGGCATTTGATAAATGTTTAACTCACATAAATCAATTCATAACTATGGCTCGAACTGCCAAACAATTTAAATGAGATCACATCCCATATCAACAATACTTCAATTTCAATTGAGATAATAACTCAAATTAAACACTTAGTAATTCATGATAGATACACATATTTGTTGTGTCAATGCCATATAAAGGCACTTCCATAATTCAATAAGTACACAAATTTAGCTATACTATGGAGTCCATCCCCTATCTGCTCCCAATAATATTCGGTTTAGGAGTCCATCCCCTATCTCCTCCTAAACCGTGGAGTACATCCTCTATCTCCTCCTACACAATACAATGTATATAAACATTTATCATATACACGTCCAATCAATACACAATTTCGATGTATTATTCCAACAACCATATTCGATGGCATATTCCATTGATTAGTTTTAGTTTGCCTAATCATCATGCATTGTTTACAACAATTACGACTATCCTCTACCGATAGCCCAAAGCAGTTATTTCTAAACAGATAATAAATACATCAACAGATAATTTGATTAACAATTATCGACAGTGAGTGATTAATAAATCTAACTCCACAATTCTATCTCATATTGAGCCAATTTCATTATCTCCATAACAAATGTCATTATTTACACTAATGACCCAAATACATCCAAACATGGCATTTTTTCACTTTTTCCAATTTTGACCCAAAGGTGCAAATATCATCATTTAACATCAATACCCTCCTTTTTAGACTCAAAACACATATGTAAGAGCCAAATAAACAAAACCCGTCTTTCAATGTTACACATCTCAAACCCTAACTTTCCAAATCAAACCATTTATACAAAAAGCTCAACATCTATGTTAAAGTACATAAGAATGAGTAGGAATCCCTACCTCAAGAGATGAAACCCAATAGAGATGATGAAGAAAACCGAAATGCTCCAAATCAAGAAATTCTCGGATAGATAGGAAGCCCACCACAAGCTCTACACTCTTTGCAAAGACACTAAGGGAGTAGATCACTCTAACTAGATCAATCCCTAGAGAGAAGGTATTTTCTAGAGAGAGGAGCTCTCAAAATCGATTTTTGGAAAAGTAAGAGAGAGAAAGGAAATGTGAAAAGTGATTAAAAAATGCCCAGCTGCCATCTGATATACGACTGGCCCGCTCGAGCGGAGAATAGAATGCTCGAGTGTCAAGCACAAAAACAGGACCCGCTCGAGCGCAGAATGGCTTACTCGAGCGTCAAACACAAAAATAAAGTACACCCGCTTGAGCGCAAGGGAAGCCCGCTCGAGCGCAAATTACACCCACCCAGTATTTTTTGCAGACACGAACATCCGCTCGAGCACGACCCGCTCGAGCGTAATGAAACCCGCTCGAGCGTGAAAAACACAACTGCAGAAGTTTTGCAGAGGCACGAAATGTTGGAAGTGTCTAAACCCCGCTGGAGCGCAAGAAGACCCGCTCGAGCGGACCACCTAAAAACTGGGCAACAAGATTTGAGACTTAAACTCAACCAACTCAGAATAACCTTGCCTAACACATCCTACAACTCAAACAAATGGAATTTAAGGATGACCACAAGACTTACACAACAACCAACTCCACGGGACCGAGTCCGGAATACAGTAAACAAGGAGAGGAAAACTGGGATCGCTATAACCTTCCCCTCTTAAAGAATTTCGTCCCCGAAATTAAGTACAATTTTTTCAAAAACATGATTTTTTTTTCAATTCCCAACATTATTACAATTCAATATCTCATAACCTGACCCATTACCGGTCATCCCCTCTATTCAAGAGGCAAATTATAACATAATCTCCAACATGCATTATCAACATGCATCTCAAAACATATTCAACGCCAACAATACATTCGCATTTCTAAAATATCATCAACATATACAATGTTAAAATTAACTTCCATTATGAGGCAAGTTCCAAGATATATTTCCATAAACCAAAACATATACTATGTTTTACAACTTAAGACATATATAATGCTCTTAAAGTTCATCAATATTACAAAATTCCCAATACATGATTACACATCAACAAACAAGTCCGGATATTTCTCACGGACATCCGCTTCATGTTCCCAAGTGGCTTCTTCCACTGCGTGATGTCTCCACAAAACCTTTACCAAAGGAATGGTCTTGCCTCACAAGACTTGATCCCGCCTATCCAAGACCCGAACCGGTCTCTCCTCGTACGAGACATCCTTGTCTACCTCCAAGTCGGTCCAATCCAACACATGGGATGGATCCGGATCGTACTTCCGAAGCATACTAACATGAAATACGTTATGAACTCCGGACAACTGCGGCGGTAAGGCTAAATGGTACGCAACCTCCCCAATCCTCTCGAGGATCTCAAAGGGACCAATAAACTGAGGGGACAACTTCCCACTCTTCCCAAACCTCATCAAGCCCCGCCTAGGTGATATTTTCAGAAAAACACGATCACCCATCTCAAATGCCAAAGGCCTCCTCCTACGGTTGGCATAACTATTTTGGCAACTCTGGGCTGTAACAAGCCTCCCACGGATAAGCTCAACTTTCTCCGTTGTTTCCCTCACCAACTCCGGGCCCAACAAAGGTGCATCACCCACCTCGGCCCAACAAACCGGAGACCTACACGGTCGGCCATACAAGGCCTCAAACGGTGCCATACTGATACTCGACTGATAGCTGTTGTTGTAGGCAAACTTCACCAAGGGCAAGTGCCTCTCCCACGACCCACTAAAGTCAAGAACACAACCTCGAAGCATATCCTCAAGGATCTGAATAGTACGCTCGGACTGCCCGTTAGTCTGAGGATGATAAGCCGTGCTAAAGGTCAACTTAGTGCCCAAGGCACTCTGCAAACTCTGCCACAACCTAGCAGTAAAACGAGGATCTCTATCTGAGATGATCGTCACTGGGACCCCGTGCAACCTCACTATACAAGTCAGCAATATGATCTACCGAATCTCTCACGCGCATAGGGATAAAGTGCGCCGACTTAGTCAACCAGTCTACAACCATCCAAATGGCATCACTACCCCGCTGAGTCCTCGAAAGACCTACAATGAAGTCCATAGTGACATGCTCCCACTTCCACTCGGCAATAGGCAAGGGTTGCAACAAACCCACTGGCCTCTGATGCTCGGCCTTCACTTGCTGACAAGTAAGGCATTTAGACACGAAAACTGCCACGTCTCTCTTCATACCCCGCTACCAAAATTGGCGACCCAAGTCACGATACATCTTAGTGCCTCCCGGATGCACCACAAGACGTGAATGGTGAAACTCTCGGAGTACCTCCTCTCGGCAAGACTCCGGTACGAACAAACGGTCTCGGTATCTCACACTCTGGTCGGGATACTCAGACAAACCCTTCTCAACCTTCCCACTGGAGATCTTTTCTCGGAGGGATTCTACCTCAAGGCCACCTCTCTGTGCCTCTAACACTCGAGTCACAAGTGTAGGCTATGCAACAACAGAAAACAAGGCCGCAGCCTCAACGGATTCGCCCAGAAGCAAATCGAACTCGCCAAGTGCACCCAACATCTCCCACTCCCGGATGGCTATACAAGCTACATCACTAATGGATTTCCTGCTAAGGGCATCGGCCACAACATTGGCCTTCCCCAGGTGATAGTGCAACTCAAAGTCATAATCCTCAATGAATTCCATCCACCTCCTCTGCCTCAATTTAAGTCTCTCTGTGTAAATAGATACTTCAGACTCTTATGATCTGAGAACACCTCGAACCTCTCACCATACAGATAATGGCTCCAAATCTTTAAGGCAAATATCACAGCCGCTAGTTCTAGGTCATGTGTAGGGTAATTTCTTTCGTGTATTTTCAACTGACGTGAGCCATAGGCAACCACCTTCCCATCTTGCATCAATACACAACCCGAACCCTCTCGTGAGGCATCACAATAAACAGCATAACACAACCCTCTCTCTGGAATAATTAAAACCGGAGTGGTGGTCAATCTAACTTTCAGCTCTTAGAACGACTTTTCGCAAGTCTCACTCCATACAAATTTGACCCCTTTCCGTGTGAATCTAGTCAACGGCGAAGCTAGCCTGGAGAAATCCTTCACAAACCGGCGGTAATACCTAGCTAATTCCAGAAAACTGCGGATCTCAAATACACTTTTAGGCTGTGCCCAATCCTGCACTGCCTCTATCTTGGATGTATCAACAGACACCCCTTCCCCGGATACCACATGGCCTAAGAATTTGACCTCTCCTAGCCAGAACTCGCACTTCCCAAACTTGGCATACAGCCTATGGGCTCTAAGCAATTCAAGCACCACTCTCAAGTGTTCCTCGTGCTCCTCCTCAGAAGGTGAATAAATCAGGATGTCGTCCACGAAAACGACCATAAAGCGATCTAAGAATTCCCGAAAGATCCGGTTCATCAAATCCATAAATATTGCCGGTGCATTGGTGAGCCCAAATGGCATCACTAGAAACTCATAGTGGCCATACCGTATACGGAATGCCATCTTGGCAATATCCTCCCCCCTGACCCTCAACTGGTGGTAATCCGATCTCAAGTCTATCTTAGAGAAACAACGGGACCCCTTTAACTGGTCAAACAGATCATCTATACGGGGCATAGGGTACTTATTCTTAACCGTAGCCCGATTCAACTTCCTATTATAGATGCAAAGTCTCAAGGCACCATCTTTCTTTTTAGCAAAGAGGGCCGGTGCTCCCCACGGCGAAACACTAGGGCGAATAAAGCCCTTATCTAGTAATTCCTGGAGCTAAATCTTCAATTCACTCAACTCTGCTGGGGCAAAACGGTAAGGTGCCATAGAAATCGGCGCCATGCCGGGCACTAAATCAATAGAGAACTCAATCTCTCGCTGAGGTGGCAAACTAACAAGGTCCCTGAAAAACATCTCAATACTCACAAACCACTCTCGGCAACTCAATTCCGGTCTTATCACACTCACTACTCATAAAGCTAGCAAGTAGACCACTAAGCTCACTCTGCCCTCTCGGATCATACACTGGTGGCAATACACTACCAACCCGATCCCCTAAGAAATGGAAACAATCCCCGCTTAAGGTACATACTGTGACCCTCTGGCGGTAACAATCAATAACTGCCCCGTATGACGATAGCCAGTCCATACCCAAAATAACATCAAAACCCGACATGGGCATAACTACAAAAGGAAATGGAAGCCAGCGATCGGCGACCTCTATATCACAACCTCTACATCCTTGTTTCAAAATCAATTCGCCCCCAACAGGCAATACAACACAAATAGGAGATGCTAGCTGTGCCAACTCCAACCCTAATACAGATGCATATGCAGCAGATATAAAAGAATGGGATGCACCCATATCAATCAACACACTAGCAACCAAGTTGCAAAACAGAAAGGTACCTCTCACAACAGATGGAGCCGGTACTAGGTCCTGCGCGGTAACAACATACACACGCCCTGTAGGCCCCTGATCCACCTGTTCACCTCTCGGAGCAAAGGACTCCTGCACAGACTGGGACGACGAAGCCCCCTGATTGGCCCTCGAAGCCTGTACCGACTGTGCTGGCTAAAAACTCTGCGTCTGCCTAGAACCAGACGCGCCCGATGTGGCACCCAACTGCGGGCAGAACCTCTTCAGGTGCCCTGGCTGACCACACTGATAACAGGACAGTGGCTGACCTCTGCCTTGACTCTGGCCCTGAGGTCGAGCCGATGAAGAAGCAACTCTCTGACCTCCTCCTCTCTGTGGGCAGGCTGGAGACTTGTGGCCCAGCTGACCACATTTGAAACAGGTGATGTCTTCCTGGCTGCCTCTCCCAGAGCCTACACTCAGCACTAGAAAGGTCGATCTAGCAAAGCTCCTCGACCGGCTGAGGATTAGAACCCTCCGCCTCCTCGCCCCCTAACCATCCCCGACTCCTCTTGGAGCCTCTGCTCTCATCCTCCTCCGCATCATAATCTCCATATGGGCCGCAGATCTACAAGACTCCCATACACCCAGAACATAGAACCCCCACCTCTAGCCTTGAGACCGTCCCTCAACTTCCTCCCAAACTCAATACAGCGGCGTGCCTCGGACGCCACAAGTTCAAGAGCAAACCTTGACAAGCTAGTAAATGCGGCCTCAAACTCGGCCACAGACAAACCCAGCCACTTGAGTCGACAAAATCGGGTCTATCACCTTCTCACGACAAATTGGAGATGTAAACTTCTCTTGGAAAGCATCCACAAAGGCCTCTCATGTACCACCAACACGAGCCTTCACGCATTTCCACCACTAACCCAAGATCCTCCTTCACTAGAGGGATGCCAAGGTCACCTTCAAAGGCCGCCTCGATGCCTAGCATCTCAAACGCCTTTGTCATCTGCTCCAACCACTCATCGCCCTTAAGTGACTCATTCAGATCCCCATAAAACTTGTCCCGTTAGACCTAAGAACTCCTCTTAGAAAAGAAGGCCTCGATCAACAACCGGGCTCGAATCGATTCTCACTCGAGTATGCCCATAGACTCCTCAAAGCATCACTATCCCACCTGCTAAGGCATCCATAGCCTACCGACCATTGCTCGGCCACATTGGCTCGACCCCTCATACCCTCATGTGCGCCGAATATCCTCCCAGAAGGCATCCCGCCTACCACGCCTACTACGCCTACCATCTCGCCCTCGCCCTAACATCCTAATAAAGGTAATGAAGAGCATTAGCATATTCATAAATGTGCCGAAACTAAAACACTCGCGTCCTAATATACGGACAACTGTAATTCATTCCACGTAAGTACATAATCACATAAGCACCTACGAATTTCAATTCCGGATAATGATAGTCCCGAGGCGTTACTAGAGTTTCGGTTAGAAACAGCCTTTATCAAGTGCTTTTCCAACAAGACTCACAGAAACCCAAGGATCCAATCAATATCCTAGAATTTAAATCCCATACCCAAGTAGTCACATAAACATGTTATCACATAAGCACATAACATTACATCTAAGTCTCTAACAAGCGAGACAAACCCATTGTGATACTAATCACTTCCCATGTACCCAAAGTATTCAAATCCGGTACGCTCTGATATCAAGTTGTAACGCCCTCAAAATAAACCCACAAATCATACAAGATTAACATGCTCAGGCAAGAATAAAGCATAATTACATTTCATCAGAGTATTCATTACAAAATGTATTACATGTTGACAACAAAAGTAAATGCCCTATAGGCTTACAACTTTCCAAGTCAACACTTGGTTACAAAAAGAGAGTACTAACTCTACACAAAGTAAGCCCTTGGCTTGATATACATGTAATACAACAAAACAACAAAAAGAGTTCAATAGCTGCAAGCCTTCCAAGCTACGTCCTTGGAGGTGGCATGCTACCTGCACCTGAAAATGATGTCCCATATAGGGTGAGCCAATGCCCAGTAGAGATATGCTAAACAAAACACGAGCAATAACTAAAACATGGGCATTTGATAAATGTTTAACTCGCATAAATCAATTCATAACTATGGCTCAGAACCCGGCCAAACAATTTAAATGAGATCACATCCCATATCAACAGCACTTCCATTTCAATTGAGAAAATAACTTAAATTAAACACTTCCATAATTTTCGATAGATATACATATTTTTTGTATCAATGCCATATAAAGGCGCTTCCATAATTCAATAAGTACACAAATTTAGCTGTACTATGGAGTCCATCCCTTATCTCCTCCCAATAATATCCGGTTTAGGAGTCCATCCCCTATCTTCTCTTAAACTGTGGAGTACATCCCCTATCTCCTCCCACACAATACAATGTATATAAACATTTATCATATACACATCCAATCAATACACAATTTCGATGTATTATTCCAATAACCATATTCGATGGCATATTCCATTGATTAGTTTTAGTTTGCCTAATCATCATGCATTGTCTACAACAATCACGACTATCCTCTACCAATAGCCCAAAGCAGTTATTTCTAAACAGATAATTTGATTAACAATTATCGACAGTGAGTGATTAATAAATCCAACTCCACCATTCTATCTCATATTGAGCCAATTTCGTTATCTCCATAACAAATGTCATTATTTACACTAATGACCAAAATACATCCAAACATGGCATTTTTCCACTTTTTCCAATTTTGACCCAAAGGTGCAAATATCATCATTTAGCATCAATACCCTCCTTGTTAGACTCAAAACACATATGTGAGAGCCAAATAAACAAAACCCCTCTTTCAATGTTACACATCTCAAACCCTAACTTCCCAAATCAAACCATTTATACAAAAAGCTCAACATCTATGTTAAAGCACATAACAATGAGTAGAAATCCCTACCTCAAGAGATGAAACCCAATGGAGATGATGAAGAAAATCGAAATGCTCCAAATCAAGAAATTCTCGGATAGATAGGAAGCCCACCACAAGCTCTACACTCTTTGCAAAGACACTAAGGGAGTAGATCACTCTAACTAGATCAATCCCTAGAAAGAAGGTATTTTCTAGAGAGAGGAGCTCTCAAAATCGATTTTTGGGAAAGTAAGAGAGAGAAAGGAAATGTGAAAAGTGATTAAAAAATGCCCAGCTGCCATCTCGATATACAATCGCCCGCCGAGCAGAGAATGTAACGCCGAGCGGCAAGCACAAAAACAGGACCCGCTCGAGCGCAGAATGGCCCGCTCGAGTGTCAGACACAAAAATAAAGTACACCCGCTTGAGCGCAAGTAGGGCTGCAAACGAACCGAGCCGAACCGAGCTTTGCTGAGCTCGGGCTCGGCTCGTTTACTTATCGAGCTTATTTATTGAGCTCGAGCTCGGCTCGATAAGGAACTGGGCTCGAGCTCGGCTCGGCTCGGCTCGGCTCGGTTCGGCTCGGCTCGGTTCGATAATTTTTTTTAATATTATTTATATATAAATATTTAAATAAAAAAATATTATTTATATTATTTAATATATAAAAAATGTATTTATATTATTATTTTTATATATATTTATATATTTTTAATATATAAATAATGTATTTATAAATATTTATATATTATTTAATATATAAATAATATATTTATTATATAATTTAAATAAAGATAAACGAGCTGAGCTTAACGAGCCGAGCTTATGCGAGCTCGAGCTCAGCTCGTTTACTAAACGAGCCGAGCCGAGCTTGTTCATGAATAGCTCGGTTCATTTGCAACCCTATGCGCAAGGGAAGCCCGCTTGAGCACAAATTACACCCACCCAGTATTTTTTGTAGACACGAACATCCACTCGAGCGCCAAGAGGCCTACTTGAGCGCGACCCACTCGAGCGTAATGAAACCCGCTCGAGCGTGAAAAACACAACTGCAGAAGTTTTGCAGAGGCATGAAATGCTGGAAATGTGTAAACCCCGCTCGAGCGCAAGAAGACCCACTCGAGCGGACCACCTAAAAACTGGGCAACAAGATTTGAGACTTAAACTCAACCAACCTGTAACAACCTTTGCCTAACACATCCTACAACTCAAACAAATGGAATTTAAGGATGACCACATGACTTACACAACAACCAACTCCATAGGACCGAGTCCGGAATACAGTAAACAAGGAGAGGAAAGCCGGGATCGCTATAGGTGCCGAGGGAATTTTTACCAGCAGGGATTGGGGACGGGGAGTGTGATCCCCAGCCCCACCCCAACTCATTGCCATTCCTACATATGTATAGATGATGTTGTGAATGTCCAAACCATGATGGTTTGACTTCTAGGGCACTGAGTCATGTGCCTAGAAAGCACCTACAACCATTCAACCATTGAGGGAAAATAAAATAAATTATGCTTTTCCATTTTCCAAGAAGTTCATCAACCACTCAGCCAATTCACAATGGCCGTCACTTCTCAAATTTTAAATCATTTTAAGTCAATTATCTTTTATATTTTTTACACGTTTTTTGAAAAAATAAAAAAATCAACTTTCAACTATCTTTTCAAAACACCCCAATATTGCTTGCTGTGTTTCTTTCCACCACCAATATAAAGGTTGTGTAAAATACTGCTCAATTCATTAAAACCACACCGATTTGCATTAATCCGCACTGCGCTAACCGTTAACTATGGTTTAAACTTTAAAATTTATAATCCGCCAACTGAACCGCTCTGCTCCGTTATGGTTAAGACATATATATTTTTTAACCTCCAATGAAATACCAATGTAAAAATGAGTGTGAGAGAGATTTAAGATATGAAATTTATTACAAATTAGTAGTTATATATATGAAACATATTATGTAATTTTTTTTGGGGGTGAATAAGTCATAAATAAAAAAGACAAGAGGATAGACAAATACAAGGGGGATGCCCCAGGCCCTAACAGATCCTATACAAAACTGTCAGACATAGCAAAAAAAAAAAAAAAAAAAGAAGCAAAACAGCCCACCTGTTTAGAACTACCAACACAGCAAAAAACTACCACCACAAAAAAGACTAGACTATGTATTCACCTGTTCATAGCCGCCATGGCAATCAACAAAAAATGTCCATATGTTCAGATTAAAAGATTTTAATATGTTTAGGAACCTCATACAGACTATATGTTGAACATGAACATATTTGACGTTCTCAATCACCCAAAATAAAGAAAAACACAGTACAGGAGCAATCCCTAGCACAGCCCGCAAGGGTAGGCCAAAAAAGGTCCTATCTAGACATAAACTAGCACTAGACAGATATATACAAATTTGAGTAAAAATTTCTTCACACTTCAAGCGCTCCCAGTAGCCATCTGTATTTGCAGCTTCCTTCCACTTTATGTTAATAAATCCTGTCCAATATAAGATATTACTCAAGAACACCTCAATTAGACAAGGTTGTATTACCATATGCAGTTTTTCCAAATCACAATCACCAACATAGATAATATAAATGCTCACATCACTCAACCCTCTATTTAGAAGCTCACAACACTCGACAAGAAAAAACAAGCACACAATATATAAGCTCCCATCACTCAACCCACACAAAGATGGTTGCAACATATACCTTCATAGCCTCTTGTACCTACAAAATAGATGAAGTATGGCTATATATGTAGTATGCTAGAAATAAATTGTATGGACAAAGGATAAAGTTGGTATTATAGATGTGCTCACTTCCCTCAACCCACATTGGTTATACTTAGTCATCATTCCAGCAAACATTGAGCTACACAAGAAACAAAACATTAGAAAACACACACTTTTGCTCACTTTCACTCAATCCACATTTACTGAACTCTCATTATCCCTCATTCTTGTAGTGCCTCCTTCTATGCCTGTATAGTCTTTTAAGATAGACATAGGGAGACTCTAAGTATTCAACAACCATCTGTCACTAGGGCAGCTTTTCAAGTTAGTAAAATAAAGTATATAGAACCTAATCATGTCCACAATTAATTTAATAACCACCTCTTCTGGAATTAAGGCTTGGTTAAAAATTCTATTATTTCAAGCTAACCACAAGTGATAGATAGTACAAGTAAACACAAGTCTAGAGATAATGGCCTTCAAAGACTTACCCTTGATCTATTGAGACAAGAAAGTTACCAGATCAGGCCAAGGCAGATTGGGCCAAGAAACAACAATCTTAGACTGTAGGCTAGTCCACACTCTTTTAGAGAATGGGCACTGGAAAAACAAGTGACAATGATCCTCACAATCCCAATTACAAAAAACACAGATAAAAGATTGATCAATGCCAAACAACACAATCCTTGCTCCTGTTGTGAGTCTACCCTGGACAGCCATCCAAGTCACAAAGCTAGTCTTAGGGATATTACAAGGACCCCAGATCAAAGCACCCCAAGGAACAGTGGTAAAAGCTTTCCTCCAAATTTTCCAAGTGGAATTGATAGATAAAGAACCATGCTTATCAGGGGGTCCAAATAACCCTATCAGGCCCATGGCCAGGCAGTAAGGTAATAGGGGTATTATCAATAAGATCCCTAACTTCCCAAGTATTGGCAGTGGGCCACTTCCAAGCCTGGTCACAGACAATCTCCTTAACTTTGGACTCACTATTGAGATTAGTGTCATACATTATTCTCTCCCCAAACTTATCCCTCAAAGAGACAAGGGGGTGCCAATTTGTGATGGCCGGGTGTATTTTTTTTCTTCGCTCCGTTCGCCTTCTGTTTTCATTGGGTTTGAAATGTCCGGAAGTTGTTCTCTAAATAAAGTTCTTGTTCTTATTTTTATTTGGTGTTAAATTTCACTTATTCCGAAGGGTGTACAGTCAAGTCCAGAGTGCCTAGGGGTTGAACCAAAAATTCAGGCCATCTAGGGCAAGACATGCGGGGCCTTGGGCCGACGATATAGCCACACGCAAGGGTAAGGCCGCACGTGCAGGAAAGATGAGTTTTGGAGAGGTTGCACGCTACCTAAAAAGAAGGTGCAGAGTGAGGTGCGAGAAGGGACCCCACACGTGCAGGGGTGAATGCCGCACGTGCGGTGGAGGCGCTCTGTACGTGTGAGAGAAGGCGCCGCACGTACAGCAATCTGGGTAGTTTGAGGGCTCTATTTTTTTTTCTCTCTTTTGGGGCTGAATGTATCTCATTTTTTTTACATCCCTCTCTCTCTAAAAACACTTTTGCTCTCCATTCTCTCTAAAAACCCTCATCAAACACTAAAAAATCTTCGATTCTTGCAATCCATTGGGTCTAAATCCATCATCTCTCTCAAGCTTTGGAGATCTGAGCTAGAATTTCCCTTTGTGTGGTGAAGATCGAAAATCTCTCACCTTTGGCTCTAGGGTTTTGATCTCACCTCTTCAACAATAACTTGAGGTAGGGTTTCCTTTGAGTTACATATACATTTTTGCAAGTTTTGATTGATTTTGTGAGCTTATCTTTGTCTATTTCGAAAATGGGTTTTATGGCTCAAGAAATTGTTGGTTTTGTATAATAAACTTATCCTTGTTCCCTTTTAAAGATTTTTCTTGAGTTGTTGAGCCATATGGGTTGAGATTGGGATATTTAGTGAGGTTTTAAAAGGGGTTGAGGAAATGTTAGGATTTTGTGAAAACCTAGAAAATTGTGGGTTTCTTAAATGAAGGAGGTTGAGGGCTCATATTGGAATTATATATATATATGTATGTATATATGTTTATATATGTATTGTTGTGTACCATGTTTGGTAAAGAGGATGAGAAATGTTTTGCCTTACATACACACACACACACACATATATATATTTGTTGATGGAGAATTTCTTAACATATGAAAATTATTGAGATTGGAAGTTGATATCTACATAATGCTATGGCCTTGAAATGTTTAAAATGTTGAAAGTGTATGAGTTGTGGTTACATTGTTACAAATGGGCAAATGATGGTAACTTTCGGCTCTTTGATGGAATGGCATGGAAAGGAAAAAAATGGAGATTTTGAAGCTTTATGGAAAATTAACTGCAGTTATGATCAACGTAGAGTAACACGAAGTAGTATGGTTAATTGTTGCATTGGCATTACTAAAATCTTGCATGTCATGAAAATTGGTATGAGAATTGAAACTTTGATTGAAAATGAAACATTGTGATTGTAATCATGGAAATGTGTATGGGGTAAATATGTTGGTAAGTCCGGTTAGGAGGTGTAGATGAATTGATAAGTTGGCCTGAGTGTCCGGGGTGAAAAACTGAAAACACGCGCGGAGGAGGTACCACTTCCCTTCCGGTTAGCAACCGGTAAAGTGGGGTTATTGGTAGTGCTTGTTGAGCCTACTTGCAGACACCAACCTAGGGATTACCTGAGTTGTATTTACCACCCCTATTGGTTCAAATTGGAGGTTTTGAAATTGATGAGATTGCAAATGGTTATTGAAAACATTGTGATTTTCAAGAAGAGCATGAAATGAAATTATCTTTGAAATGGCATTACATGGTATTTGGATTTGCATTTGCATTAAATGTTGGAATGTTTGCATAACTGTATATACTTTGTAAGGATTCTCTACTGGCCTTAAGCACACCCCTATGGAATTTTGGTGCAGGAAAAGATGTGGTGATCTCGCCAAGTTGAGGGCGTGGATATATTGTGAAAAGTAATTGCTCTGTTTTGTATGATTTAATTACTAGCCAAGGGCTATTCATGTATGGGTCCGAGAGGCCATTTTTGTGTAATCGGGCTTAAGCCTTAGAAATTGTAGGCCTAATGAGGGCATTTTTGTCATTTTTGGAACATGATGCTCTACATGCTATAGATTCATGTATTTTCATACCGTTGAATGTATAATTCGCATGTAGAACTTTTGTATAAACGTTGTTGATTAATGATGTAAAGGTTGGAGTTTTACCATCAATATTTAGTGGATGTGGGTTAATATATTATATTTATGTTAGACTATTTTGGGGGCGTGACAATCATACCACAGGAAAATGTTCAGACCATCCCCAATAACTTGCTTGATCAAGGGATAAATAATGGGTCTAAGTGCCAAAATCTTCCTCCAAACCCTGGAGGGGTCAGAGGGAGCCTTCACCTTCCAAAAAATTTTTCCTTTGAGAAGGTAGGATTTAACCCATTGACACCACATTGATTGCTCACCCTCGGAGAATAAGAACCAAATGTGTTTGCCCACAGCCGCTTTGTTCCACACTTCCACCGATTTAAAACCCAGACCCCTTCATTTTTAGGAGCACAAATTCTATCAATTTTAGCCCCATGCTTCCTGAGATCACTACCAGTCCAAAAAAAAAAAAAAAAAAAGAACGAAATAAACTCTCAATATCCGTAATAATCTTTTTGGATCTTTTTGGAAGGATAAAGAGGGAGGACCAATACACTTGCATGGAGAAAAGGATGGACTGGATCAACTAGGCTCTACTAGCATAGGACAAGCATTTGTTAGTCCAACTCTTGATGCTTTTAGCAATTCTCTCTACAAGCTGTTGGCAATCAGCCGTTTTGAGTTTAGTAGAGATAAGGGGAACCCCCAAATATTTAACAGGAAGTTGGCCTTCAGCAAACTTAGTCACATCAAGAATCTCATCTCTCAATTTCTTCTCACATCTAGAGAAAAAGACATGGCTTTTGTTAGGGCTAGGAGAAAGACTAGACAATGCCTAAAATTCTTGTAAACCCTCTTTGATAGCCACAATAGTAGGAACAAACCCCTTACAAATGATCATCAAGTCGTCAGCAAAACAAAGATTAACAATCCTATTTTTCTTACATCTCCAATGATATTTAAACTCGGGGAGGGAAGCCTTTTCAGCAAGAATCCTAGACAATATCTCCATAACCAGCACAAAAAGGTAAATAGAAATTGGGTCCCTTTGTCTAAGCCATCTAGCCCCTTTAAAATACCTATGCAGACTCCCATTAATACAAATGGAGAAAGAGGGGCTAGTCATACAAGCAACAATCCAATTAATAAAGATGGAAGGAAACTTCATAGCTTTTAACACATCAATCACGAACTCCCACCTAACATTATCATACGCCTTCATGATGTCGACTTTCATGGTGCACTTGAGAGTGGGTGATTTTCTATGGTAACCTCTCATTAATTCCTGAGAAAGAAAGATATTATCGTAAATTTTTCTCCCTTGCACAAAAGCAGATTGTACAGGGTCAACAAGGTCCGGGAGAACCACATTAAGTCTATTTGCAATAATTTTAGATATACACTTATACATAGTATTGCAGCAAGATATAGGTCCATACTCCCCCACTTTCACCGCATTAGGGATTTTAGGAATGAGAGCAATTGTGGTGCTATTAATTTGTTGAAGAAGCTCACCAAATTTGAAAAAGGATTTAATAGCTTTGGTCACCTCTCTAGCCCCCCTCCCAAGACTGTTTGAAGAAGCCAACAAAATACCCATCAGGTCTAGGCGCTTTGTTAGCTTTCATGGACCAGAAAAACATCATGAATCTCTTTATCAATCACATCACAAGCAAGAGACTCAGTTTGGGAAGGAGTAACACAATTCTTCACCAAAGAGCTAATTCTACCATAGCCATTGTAATTGTCCTCAAAGGGTTTGCCAAACTAATAAGAGAATGTGTTAACAAAGGCAGAAATCACATCCTCAGATTTGGTGATCTTCTCTCCATTGTTCAAAACAACCTGATTAATCCTCCCTCTATTAACATTCCCCTTAATGGTGCGAAACAAAAATCTAGTGTTTCTATCACCCAACCCTAACCACTGAACTCTCGACTTTTGGTAAGCCAAACTCTCCTCGACCTTACAAAGGTCCACAAAATTAGAGTAAAGAGACCTCTCCTCCTCTTGAAGGGTAGAATCAAGGGGATTCTTATCAAGTTTGATCTGAATATTAACCAGCCTAGACTTGGTTTCCAAAGCTCTAGTCGAAATCTCACTAAACTCTCTCTTGTTTAAGCTTTTTAGAATAGGCTTAAGAGTTTTCAATTTTTGGCACACTCTAAACATTGGAGACCCCTTAACATACTTGTTCTACACCTCAAACACTTTCAGAATGAAATCCTGATGAGTACCCTAGAAATCAAAGTATTTAAAAGGTTTCTTGAAATTCCCCGAGATGGGATCAATGGTGATGACAGTTGGAGAATGGTCAGATATACCAGAGGGCAAGAAGTCAGTAGATGAGTTAGGATTGATGGTAAGCCATTTATCATTCACTAACACCCTATCAATTTTTGAGGCAATAAAATCCCCTTCCCCTTTTTTATTGGCCCAAGTAAATTGGCACCCGTAATAAGAAAGATTAGACAAATCTGAGTCAAGAATGCAATTGTTAAAACACTCTTTTGCATTGTCCCAGCTAGCCCTACCCCTAACTTTTTCATGACTTTACCTAATCGCATTGAAATCCCCTAAACAAATTAATGGGGCACTAGAATGACACTTTGAGATATTCAACAAATCAGCAAACAAAGGTAGCCTCAAAATATGTTTATTTTCAGCATAAACAAAAATAGCAAAAAAAAAAAAAAAAAACCTAATATCCCTCTCAAAAACAGTCACTTTGCAAAATATGAACTGATTAGTCATTTTAATCCTGAGAATATCACAAAAATTTGGATCCCAACACACCTATATCCTAACACTACTATCTGATTGTGAATTTGACAAAAATTTCCAGGTCTTGAACCTTTGATCAAAGATTTTATTCTCATTTTCAGCTTTTATTTTTGTTTCCAAAATGCCCATAATTTTAATACCCTCTTTGTTCACCAGATCAAGAACCTCCTTGTGTTTAGCAGGGTCATTAAACCCTCTAATATTCCAAGAAGCAAGTTTGATAGTGATGGGAAACCACAAAAAAATTCACAATCAGATAACAAAATTACCTATTTTTCTTCCTCTGGCTGCTAGAACGTTTGCCAGAGTTATGTTTTTTCACTGTCTCCACCTCATCTGTTGCTGGTACTATAATTTTTGTTGCTCCAACAGGTGTATCCTGCCGAGAATGACCAGTCTCTTCCTCCACCTCCTTGATTATATCTACAGCCACTGGATTTACCATTTGTACTATATCAATAACATTTGAATGGGATATGGCTATATTTGTTTTAGCAAACATGACAGCTTCAATCGCCACCCCATCCTCCATTTATAAAGCAGTAAGAACATCAACTAGGATCTGCTCTTAGTCACCCACCTTTATTTTCTTCTTATCTTTGACTTTAGTCTATCCTTCTTCATCAGTTGGATTGTTCTCAGAAGATTTCTGCAGAGCTATCAATTGTGCAACTTGATTTGACACACAGGTTTTAGTCTCATGACCAAATACCCCACAGTGAGTGCATCTTACAGGTACGCCCTGGTATTCCACTGTAATTTTCACAATTTCCTCCTCATGTTTTATAAAGAAGTCCTTAGTAGGTTTGAATTTGCTTGAATTTCAATACACACTCTTGCAAAAGAGATACTGTTCCCAGAAGTTGTGAGGTGATCCATGAACAGAGGTACTCCAATAGTAGTTGCGATACGACTAAGCCCCTCGTAATCCCAAAATTTCATGGGAACATTGTAAAATTTTACCCAAACAGGAATAGTGCCCTGGTTTTCCTTAGTTAGCTTTATCATTCTGTGCCATTTTTTCAAAATCAAAAGAATGCCGCCTATATACCATGGACCTGCATTGATAACCTACTTACAACTATCAGGGTTTTCAAAAATGAAGAAAATAAAACCTTTATCGTTAACCTGTACTTCCAAAAGCCCCAAATTCTTTCACATATTGAAAGCATTATTCTTGATATAGTTAAAGGAGAGGGAACGATCAATGAAATATCCAACCAGACATGATTCCCATTTAGCTAAAGGGGATGGTACAGGCATTTCAATCACAATAGAATTACTTTGAAAACTAGGATCTTGATGAACAATCGGAGCAATGAATTGCAATTTGACTTCATTTCTGGATGGTTCTGAGGCAACCTTAGCCCAACTTCTCTGCTCCTGAAGATGTTGACCACGGTTTGTGCCCAAATGTCCCCTTCCACCACGACCCCCACAATAATGCCCACCTCTTCCACAGTTTCCTCTAATCGGGTCATGATTTGGAGCCATCTCTGGTAGATGATGAATACGGTGACTTTCTTTTCTAGTAGTATCAACCTTACCGCTCGTATCAGAGGCTCTGTTAACCAAATCTGACACACCTAACCCACCGACATCCGATGTAATAGCGTGGGCTTGCAATCCCTTTTCAATCAATTCAATAGATCTGCTAGCACCACTTGATTTTTCAATAGGAGCTTCAAAATCCTAGAGCTCTTCTCCATCTACCATCGGACCACTTTGGACTTGGAACCACCGGATTTAACTAAGAATCTTGACAAAGTCGTGACGAGGTCGCCAAGCAATCCAAATATCTTGAATCAAATCCGCCAAAACTTTTTGTCCTTGCGCTAACACCTCCTCGAAATCGCTCGAAGGCTCGCTTGTATAGTACAGTCACACTCAGAATCCTCAGCTCTTAGTGATACAGAGTCAGGAAGAGAGGTAACCATGGTAAAAGAGAATGCATGCTGTTCAATGAAGTATTGAATGCATAAACCCTAGAAATGAAATTTTCTAGAGAGAATGAGGAGCTTCTCACTCTAACCCATCTCGATTATTTTTATACTATGTAAAATTACTTTGTGTTATATATCTAAAAAATATTATATAAATTAGTGTTATATATTATGCAAATGTATGATAATTAGTGAGAATTGTAGACACCCCATTTTTGATAGATCTTAAGACTCAGAAGTCATTGATTAAACGCTTGGTGATTGTGATGCCCCTGTTTTGTAGTATGCTAATTAGTCCTTAATACGTATGTGATTATGTGTTTTGATATGATTTTGTGTACCATTATGTGGAAATATGTGGTTTTGAATTTCTATCTGTTCACCTAGGAATATCTGTTCAATTATCTGCTTTGGAAATTAAATTGAGGGCCTTATCGGCCACAGAACCCGAAATTGATTGCACTATTGTGATTAGCGTAATTTTTAGAGCCTACGGTGAAATTTAATTGAAAATTGATTCAGGTCAGATTAAATCGATTAAATTGATGAATTAGTGCCCAATTACCTTATTATTATTATATTGGTATTAGTGGGTTTTGTTGTAAAGGCATTACACCCTCAAATTCCTTCCTTTAGTGCATTTTGGCTGATCTTTGGACTCAAAGAAGGAGAGAGGGTCAGCTAAGAGAGAGAGAGTGAAAGGAATTGAGAGTTTGATCATTGAAGCTTGATTTTGGAGGCCAACTCTAGATTTGACCATAGATTGGAGGAATTGAACCTCTAGGTAAGCATTGATTCTTGAATTCAAGAGTTTAATGTGTAATCTTGTGTGTTCAAGGTTTGTTTGAGATCAAGAACATGATTTGAGTTGGTTTTGTTGAAATTGAGGCTTGATATGTGCATGCATGTAAAGAATATCTATGGAATCACACAATCTAGCATGTAAATTGTAAATTAGGAAAGATTAGAAGTTTAATCCTACATGCAAGCATGTTTTTGTTGAGTTTCATGGGAATGAGCACTAATTGCATCATTTGAAGTGAAAATGAAGTCAAATTGGGCATGCATGTTTGTTTATTAGAAATGTGGAGCATTCATGAGGTTGAAAGCATGAACCATGACTTATTTTGAAGAATTAGACCATGATTTTGGATCATTGACTTCACATTGCTTTTATTCATATGCCACATGATGTGTTTGCATGCTTTTGGGTGCCTTAAGCTGGGTTTAAAGCCTTGTGGATGATGAATTCGAACTCAAAGAACAAATCTAGGATTTCTAGAATTTTGAAGTCCGCTCGAGCGGGGGAACTGCCGCTCGAGTGGGAAATACGTGCTCCCAGCACTTTTTGCAGACATGGTGCCCACTCGAGCGGGGAAGTTGACGCTCGAGCGGGGAGCCATGTAGAAAGGCCTTCCACTCGAGCGCCAGAACTCGCGCTCGAGCGTAAATTTGATGTAACCAGTACTTTTGCAGGCCTCTTCGGTCCGCTCGAATGGGGAAGTCCACGTTCGAGCGGGGACCCTATTTTTCTGAAATTTTATTTACGTATTCTGTGTTTCGTTTTCCGTTCTCTTTCACTTGCAAGCACTCTTAGGCATGCATTAAGCATTGTAATTGAGCTAAAGAGATAAGAATGAAGCATAAAGAGGAATATGTGAATTAAAGAACGGATTGGATTGTTAGTGACCCTTTTGTGTTCATGGAATGTGTAGGGTCGAGCTCCAGGGCAAATCCATAAGCCGATCACTGTGAGTAATATCTTAACAAGATATCTGAAATATGTTGTTGTCCAATTGCTTATGTAAGTTTTGTAAGTTCATTAATTTGAATGGTGGATAACGATTGACATGAATGATTGGGTCGAAGGCTGATTGACATGAATGATTGGGCCGAAGGCTGATTAACATAAATGATTGGGCCGAAGGCCGATTGACATGAATGATTGGGCCGAAGGCCGATTGACATAAATGATTGGGCTGAAGGCTGATTGACATGAATGATTGGGCCAAAGGCCGATTGATATGAATGATTGGGCCGAAGGCCAATTGACATAAATGATTGGGCCGAAGGCCGATTGACATAAATGATTGGGCCGAAAGCCGATTGACATAATTGATTGGGCCGAAGGCCGAATGACACAAATGATTGGGCTGAAGGCTGATTGATATAAATGATTGGGCCAAAGGTCGTTTGCTGTAACTGCTTCAATAATTGCTTATGTATCTTCCTTAATTGATATTATTCATTGGGCATTTGCTCACGCTCATTAATGTACATGTAGGTGAGCTAAGGGACGTCCAAAACCAGCCCTGGTGAAATTGTGAGAAACAGTCAGAGTTTTGAAGAGTCAGCCCAAATGTCTCACGCACGAGACTGCCTTCGCCCTTTTGTCCTCTGTTCATAGTTTTGTTTTGTTGGCGAAAACATCGGACCATTTTTGTATATAAGTCTTGGGTTTGACCGAGTTGAATCTGTATGATCCTGTATGTACAGTGTTTTGTATTAGTACATATTCTGAAGTGAGTTATTACCATATAACTGTTTGAAATGTTATGATGTGCATATAAGCACAGCTCTATGGACAAAGTTTTAATTTGCTTCCGTTTGGCCCCTTTACTCTAATGAGTTTTGTCTTATTCGGTTTGACGCCGTAGGTAATCTCCTGATTACTGGCTGGTTATGGCCTTAACCCATAGGGGCGGGTTTGGGTCGTGACAGTGATAGTGCATGTTGTGCTCGTTTCGAGTTTCCGGAGTTTTCGGTTGAGTGCCTTGCCTCTGGGCCTCTACACTCTTTTTGTTTTGGCTCGGTTTGTGGACCAAGCCCTGTTTACCTTCCCTGGAAGGGGAAGGAGGTCTGTAGACCATCCTTTTGTGGTTGTAGACCACTTTTCCCGCTTGGAGACTAGTTTTCAGTTTTCGGAGTCTTCGGCCGTGCGCCTTGTCTCGAGACCGCTTAACTTTCTCCGTTTGGCTTGGTTTTTGAACCACACCTTGTTTCCTCTGAATAGAGAGACACTGTGGTCTTGGAGACCACCTTTTCTGGTTGTAGACCACTTTTGGTGCTCGTAGACTAGTTTTCGAGGCTCCTGGCCACGTGCTTTGCCTCCCAGACTCTTGTCTTGCATTCTTTTTGGTTTTTTTTGGCACATACCTTGTTTTCCTTGTTTGGAAGGTGGTATAAGGGTGGGAGACTAGTTCTTCCCTTTGGAGACCACTTTCTTTTCTGCCAGCCAATTTTCTGGTCGGGTAACTGGCTTTCTTGGTCTTTGGGCCACCTTTTCTGGTCGGCCACCACACCATTGCCTTGCATTCATGCTGTAGCCCACCTCTTCCCAGTGGCCGACCACTTTTTGTCCTGGCCGACCACTTTCTTCTCTGGCCGACCACTTCCACTGGTCGACTGACTAGTGGAAGTAGCTGGCTGACAACCTCAAGTGGTCGGCTACTTTCCATCACTTTTTTGGAGATATTTTCTTTCCAGCTGTAACAGTTGGAGGGCACAGAAACCATCCTCCATACACGTGTGTGGAGGGATGGCCTTGGACCGTAAGCTTGCTCAATAAGCTTAGCCTTTGGTTCTCTATATAAGAGAACCTCTCTCATCTTTCTACAGGTTCAGCATTTTGGCATTGAGCTATAGATACACACTTATCTCTATATCTCTATCTTTGCTCTTGTTTTGTGCTTGAAAGTGTAATTTCTTCATACTATTGCACACAAACACACACTCAAACACCATACTCTTGTTGCGGAGGCTCTTTGAGGTTGGTTTTGGAGTTTTTGGATTGGTTTTGGTTCAAAAAGAGTGCTGGAGTTGCAGCTTTGAAGGTGTTCTTCAAGGGTGAGCTTCTAACCCTTAAAACCCTTGTTTTGGTTCAAGCTTTTGAACCTACTTGCATTCTGTTTTTGGCTTGATTTTATACTAATTTTTTTTTTAATTTTTAAGGCTTAAAATGTTTGTTTAAGGTCTCTTTTGCATTGGGGGTGGTCCACCTCCTCTTGTGCCTTGTTAGGCCTTGTTTTGAACCTTTCTTTTAAGCTATTGGGACCACCTTGTTTTGGCCTTCTCACCACTGAAACTCAAAGAAATTTTAGTGGTGGAAATGGTGTTTTGAGGTCCCAAATAGGAGAGGGTCATCCCCTCTCCTTGTGTTTTGTATGCTTGCTTCATTAGCCTCATGTTTGAGCATGTTTATTAAGCTTGTGTTGGCCAGATCTCAGCCTATTTTAGGCCTTATTTTGACATGGCATACTACTATTTTTACTTGGTTTTGTCATCCCTTGCATGGTTCATACACTTGTAGTGTATTTCTCACAAACTAGTCTTGTATGCTTCATGAAGTGGCATGCCTTTCTAGCATGATTTGATTCCATTTTAGTAGGTTTTTGGGGTTGTTTTCCCATGTCATACCTCTGTTTTGATTTGGTTTGGTTGGCCCATGCATGCTCCATGCACTTGTAGTGCACTTCCATGAACTAGCCTAATGTGTATCATGTGTTTAGACCTTCATTCTAGCATGATTTTGGCTTAACTCTAAGAAGCTTTTGTCCATGTTTTAGCATGCTCTAGCTCTGATTTGTGTTTTTTTGGTCATGCATGCCATGCTTTGTATAGCTATAATGCATTCTAGCTTGTTAGCTTCGTGTATCAAGTCCACTAGCATGCATTGCTTGGGCCATTTCCATGATCTGGCATCATTTGTTATGCGATTTCAGTTCATGTTTCATGTTCATGCACTCACATCTTTCACTTATTCCATTCTTTGAAGGGTTGGTCCTTTATGCCCTAAACATGAGCCATTGTGTATGCCTTCATGCCTAAGCTTGCGAGCTATCATTTCAGTGTGTTTTTGGGATTATTTTTCCATGATATAACTCTAATTTTTTTTGGCGAAGCCATCCCTTACTTGGTCTTGGTAGGTGTAGTGTAACCCTCTCTTTTGGCCTTGCATATTCCATGCTTTATGCCCTTCATGCTAGCTTGTTTTGGCTTCCTTCCATGCATGTTTTAGATTTATTTTGGCATATTCTAGGACTATTTTAGGTTTCCTTGGCCATATGCTTCATGTTTTTCATAGCTATAGTGCAAATGCCTATGCTAGTTTCAAGCTTTGAGCCTTCTAGTATGCCATGTTTAAGTTGTTTGGATGATTTGGCATCATTTACCATGACATTTCAGAGCATCTAGGACTACCCTGTTCCCACTTCTTTCATCCTTTGAGTGCCTCTAAGGGTTGTGCATTGTTGCCTTGTTTGTGGCTTTGCATGCATGCATGCCTAGGCATTTGAGCTCTCATTTAAGCATATTTTGGTCTTTGTTAAGACCTATTTGAGCTCTGTCCGTGATTGGTTCATGCATTTGTGCCATGTATTGCATGTCCCTTGTATAGTCCTCTTTGCTAGCCTTATGCCTTAGGGACCTTTGCATGCTATACTTGTGTTGATTGAATGATTTGGCATCATTTCATACCTTATTTTAGTGCATTTAGTGTTGTTACACCTCCATTCTTGTCACTCTTTGAGCACTCTTGAGAGTTGTGCTCTTATGCCTAGTTATTGGGCCATTGCATTGAGCATGTTTGTCTTGATCTTCATGCCTTAGTTTCATCATTGTGGCCACGGATTTTGGCATGACTAAGGTCCGTCCATATTCAGTTTAATTCCATTGAGCATGTTTGTTTGCATGTTGTTTGCATGCTTATGTCACATTGCATTGAGTATGCCATGTTGTTGTTTGCATTGTGTATGCCATCTTACATCACGTTGTGTATGCTATGTTGTTGTTTGCATTGTGTATGCTATTTTGTTGCTTTGCATTGTGTATGCATGCCCTTAGCATTGGTAGTTTGATCATGTTGCATTGCATGTTGTTGCATGCTTGTCCCATGGATGATTGTTTGCATGCTAATGTTGCATTACATTGAGTTGCATGCATCACATTGTATTTGGCATACTCGTGTTGTATTGTGTTTGGATAGGGTGTTAGTCCAAACACGATAAACGAGGGACGTTTCATACTTGAAGTGATGAAACGTGCCTCAATTCTCGGTCGTCGACGCTCTTGATCATACATGATAGAGTTCAAGGCTTTATGTGTTTATTTGTGCATTCATTTTACATTGAATTGTGCAATTTGGCTTGTCGGCCATCATCCATTGCAAATATATTGCCATGCCCTTTCTTGCTCTCTGTTGCAGCAAACTAGAGCCTGGCAGCAAAAACTGGTTGGCCAACCAGAAAAACTAGCTGGCCGACCACTTTTTCTGGTTTGCAGCAAAGAAAGGTGGTCGGCAGGTGGTCTCCCAGCTCAACAACTGGTCGGCAGCCCTCCCACAGGTCCCCAAGGTGAGTTAGAAGCTATTTGGAGCATTGTGCAGTGTTCTGAGAACAAGTGAAAACAGAGGCAAATTGGGGCATCGCGGTGGATTTCCGAACGAAGCGATCGAGCATGCATGCGCTCCTCGCCCCGAGGCCCTTTCTGTTTTCTTTATTTAGCTGCCATGTTTAGCTAGCTAATGCTTTCATTTGTACTTAATTAGTTAATGCGTTAGCTGCTTATTTATGTTGTAATAACTAGTTAGTTAACTTGTTAGTTAATTAGCTTCGTTTGGTGCTTAATTAGTTTGCTTGTTAGTTAATTAGTTTTGTGATGTAATAATTAGTCTAATTAGCTTAGATTAGCTAGTTAGCTCATTATTCGGACTCTCCTACGAGAGGGCACAATTGTTGTAATAAGCATGCGTGTGTGTGATGCATGTCTTCCAACCCTATTTCTTTCTCCCTTTTACTTAACCGCTTACGATGGTTAGTTTTAGGGCATATTTCAATTAGCATACCTTATGCTTGCATGCATGTATCCATTCATCCGTCTTGCATGCACCGGGCTCGGCGCATTATACAAACTACATTGTATTTCAATTCATTTACTTGAATACGTGTTCAACAGCATGTTATTGAGTTGCATTCACATGACATCTTAGAATAGCCGAGCCTATCTTAGTTGTATTTTTGCATGCGTTGCATTAGCCATCTTAACATGAACTAGAATCATGCATGATTTCTAACTAGTTCTCTATTTTTGGCTCGAAGTACAATGTGAGTGTTTACGCTTTAGCATACTGCATGAGATGTGTATGTTGCCATGTGAGCATGCTTGCCATGAGGCTAACTGCTTAAGTGTTTAACTGCTTGAATGCCTGTGGGTGAAGGTTGGATTGCTTGAATTGGAACAATTCATCAAAACCCTCGATTTAGCCTACTTGTGAGTAGCAAACTTCAAACCGTTTTCAAACAAATGAATATGCAATGTTTTGTTCCAACTTAGCCGATTTAGTCTATACTTGTATGTTGTGCACATCACATAGTAATTCTTGGTTAATAATCGGAATAAGAATGCATGTGTTTTCAAAAACAATATATCATGTTAGTAAAGGCCGATCTTTGATCAGGCGAGCGGGGGTGCTCATTGCATGACCTTCCCCTCTCGTGCCCAAGTTCCCAAGTCGAGGCAACTTTGGTGATGACGGACACGTGGCCTTAGGCACGAGTTAGGGTTTCCTAAATTTCCCCAAAATAAAATATTTACGTGGCGACTATGTATCTGGCAAAGCAGTCCATGTTAGACACGTCTTTATTAAAATCAGTTTTCCAAAACGATTTGCCGGATTTGGACTCTTTGGTGATTTATCAATCTTGCATTACACTTTGCGAGATTAGATTCAGAACCGTGACACGAGTTTGAACTGTAGTAGCTAAGAACAAATGAATTCGCGCCCTCGCATGCGGAGCCGGGAGTTCTCCAGGCGGTCTACAGTTTCTGGCGACTCTGCTGTGGACTTGGAGAACTTGACTAGAACTCATGATATCTTATTTTGACTACACTTATGTGTTTCTTTGCATTACATTTGCATTGGTGCGCCTAAGTCACCGTGTTCACCGTCTACTATTCTTGAATGGTTTGCCTGAGGCTGCGTGCCATAAGGTTGACCGGTTACGGGCTGTTTCACGATGAGAACACAATCCCCGGTTGTTACCGGGACACCTTTTTTCACCATTCGACCTAGTGCATATCAGAATCCATAGTGACTATTCCAAACTAGGATAGGTTGCTTATCCGATTATAGGTTGTTTGAAACCGCTGTATGCGTAGTGAAACGCTAGCTCCTGATAAAATAGGATAGGGAAAACCCTACCCCTTCATAGGGATGTTTTGGCTCTCATTTGCTTGATATGTGCTTTTAGAGTGTGTCTCTACAGGGAATGCATGTATCAGTTTGCAAGTCTGGGTATCAGGCCTGAGGGCATCACTATTTTGGGGGAATCAGTTTACCTGAGGATATCAGTTTACATGGCAGAATTTTGGGCAGAGTTCAGTAGAGAGTACAATCATTCAGCTATGCTCAAATCTATTATGGTAAAATCAGGCTGAGATGCTGTCTGTTTTCTCTTTTGCTAGGTAGTCTTGTAACCGTAGCTTCAGAAGGCTCCAATATCCCCCAGGTACATTGGATTTGTGCTGATAGACTTTGTCGTCGAGAGATTCGCCAGAGCCAAGATTTTCCTTCACGAGGCAAGGCGAGAAAGGCTACCAAGGCTCACTACCATCTGATCCGTTAGTCACTAGTCACATCACCTCTGTTCAATTCAGCAGACTCATGATGGCGCAGAGTTCAGAAGAAATTGTGGTCATGGCAACGGCATTAAACCAGGGAATCACCATGTAGGGTGAGACCGATGCTGAAATGCAAGTCTGGGGCACCTACCACACATCCAGTCTTGGAACCCCAATCATCTCAAACCCGTGAGCCCACTACTTTTGAGCTGATGGGAATGATCGGCGATTTTCAGAGAACTATGGCTGATCTAGCCTTTGGAATATCGGCTCCGCCATCAACCACATCACATGCTGAAAATTTCACGTCAGAAGACTCCCCACTTCTGGGACGAATTGTAATCGAAATTGGCCAACCTGAAGCCACTCTAAGTTTGGGCAATGACATATCAACAACAATAGGGCTTCGCATTGATGTAGCAACCCAAACTTTTGGCCAAGCTGAGGCAAGTGGAAAGGACAAGATAAGGGCAGACATTGATCCTTATGAACACCTTCTGTGGGTTGTTGAGGCTTTGAAAGCCGAAGGACTGAACAAACAGCAAGTGCTCGCAGTTGTTGCAAAAACTGTGGATGACACTTTTACCACTCAGAATGAGAGCAATTCAAAGCAAGGGGGAGAACTGGGAGAAGGGTCGTCGTACCAGAAACGATCCTTTGAGCTCTAATCCTGCACTCGAAAGAGATCAGAAAACCAAGTCAGCACTTGCTGACCCCTTTGCTAGTGCACCCAGCAAAAATCCACAAACCTCGAAGTATCTACCCCAAGGTCGCAGGGTCTTCCACGCCCTCTATATGCCTTTGTCCAAGGCTCTTCAAATCCTTGTTGAAAAAGACCATCTCAAACCCCTCGAACCTCGACCGCTCCCTGGTCGTCTTCCACCCGGTTATGATGCTACCTAGTACTGTGCCTACCATCAACAAACCGGTCATAGCACCGACAATTGCTTTCGTCTTTGCCACGAAGTACAAGATTTGTTTAACAACGAGGTCATCATCCCGCCAAGCTCAGAAAAGTCTATCGTCACTGGATCAGTGAACTTGGGGGATAATGCGATGTGATCGGGGGGTGAACCACCTATGGGCGGCGCTCAGTTTACTCCAGATATAGCATATGGCACGCACTATTTTGAGCATTTTGCAAATGCTAGTTTTTGTGCTTTCTGACTTGGGTATTTAGTTAGTTCTGTTGTGTTGTATTGAGTCAATCTTTTCATACTAAGTCAGTTGGGTCTGTCTTGTTGTATCGAGTCAGTCCTGTTTTGTTAGAGTCGGGTGATTTCGGGGATGTTACCTCGGACATCACTTGCTTGTTTTGGTGTTTGTCTTTTACACCCCCTTTTTTGAGTCTGTTTCTACCCTGGAGCCAGTTGCACCAGAAGATTTGAATGAAACAGTAGTGGTTTTCACACTTTTGTGTTTGTTTCTATCTCGAACCTGTTGTGCTAGCAAATTTGAATGAAACGGCAGTGCATTTCACCTGCTCTTCTGTGCCTTGAAATTATTGCATTGACCTAAGTTTTTCAAAACTTTTTGAACATTATGATGAAAACAAAGAGGAAGGAATTCCTCGGGATTTACAAAAATTTGATCAATTGAGAGAAAGAGAGGCGTGCTAAGCCCCTAATGAATGAGATCATGCTTGTTAATGTGAGTACTGGGAAGGATCCTAACTTGATTCAGATTGGCTCTACATTGTCTTCAGCGCGAACGACTAGTCGCTTTCTTAAAAGATTTCAAAAAAATGTTCTGCGCCGTCTTGCGAAGACCTATGTGGAATCGCTCTTGAGATTGTGCAGCATAGGATCGCTCTCGGCCTCGAGACTTGACCCCTTTTGCTTTCAAACCTTGAACTTGGACTCGAAATGTTCAATGGTCAACCATCAAAGGAGGCCTGTGGGCCCGATTTGAAGTAGCCCTAGAACAAGAGGCAAGAAAGTCAGATCAAGGAGATCAGATTGATCAAAGGAAGCTTGAAAAGCTAGATAAGAAGCAGCCCCTGAACTAGGGGCACAAAAATGTCAGATGTGCTCGAAGAGTAAAAAATTGGGACATTTCTCAAGCTAACGAAGATTGGCAAGAATGCCAAATCCCAGAAGGGATGAAAGAAGAAAGTATTGCTGAAAGACAAATGAGTTCCTATCCACAACACTAGGGGCAAATTCAGCCCCCATTGGATGGACTTCTGCATCATCAGCGAACAACAGCTATTCTCCTGTATTCAGATGGCTTCAAGATTCTAAAACCATTTGACATGGACAAGCTACACTTTTACCCTTGAGAGGCTCGCTGGCTCGAAAACCCGGAAGGGCGACCCAGGCAAAAGTTAGAGCACGGAAAGAAATGAAGAAAAAGAAATGAAAAATTCTGAACAAAGAAAAGAAGAAAAGAAATGAAAAGAATGAAAAGAAAAGATGAACATAGCTCGCAAGGTTGAAAATCCAAAAAAGGCGGCCTTGGCAGAAGTTAGAGCGCAAAAGGAGAGGTTAATACTCGAGTGTACCTTAACCTCGAACTACATAAGGCTTGATTCCCATGTTTGGGATACGTAGGCAACTTCATTCTGAAGTCCAGCCATAAACACTTCCAAATTGACTGTGTCCATGTAATGGTTTTGATCATCTTTGTCTTCTCCGAGAGTTCGGGCCAGATCGCCACTTTGAGGATCGATTATGGTGCGCCAGGGTTATTCGCATAAGGGGCAACTTTCCGCTATGCAAAGGCAACTTTCCGTTGCCATGCAGTGCCATTTAGACAAGGGGCAATTTTTCATTGTTTTGGATCCGAGGTTATGCATCTCAAGAGTAAATTCTATGTTGGTCGAGCAGTGGCCATTTGTAAAAACAGTTTTTGAGAATTTTTAATGAGGTCGACTAATTTTCTCTCGAAAACTATTCCATTTTTTCCAAAACTGGACCATTTCTTGGACCTAAAAAAGGAAATTTTTTAGTGCTCATAGCCTGACTTGCATGATTTCAAATCAGAAAATTGAATAAGCATGTTAATCTAACTCTCATGTTGGTCAAAATTGTTTTAACAGAAGCTCAAAAACAAAAAATGGTCAAAATGATGAACTAGGGGCACAGTTGAGTCAGGTTATCTGTGTTTTCCCTGTTGTCAGCATACTTGCTAGAAAGGGCACCTTGTTCACCAGAAAAGGACTGAAAGCTCTCTCACCCTCCAAGCAGCGAGGTATCAAGTCATATGCGAAGCATGAATTAAAAAGGGAGCAGGATATTCCAGTCTCCTATCCAAAAAGGTTCTGGTCACATCCGAACTGGCCAAGGGCGTCATCAACCGATGTCAGCTGCAGATTTGCTACACACCCAGTTGTAGCGCAACCCCTCTATAGGAAAGCTCACTGTTGTGAGCGGAAAAAAAAAGGAGAATCTAGTAGAATGCTAGGGGCAAGAGCCTGCAACTTCCTATTTATCCATCAACCACCCAGGGGAGAGATAAAAAAGAAGAGAGATTGAAGAATAGAGAGATGTGCGTTAAGAGAAAAAATGAGAAAAGGGCTTTTCAGAAAACAAGAGATTGAGTGCCAGAGTGATGTGAGAATCACAAATGAGAAAAGGGTGGGAAATAATACCTGAAGAAACTGGCTCCTCGCGAACGGAAAGGTCTCTCGTCTTTGTAACACAGCTGAGTGTTGTGTGTGTGTTTTGTTTGTCTCGGTTCTTGTTTTGAGTCATTTCAAGTGTTTCTCGATTTTTTTAGGTTGTCTACTCTTTTGTTTTCCTTTTTTGAGTCATAGTGCACTGTGTTAAGTTGTAGGCTCAATACCCGGTTTGGAACTCGTTTCTTAATTTCAAATTCAAAAATAAAATCGTTTTGTGCTCAGAGCGCTGTGCCATTCTCCACATTTGTGCAAAACATGATTTGTTCTTTCATAAAACCACAGGGTTCAACCTAGGTCATGTCAGAACAGTAGAACCGGGACCTGTCTGAAGCTATATAGGTTCCAAGCTGCAAAGCAAAAAAAAAAAAAAAAAAAAAAAAAGGAAAATTTGGAGCATTGAGTTTGTTTCAACTTCTGCAAGTTCTGTCACTACATCCTGTATGTTCAGAATGAGCTGTGTGTTCCCGTACGTTTAGAATTAGCTGTGTGCTCAGAGTGACCAGTGTGATATATGAGCTGTGTACCAAATAAACCGAGTACTGTGTTATGAACTGTGTGTTCAGAATGAGTAGTGTGCTATATGAGCTGTGTGTTCAAAGTGAACAGAATACTGTGTTATGAGCTGTGTGTTTAGAATGAGCAATGTGCTGTACGAGCTGTATGTTCAAAGTAAACAGAATACTGTGTTGACTATTTCGATGCCAGAATGGCGATCAGAAGTGCACTCCCTGAGCACCGTCCTTGCCAAAGGTATCTTGGCTGTGTTTGCAATGAGTTCCTAGGAGATCAACTGCGATGGTGGAAACTAGAGTTCGAATGGCTGTTGCCTAGAACACAAAGGTTTGGAATTTTCAAGACGAATGTCTGGTTTAAATACCTAGAGGTGTATGCTCGGCCTGAAATCTGTATGAAAGCCCCATAGGTTGAGGTAGCGGGTATGCGCCTCGGTTCTGGATACTGAACCAACCTAATCTGTCACCCCGTTGGAGAATAGGGAAAGTTGTGAATATGATCGGGAAGAAAAGCTGCATCTATGACTTCTGCATGCAGAGGTTACTCTTTGTCAGTATTTCAGAACCTTTGTACTGCAAGTTGAAGGCAAGTGTTTGAAGAGCACAAGGGGAGATCCCCGTCAGAGTAGAGCGGTTCACCGCCACTCACCCCATGAGGTGCTTTCTAAAGTGTCGCTTTGTTTGTCTATTACATTCCCTAAATATCATGCACTACTTTGCTTGAAACATGTTGGAGCATGTATTGTATCATCACACTAACTGCATCTATTTGCATTTTGTGTTATCTTCTATCTTTTATCCTTTCATGCTGTGCATCGTTTAGGATCATTGTCCTTCGGGGCTATCTCAAGTTGCGTCGTGTATGCGCCTGGGTGGTTTGTTTTTGGACCTCTTCTCACGATTTCAGTGTGGTTAGAGTTTGTTCCTTCCTCACACGATTTCAGCATGTTTGGAATTTGTATCCCTCTTCTCACGATTTCAGCGTAGTTAGAGTTTGTTCCTTCCTCACACGATTTCAGTATGTTTGGAATTTGTATCCCTCTTCTCATGATTTCAGTGTGGTTAGAGTTTGTTCCTTCCTTACACGATTTCGGCATGTTTGGAATTTGTATCCCTCTTCTCACGATTTCACTATGGTTAGAGTTTGTTCCTTCCTCACACGATTTCAGCGTGTTTGGAATTTGCATCCCTTTTCTCACGATTTCAGCATGGTTAGAGTCTGTTCCTTCCTCACATGATTTCGGCGTGTTTGGAATTTGTATCCCTCTTCTCACGATTTCAGCGTGGTTAGAGTTTGTTCCTTCCTCACACGATTTCGGCGTGTTTGGAATTTGTATCCCTTTTCTCACGATTTCAGCATGGTTAGAGTTTGTTCCTTCCTCACACGATTTCGGCATGTTTGGAATTTGTGTCCCTCTTCTCACGATTTCAACGTGGTTAGAGTTTGTTCCTTCCTCACACGATTTTGGCATGTGTGGAATTTGTATCCCTCTTCTCACGATTTCAACGTGGTTAGAGTTTGTTCCTTCCTCACACGATTTCAGCGTGTTTGGAATTTGTATCCCTCTTCTCATGATTTCAGCGTGGTTATAGTCTGTTCTTTCCTCACACGATTTCAGCGTGCTTGGAATTTGTATCCCTTTTCTCACGATTTCAGCGTGGTTAGAGTTTGTTTCTTCGTCACACGATTTTAGCGTGTTTGGAAGTTGTATCCCTCTTCTCACGATTTCAGCGTGGTTAGAGTTTGTTCCTTCCTCACACGATTTCAGCGTGTTTGGAATTTGTATCCCTCTTCTCACGATTTCAGCGTAGTTAGAGTCTGTTCCTTCATCACACGATTTCAGGGTGTTTGGAATTTATCTCAGGACGCGTGATGCGCGAGCTTGGGCATGTTTTATCTTAGGTTACATCGTGCACGCACCTGGGCAGTTTGTTTTTGGACCTCTTCTCACAATTTCAGCGTGGTTAGAGTGTCCCTTTCGTCACACGATTTTAGCGTGTTTGGAATTTATCTTAGGTTGCGTCGAGCACGCTCCTGATTAGTTGCTTTGGACCTTCTCTCACATTTTCAGCGTGGTTTGAGTGTCTCTTTCCTCACACGTTTTCGACGTGTTTGGGATTTGTTTTTCCTCCTCTCACAATTCCAGCGTGGTTGGAATATGTCCCCCTTTTTGTATCTACTGTACTATCTGTCGCATCGCACTATCTTGTGCACCCTACTTGCATTGACTTGCATTTTATCACACTATTTTGTGCACCTTACTTGCATTGAGCATGCATTTGATTGCGCTATTTTGCGCATCGCACTATTTTGTGCACCTTACTTGCATTGAGCATGCATTTTATCGCACTATTTTGCGCACTGCACTATTTTGTGCACCTTACTTGCATTGAGCATGCATTTTATCACACTATTTTGCGCATCGCACTATTTTATGCACCTTACTTGCATTGAGCATGTATTTTATCACGCTATTTTGCGCATTGTACTATGTTGTGCACCCTACTTGCATTGACTTGCATTTTATCGCACTATCTTGCGCACCTTATTTGCACTTGTTAGTGCATTGCATTGTTCGCGCTATCTTGCACACTTGATCTGCACTTGTTAGTGCATTGCATTGTTATACGCATTTTGGTTGCATTGTTATGCACCCACACTTTGCTTGCGTTGTCACACACTTTTCACTTGCATTGCTATGCATGTTTCCATCGGCATCATATGTGCATGCGTTTATATTGCATCTTGATGAAACGTTGAACATGTGCTACTATTATACTGTACCTGTCGAGTTTCTTTCTTTTGCAGGCACGATATTGTATGTACGGTTCATTTGAAGCTAGCGCGACCAGACGATATTGTATGTATGGTTCATTCAGACAAGTTCCGATTCAGTTTGACTAATACCTTCCTTCTCTCGCATTAGGCACGCGCTTGTATACCTTTCTCCTCTCACGTTTGGCACGCGTTTGGATGACTGTGCTTTCTTGCACAATCCTTTCCTCTCTCGTGTGTGATACGCTGAGAGGTTTCTCTTTCCTCTCTTGCGTGTGATCTCTCGCGTGTGATACGTTGAGAGGTTTAACTTTCCTCTCTTGCGTGTGATACGTTGAGAGGTTTAACTTTCCTCTCTTGCGTGTGATACGCTGAGAGGTTTACCCTTTCCTCTCTTGCGTGTGATACGCTGAGAGATGCTTTCTTTCCTCTCCTGCGTGTGATACGCTGAGAAGTGTTGCTTTTTCCTCTCCTGCGTGTGATACGCTGAGAGATGTTGTGTTTGAGACTCTGGGTATTCTCAGTAGTCGCTTTTAGCCTTCTCCCCGCGAGACGCAGTGAGAATTGTATAATTTTTTTACATCCTTTGTGCATGAGATGTAGTTTGGTTTGAATTCGCTTGCTTAAACTGTTGCATTTATTGTGTATAATTGCTTCATTACAGCTTTCTTTGCATGATCATAAGTTATGTTCGGCATTGTGCATGTCATTTGCATCTTGCCCCTGCCTATGGGCACATCTCTTTGTTATCTTGCATGTTTGTCTAAGTTTTCGGCCTTGTCAAAAATGGGTCGTCTCTGGGCTTTGACATTCACTCCTGTCACTTCTTGACTTCCGAGTTCTGTCAAAGAGGGGCAACTGCAGACACCCCATTTTTGACCGACCTTAAGACTCAGCCATCATCGATTAAGCGCTCGGTGATAGTGCATGTTTCGAGTTTCCGGAGTTTTCGGCTGAGTGCCTTGCCTCCGGGCCTCTGAACTCTTTGTGTTTTGGCTTGGTTTGTGGACCAAGCCTTGTTTACCTTCCCTGGAAGGGGAAGGAGGTTTGTAGACCATCCTTTTGTGGTTGTAGACCACTTTTCGTGGTTGTAGACTACTTTTCCCGCTTGGAGACTAGTTTTCGGTTTTCAGAGTCTTCGGCCGTGCGCCTTGTCTCGGGACCGCTTAACGTTCTCCGTTTGGCTTGGTTTTTGAACCACACCTTGTTGCCTCTGCCTAGAGGGACATTGTGCTCTTGGAGACCACCTTTTGTGGTCGTAGACCACTTTTGGAGCTCGTAGACTAGTTTTCAAGGCTCCCAACCGCGCGCTTTGCTTCCCGGACTCTTGTCTTGCATCATTTTTGGTTTGTTTTTGGCACAAACCTTGTTTTCCTTGTTGGAAGGTGGTATAAGGGTGGGAGACCAGTTTTTCCCCTTGGAGACCACTTTCCTTCCTGCCAGCCAGTTTTCTGGTCGGGTAACTGGTTTTCTTGGTCTTTGGGCCACTTTTTCTAGTAGGCCACCATACCATTGCCTTGCATTCATGTCAGAGCCCACCTCCCCTGGTCGACCACTTTTGTCCCGGCCGATCGCTTTCTTCCTGTCGACCACTTCCACCGGTCGATCGACCCGATGAAGCTGGCCGACCACCTCAAGTGGTCGGCTGCTTTCCATCACCTTTTTGGAGATATTTTCTTTCCAGCTGTAATAGTTGGAGGGCTTTGGACCTTAAGCTTGCTCAACAAGCTTAGCCTTTGGTTCTCTATATAAGAGAACCTCTCCCCTCCTTCTCCAGGTTCAGAATTTTGGCATTGAGCTATAGATACACCCTTATCTCTATATCTCCTTCTTTTCTCTTGTTTTGTGCTTGAAAGTGTAGTTTCTTCATACTATTGCACACAAACACACACTCAAACACCATACTCTTGTTGCTGAGGCTCTTTGAGATTGGTTTTGGAGTCTTTGGATTGGTTTTGGTTCAAAAAGAGTGCTGGAATTGCAGCTTTGAAGGTGTTCTTCAAGGGTGAGCTTCTAACCCTTAAAACCCTTGTTTTGGTTTAAGCTTTTGAACCTACTTGCATGCTATTTTTGGATTGATTTTATACCAAATTTTTTTTTTGATTTTTAAGGCTTAACATGTTTGTTTAAGGTCCCTTTTGTATTGGGGGTGGTCCACCCCCTCTTGTGCCTTGTTAGGCCTTGTTTTGAACCTTTCTTTTAAGCTATTGGGACCACCTTGTTTTGGCCTTCTCACCACTGAAACTCAGAGGAATTTCAGTGGTGGAAATGGTGTTTTGAGGTCCCAAATAGGAGAGGGTCATCCCCTCTCCTTGTGTTTTGTATGCTTGCTTCATTAGCCTCATGTTTGAGCATGTTTATTAAGCTTGTGTTGGCCAGATCTCAGCCTATTTTAGGCCTTATTTTGACATGACATACCACTTTTTTTTACTTGGTTTTGTCATCCCTTGCATGGTTCATACACTTGTAGTGTATTTCTCACAAACTAGTCTTGTATGCTTCATGAAGTGGCATGCCTTTCTAGCATGATTTGATTCCATTTCAGTAGGTTTTTGGGGTTGTTTTGCCATGTCATACCTCTGTTTTGATTTGGTTTGGTTGGCCCATGCATGCTCCATGCACTTGTAGTGCACTTCCATGAACTAGCCTAATGTGTATCATGTGTTTAGACCTTCATTCTAGCATGATTTTGGCTTAACTCTAAGAAGCTTTTGTCCATGTTTTAGCATGCTCTAGCTCTGATTTGTGTTTTTTTGGTCATGCATGCCATGCTTTGTATAGCTATAATGCATTCTATCTTGTTAGCTTCGTGTATCAAGTCCACTAGCATGCATTGCTTGGGCCATTTCCATGATCTGGCATCATTTGTTATGTGATTTCAGTTCATGTTTTATGTTCATGCACTCACATCTTTCACTTATTCCGTGCTTTGAAGGGTTGGTCCTTTATGCCTTAAACATGAGCCATTGTGTATGCCTTCATGCCTAAGCTTGCGAGCTATCATTTCAGTGTGTTTTTGGGGTTATTTTGCCATGATATAACTCTAATTTTTTTTGGTGAAGCCATCCCTTACTTGGTCTTGGCAGGTGTAGTGTAACCATCCCTTTTGGCCTTGCATATTCCATGCTTTATGCCCTTCATGCTAGCTTGTTTTGGCTTCCTTCCATGCATGTTTTATATTCATTTTGGCATGTTCTAGGATTTTTTTAGGTTGCCTTGGCCATATGCTTCATGCTTTTCATAGCTATAGTGTAAATGCCTATGCTAGTTTCAAGCTTTGAGCCTTCTAGCATGCCATGTTTGTGTTGTTTGGATGATTTGGCATCATTTACCATTACATTTCAGAGCATATAGAACTGCCATGTTCCCACTTCTTTCATCCTTTGAGGGCCTCTACGGGTTGTGTATTGTTGCCTTGTTTGTGGCTTAGTGTGCATGCATGCATGCCTAGGCATTTGAGCTCTCATTTAAGCATATTTTGGTCTTTGTTTAGACCTATTTGAGCTCTGTCCATGATTGGTTCATGCATTTGTGCCATGTATTGCATGTCCCTTGTATAGTCGTCTTTGCTAGCCTTATGCCTTAAGGACCTTTGCATGCTATACTTGTGTTGATTGAATGATTTGGCATCATTTCATACCTTATTTTAGTGCATTTAGTGTTGTTACACCTCCATTCTTGTCACTCTTTGAGCACTCTTGAGAGTTGTGCTCTTATGCCTAGTTGATGGGCCATTGCATTGAGCATGTTTGTCTTGATCTTCATGCCTTAGTTTCATCATTATGGCCACTGATTTTGGCGTGACTGAGGTCCGTCCATATTCGGTTTAAGTCCATTGAGCATGTTTGTTTGCATGTTGTTTGCATGCTTATGTCAAATTGAATTGAGTATGCCATGTTGTTGTTTGCATTGTGTATGCCATCTTACATCGCATTGTGTATGCTATTTTGTTGCTTTGCATTGTGTATGCATGCCCTTAGCATTGGTAGTTTGATCATGTTGCATTGCATGTTGGTGCATGCTTGTCCCTTGCATGATTGTTTGCATGCTAATGTTACATTACATTGAGTTGCATGCATTACATTGTATTTGGCATAATCGTGTTGCATTGTGTGTGGATAGGGTGTTAGTCCAAACACGATAAACGAGGGACGTTTCATACTTGAAGTGATGAAACATGCCTCAATTCTCGGTCGCCGATGCTCTTGATCATACATGATAGAGTTCAAGGCTTTATGTGTTTATTTGTGCATTCATTTTACATTGAATTGTGCAATTTGACTTCTCAGCCATCATGCATTGAGATGCGTGATTGGTGGCCCGAGGGTCGAGAACTACACTTCCTTGAGATCATGAAATGATAGGGAGGGTGGTTGTGCACACATATCTTGCAAATACATTGCCATGCCCTTTCTTGCTCTCTGTTGCAGCAAACTGGAGTCTGGAAGCAAAAACTGGTCGGCCAACCAGAAAAACTAGCTGGTCGACCACTTTTTCTAGTCTGCAGCAAGGAAAGGTGGTCGGTAGGTGGTCTCCCACCTCAACAACTAGTCGACAGCCCTCCCACAGGTCCCCAAGGTGAGTTAGAAGCTATCTGGAGCATTGTGCAGTGTTCTGATAACAAATAAAAACAGAGGAAAATTGGGGCATCGCGGTGGATTTCCGAATAAAGCGATCGAGCATGCATGCGCTTCTCGCCCCGAGGCCCTTTCTATTTGCTTTATTTAGCTGCCATGCTTAGCTCGCTAATGCTTTCATTTGTACTTAATTAGTTAATGTGTTAGCTGCTTATTTGTGTTGTAATAACTAGTTAGTTAACTTGTTAGTTAATTAGCTTCGTTTGGTACTTAATTAGTTAGCTTGTTAATTAATTAGTTTTGTGATGTAATAATTAGTCTAATTAGCTTAGATTAGCTAGTTAGCTCGTTATTCGGACCCTCCCACGAGAGGGCACAATTGTTGTAATAAGCGTGCGTATGTGTGATGCATGTCTTCCAACCCTATTTCTTTCTCCCTTTTACTTAACCGCTTACGATGGTTAGTTTTAGGGCATATTTCAATTAGCATACCTTATGTTTGCATGCATGTATCCATTCATCCGTCTTGCATGCACCGGGCTCGGCGCATCATACAAACTGCATTGTATTTCAATACATTTACTTGAATACGTGTTCAACAACATGTTATTGAGTTGCATTCACATGACATCTTAGAATAGCCGAGCCTATCTTAGTTGCATTTTTGCATGCGTTGCATTAGCCATCTTAACATGAACTAGAATCATGCATGATTTCTAACTAGTTCTCTGTTTTGGCTAGGAGTACAATGTGAGTGTTTACGCTTTAGCATACTGCATGAGATGTGTATGTTGCCATGTCAGCATGCTTGCCATGAGGCTAACTGCTTAAGTGTTTAATTGTTTGAATGCCTGTGGGTGAAGGTTGGATTGCTTGGATTGGAACAATTCATCAAAATCCTCGATTTAGCCTACTTGTGAGTAGCAAACTTCAAACCGTTTTTAAACAAATGAATATGCAATGTTTTGTTCCAACTTAGGCGATCTAGTCTATACTTGTATGCTGTGCGCATCACATAGTAATTCTGGTTTAATAACTGGAATAAGAACGCATGTGTTTTCAAAAACAATATATCATCTTAGTAAAGGCCGATCTTTGATTGGGTGAGCGGGGGTGCTCATTGCATGACCTTCCCTTCTCGTACCCAAGTTCCTGAGCCGAGGCAACTTTGGTGATGACGGACACGTGGCCTTAGGCACGAGTCAGGGTTTCCTAAATTCCCCCAAAATAAAATATTTAGGTGGCGACTCTGTATCTGGAAAAGTAGTCCATGTTTGGCACTTCTTTATTAAAATCAGTTTTCCAAAACGATTTGCCGGATTTGGACTCTTTGGTGATTTATCAATCTTGCATTGCATTTTGTGAGATTAGATTTAGAACTGTGACACGAGTCCGAACTGTAGTAGCTAAGAACAAACGAATTCGTGCCCTTGCGCGCGGAGCCGGGAGTTCTCCGGGCAGTCTACAAGAATATTCTTCAATCTGCCAAAAACCGCCCAAACCGCAATTTGTCAATCCGTTAATCCGCCAACCTTTTATTTAGTTTGTAATTTTACTTTCAAACTGTCTGAACCGTATTGCGCACACACCTTTTTAATTTTTTTCTTCGATTTCGAAAAAAAAAGAGAGAAGGTGGTGGTACTATTTCTCTGCTTTTTATGGGGGTGTGCTTGTCTCTTGCTTCATTTAACTACCAAAAATAATCGCTGTATTCTTATTTTATATTATATTCTACTCTAGTTAAACATAATAAATGTAATCTCACTGTATCACATTTTGTATCCCTAAATATTATATGATAAATGTTTAAGACTTTAAAAAAGTTCTTAAAATTTGACTGAGATTAGATGTTATTTTTTGATTTGTTATACATTTAATTATGTAATGCTCAATTTTATTGTCATATCGTTATGAGTAAATTTAGGGATTTAAATTATGAATTTCTAATCTTACTCATATTATATGCCATCCTCAACGTTTTATATCTAACTTGATCAAAGGGGAACTAAGGGTATAAATTGATGCTATAAAATAAGTTTTACTACTTGCAGATGGGAAGAAACTTGTGGTTAGGTCGACCAACTCTATCCATCGAGTTATTTAAAAAAATGTTCAATCAAATTCTTGATTGCTTATGATTAGGTCTGTCGATTCTATCCACCGAGTTATTTAAATAAATGACCAATCAAATTTTTAATTAATTATGGTTAGGTCTGTTTACTCTATCCATCAAGTTATTTAAGAAAATGAGCAATCGAATTCTTGATTGCTTTTGGTTAAATCTGTCAACTCTATTTGCTTAAAAAAAGTGATCAATCAAATTTTGGATTGCTTGTGGTAGGTTCGTCAACTCTATCCATCGAGTTATTTAAAAAAAGTAACCAATCAAATTTTTAATTGCTTGTGGTTAGGTCTAACTTATTTAAAAAAGGGACCAATCCAATAGTTTGGAAAAATAATCAATTTTGAAAGCCAATCTTCTTGGCAATTTTATGGTCTGTATAGAAAGCTCGGAATGATTTTATTGTTAATAACAGACTTTTGGGGGGGGGGGGGGAGGGGAACGCTCATTGATCTAATTAAAGCTAGGCAGGGATTCTGGACAAAAAGCACATTAAGATCTAAAACATTATCTGATTGCTAATTTTTAACAGATATTGAAGCCATTAGATGATTGAAGCCTGACTAATCGAAGCTAATTATGCTTTGCTTTTGAAGGTTCTGATTCCTTGGCCTTTTTCTTGAAGCTCTTTAACCCTCTTTTGATGGCACGTTGGTACTGTTCTTTTACGTCTAATATTGATGTACTCATAGAAATTTTGTCAATATGTTTCTCTTTTTTGAAGAAAAAATAAAAAAGACACAATAATGAAAAAGTATATCAGCTATGAGTGCTAATAAAACCACGCACGTCAAGATTTGAAAGAGCACTCATTTATCTAAATCCAGATTATGTATAGACAAACAAATATGTAGAGAAAAAAATCTACAAATTTACTTGAGAATATTGACAATCACTCATGATGACATTGAAGCAATTGCACAAGTACAGTTTCTATATTCATAGACAATTTGTTACATGGCTCATAATAAAGTCAGACCAGTTGTATATTACAAAACAGAAGGCTATGCTAGGACCACCGACCCAACCAACGAGAAAACACACTACATGTATAAAATAAATCAAGCCAATGAAAAGACACAGTATTATATAAATTGAGCAATACCACTACAGGACAAATTGCAGGAGCTATCGGTTTATTCGAGTTTGGACAATAGATAAAACATAAACATAAGAATTAAATAATTTCCCATAGATAATAGATATAAGGATACCCTGTGACCTTACTTTCTGCATAAATTGGACCTCTATCTATTTCTTCAACTTCTTTGTTAAGAAAAGCATATCTAGCAAATTACTTGAAATCAAATTTTGGAATTGATGACATTAAAGACTAGTTAAAAGTAACTACATTAAATGTGCTATGTCAAAGAAGGTGGTGGCTATGCGATGGAAAAACCAAATTTGAAAAAAGAAGAAAAATTCATAGAAATATTAAAAAATAGAAAGAAAAAAAGGGGGCAGATTTGTTAATTTTTAGCCCCAGATGACAGATAGACAATGCATTGTGGATACGTTGCATGAAAGTTGTTTCACAAAAATGAACAAATGTGTTGCTTGATGAAAAGGGTGTTTCAATTAGATATGCTAAGTCTTGAAAGTTTAATATACTCGTAAAAAGACATTTTGTGTTGATAAACTTTTGCATAGACCAAGATATAAAAAGATATCTATGAACTCGAATGGAACTTGGGAAAGACAAAATAACTCGTAATTGAATGCATGCTTATGTGTAGTTGGGTTTAGTGGCAATTTGTATTTGCAATCTTTGCTACTATATTGATTTGGTATAGATTTATTGTAATAAAAGTGGTAAAAAATTTAAACTTACGTAATTGTTTGGGTTGGTGCAAAAACTCAAAATAAAATGCATATTGAATTTTTTATTTTTTATTTTAAATTGTGATGGTGGGTTTTGTGCAATTGGTATTTGTAATCTTTGCTACTGTGTGGGTTCGGTGTAGATTTGTACATTCGAGAAGCCCATTCCTTATACAATGTTTTTATTTAAGTCAGTTTCGATGCAAAATTGCATTAACAAACAAAACATCCATACAAAGTTTCTATTGAGAATAATACTTATGGCACATTCAAAAGTTGACATGCAACAATAGACTGTCATTTCTTTGGAAATAATAGTGAGTTTTACCTAAGATGAAATTTCGGTGTGAAAAACTCAAATAGCATTTGATCTAATTGAACTGAACTTAGACTAGTGAGTTTGTACCCATTTTTTCGGGACTCAATTGACATTGCTTTTAAAGACAAAATTCTTGACTGCATTAGTGATAAAGGCCCCATCTATTTTTAAGTAAAATGCTTTCCTCAAAAATATTTTATGAATTTTCCACTATTTGCTTAACAAAAAGTAAGTAAAAGCTTACAAGAATTCTCATCATGATTATCAAAATCTTGATCCACATAGTAGAATTTTACAATTCTGTGTTTCAATTGGGCCAAACGATTTGGATCATACTAAAATCTTAAAGTGAAAGTTAATAAAATAAACAATTTAAATCATAAAAATCGACCCCACGATAGACTCTGCAGTCCCCAACAACTATTTCCATGATAACCCCTCCGCCACTCTCTAACTCTACGTTGGGTGTCAATGCCTCATCTTCCAACTCATTTACTCCCCTCAATCCCTCTTCGACTTCCTCAATAACCCTATCTACACTTTTGTGGGTGTGGGTATTCACAGCGTTGTCAAGAAGTTGACTGAGGATTATGGGTTGTCTGTGGCCACCACTGTTGATCTTTGCTCCTTGGTGGTTGAGTGCGAGATGATTGAGCTTCACTATACGGGGTTGAAGAAATTGGCGAGAGAGGTGTTGGGGAAAGAGATTGAGAAGCCCAAGAGGATTACGATGAGTAGGTGTGACAATGAGTGGCTCTACATTGAACATATTCAGTATGCTTGTATTGATGCTTTTCTTTCTTTTGAGATTGGAAGGTGCTTGAATGCAACTGGGTTTTAGATTTATTATGAGAGTACTATGTATCAGGGTTTTAGATATTAGGAGTAATATATGTTTAAATTTGTAATAATTAGGATCTCTGTTTGATGGATTTGGATGGTGGGTTTTGTTTTATAGTTGGAGAAATTTATTATGATTTGCAATTTAGGTATGTTTGATATGTTCAATACTTCTATCTTGTTGTTGCATTGTACTAACATACAAATTTGGGGGGGGGGGGGGGGGCGGGGCGTGTTATCTCTTTATCATATTGGAACTACAGAGACCGTAGATGCAATTCTAGTTTTGGGGTAAATCTTGTGTTTGTGTGTATGCGTGTGATTTACAATTCTTATACATTTGTTGTTCTCCATTAGGTGTTATGAATTCCTAATGAATGATGTGTATGAAACATTATGTGGTTATAGTGGATGATGTCAAAATGATAGAGTTATGAGAGGTGTAGCTTGTTTTTCATGCTCCTTTTGGATACGATAGCCCTACAGTTCGGACTCATGTGATTCTAAATCTGATTTCACAAGTGCAATGTGAAATAGATAAACACAAATGAGTCTGGATCTGGCAAATCTTTTGAAAAATCGATTTTGAATAAAAAATTCCAAAAACGGACCGTTTTGCCAGATTACAAAGGCGCCAACTAAATATTTTTGAAAAATTTAAGAAACCCGAAAGTCATGCCCAAAGGCCACTCATCCATCATCAAAAAGTGTCTTGGTTTGGGAACTTAGGTATGAGAGGGGAATGTCATGAATTGAACACCCCACTCACCCAATTAAAGATCGGCCTCTATTAATCATGATGTGAATCTTATACATAGTATATGCTCTTGTTTCGATTATTAGGCTAATTTACCATGTGATGTACACAAGTATAGACTAATTCACAAAATTTGGAATGCTTTGATTTCATGTTTGTTTTGAAAAGTGTTTCGAATATGTGCTACTTAAAAAAGTGGGCTCATATTTACATTAATCAAATTATCCCAACTTAAGTGAAAAGGCTTTCATCCACCAGCATTTAAACATGTATATCACTTAAGCACTTAGCCTCATGGAAAATATGCTTGATATGGCAACAATCACACACATGCGATATGTTAAAGCAAAAAAATGCTTACCTCAAGTAGCCAAGGCGAGCCAAAAGAGTGGAAATAGTTAGAAGAAAAAAAAAATGCATGATCCTAACAATGCAAATGACTAATGCAACACATGCAAAGATGCAACTAATAGGTTCGGTTTATTTAACATGGCATATGAATCAGTTTAATAGCATGTGGTGAAGCATGTATTCATATAATTAATGTACGACCATAGAGTTAGAATGATGTATTGAACCCAATGCATGCAAAACATATGGATGCAAGTTATGGAAAATGCTAAAGAAAACATGATGTTATATGCTATCCATCATAAGCGAGTAAATAAAAGGGAAGAAAAAAATGGGGGTTGGAAGACGTACACAATATTACAACTTTGCCCTCGCGCAGGAGGGTCCGAATAATTGTCCTAGCTAATTACCAAATTAACTACTCCCTCCATCCCAAAATAATGGTCGCTTTTGAAGAATCCAACTTTTTTGGTAGTATAATTATTTCACTTTAAAAAATCTGACTTTCCAAAATTACCTTTTGAATTTAAAAGAAGGGCAAAATGGGAAATTTATATTATTTTTGTACGTGATTTTTGAAAAGGGACTAATATTTTGGGGCAATGAAAAATGGAATAAGGGACTAATATTTTGGGACGGAGCGAGTAACTATTACATTACCAAAGAAATGAATTAACTACATTAACTAGCTATTACTAATTATAATTAAACTAATTAATTACAGCACACTAGTGTAATCTAAGAGCTATCTAAATTAAATAAAATGAGCAAGGGGGTGAAGAGTGATGCGTGCAACCGAAAGCATCCTCCTGAAAACACCTCTATTTTTCTGCCAGAATTGTTCTGTCTGCAGTCAGAAAATTAATCTATTTTCATCCCAATCTCTGCTCTGCTCTGCCATGAAAATGGCACTGCTTGTGTAAAATGAAGTGGCCAGCCGGCCATGCAAAGTGGTCAGCCGGATGGTAGGGTAGCTGGCCGGCCACTGTTTGGGCTCTGCCCTGTTGTAACAGAATGAAAAAGAGCACAAACAAAGTGTTTCCAAGAGGTGTTTGTCCTTTCTGCTTTTCCCTATCATGGAATTGATCAAGGGAAGAGTGGAATCGGTCCACAAATCATCAATGATCGCAACGTCGTTGCGTGATGATCTATGAACCGATGGGACAAAGGCTCAATGAATGAAAATAAAAGACCAACAAAACCTCCTCCCTATCATGGAGTTACCTCAAGGGAAGTGGTAGACATTGACTCTTACACCATTATCATCACTAAAGAGTATGAAATGACTCAAGACTCAATAGGTTCAATTAACGTCCGATTGAACCCAACTTGATTTTATTCTTGCACCTCTTTTAGTCCAATTTTATTAGCCCTCTTTTAATTATCTTTCCATTCTTTAATCATTTTCGTCCAAAAAGTGAGAATTATGTCCCCTAATGAAGAGAAACGTCAAACAAGAAGTTGTTTAAGACATGAGAGAGATGTAATGCCCTGGTAATGAACCTCCGAGGAGATTAAACCATTAACCATGGAATGTTTCTTTCTCATGCTTAAACAACACTCATTTAAAACAACTCTTAAAAAAAAGAAAACCAAGAAATGAGGGAGCTTGCAGAAATTATTAGAACAAGTGTGAGAAAATGTGTGAGAACTATGAAATAAAAGCTATGAACTCAAATAGGTTGGTGTTAAGGCCTAAACTACCAAACCTATGAGGACTTACAACAAGGCAAGTATAATATTGAAAGCATAAATGAAGTAAACACATAAAAACAGTCCTAAAAACAACAAAATAGTGGTGGAATACTTTGAAACAAGCTAAAAAAGTAAGCCAAAATGAGAGAGAATTAAAGCTAGTAAGCAAGCCTAAGGAGGGGTGGCTAACCCCTCCATTTTTTGGACCTCAAAACCACATATTTCTGCCTCTTAAAACTTTGAAAAACAATAGCCAAAAGTTGAGAAACAAGTGGGAAGCACAAGGATAAAAGCTTGTGAAATAAGATTCAAAGAAGGGTGGTTAACCTTTCCACCTTTGGTAGCTTTAAGTCACAAGTTCCAGCCCACAAACACAATCCGAAAATAGTATAAAATCAGCACGAAAAGAGAGGAAAGAAGTAGTGTAGAGATGGCAAGAGTTATACCTCTTGAAAAGAGGTTACTCTTTGATTCACAAACCAACAAGTGAGCATCCTCAAGAGCTGAAATTTTAGATCAAGAACCTCAGCAAGAAGACTTAAATTTTTGGTTTAGGAAGTGTATAGAGAGTGTATGTATAATGCAAGATAGAGAAGGAGAGTGTTTTGCAAGTTTTTGGCTCTTAGGAATTTTTTCTAACCTTAATTTCAAGAGAGGTGGTCATGTATATATAGAAAAAACCAAGTGCCTCTGTTGAAAATATCTATATTGAGCCAGCTGGTGCAGTGCATGCACCTGTGGAAATAGCTGGCAACAAATATCCGTTCTACTCGAAAAACTGGTCGGGCGACCACTAAGAGGACGACTGATCAATAAAATTGGCCTATGGGGACACTTGGTTGTGATCTACCTCTTAGAACACCTGGCCGGCTGGCCAAGTAGGGGACGGCCGGCTACCAAAAACTGGCCGATCGGCTACAAAAATCTCCTCTCAAGCCTGATTTCAAATGGACATATCTCCCTCACCCAGACTCGATTTTAGGTCCTTCTTGAGTCTAAATTGAAGCCCTGGAAGTCTACTTTCCAACGGTATGGTCTCACATCTAAATTACAAGTGTACAAAGATATATTCCTAATTTAGTGAAGGCTGCTCATTTCTTTCTTAACGGATTGATGCCTAACTTCAAACGACCATATCTTCCTCATCCAGGCTTGGTTTTAGATGATTCTAGAGTCCAAATTGAAGCCCCAGAAGTCTAATTTCCAATGGTGGTGGCCTCACATATAAATTTTAAGTGTACAAAGAGATATACCTAATTTAGTGAAAACTGCTCATTTCTCTCTTAATGGTTTGATGCTCAACCCTTTCCTAAACTAGTTTTCTTCCATCCCCTCCTATTTCCTTCAACTCCAAACCTTTAATTAAGATGTTTTTAAATATTTTTTAAGGAGTTCACCTCCCTTCCATTTATTTCCACTTTATCCTTACTCGGTTTACTGAAAAGTGTAATATTTTAAACGAAATGTGAGCTTCAGAACATTGTAGAAACATTTGGAAAAATATTTTGAAAGGAAGTGTTTTAAGGTCTAAAATAGTTTTGTTCAAAATGGGGTGTAAGGTTGAACAATTGTTTTGGTCAATAGTTTTGGTCAAAAATATTAGAAGCTCAAAGATCTAAGCCTTTTGCTGAAGAACTTGAACAATTGTACAATGTCACTTTTCATCATCGAGTGCTCAACCTGAGGCGCCCAAGTCTTAAGGGTGGCAAAAAATGAGGTGTCAATAGTTGCCCCTCTTTTAAAGAGCTCAAAGTCATGAAATGACGTGAGTGAATGTCAAAGCCCGAAGACAACCCATTTTGACAAGGCCGTAAGACTTAGGCAAACAAACAAAATGCAAATGCAATTGGATGGACTCGAGGGTTATCTACATATCCCTTTGCAAGGAATCAAACCAGCGTAGTTCTGGGCAAGATGCAAATGATACACAATGCAACAAAACAATGTAAATGATATACAATGTAACAAAAATAATCAAACCATAAGCAGTGCAAAACACATAAATACTATAAAGAAATGGGGATGCAAAATCAAATTGCATTTTATATAGAAAAGAAGTGGGCACAGCCAAACGATGCCTAACACAGGCCAAGTGCCTACACTCTCAATACTGGCCTCAGCGCAGCATGGGTGCTTACACGTAAGAGAACCATGTTTTAACGTAAAAGGGGTGTGAGCACATGCAAAACTATGCTTTTCGCAGAAAGAGTTCAAGTAATTGGGTGGTATGATATAAGTGAGAAATGATCTGCAAGGGAAAGATAATGATCCTAAATGTTGAATGTAACAAGACAAAGTACGATGCAATGGATGCAATGGATGAAGAGAATAAGGGACGTAGGCCGAACTACCTCTTACCTAGAAAAGGCATGGAAACAAAACAAACCACGTCTAACACAGAAAATGTGCCGAAACCCTTAGACCACAAATCTTGGTGGAATAGGCACGTACACATGCAAAGCTATGAGCATATGCCAAACTAAGCTTAACATGGAAAGGATGTAGACAATAAAATTGTATGATGTAATGGGTTTAATGGATAGTGTAGTAGATGCACGCGATAGATGTTATATGCAATGTGATAGACGTAATAGATGTGATGCGATAGATAGTAACTATGATGTTGTAGTTGGGAAGCGGCACTTTTAGAAAGTACCTGGCATGGGAAATTGGCGATGACTCACCTTATGCTACTGTGGATCTTTTTCTTCTTCTTGGTTTCAAGACTTCTTCCTTTATCTTGCGCTTCCAAACTCTAGGTACTACTTTTTCCCCTGGCAATGTTTGCAACTTTCTCTAGTCTCCAACAGGGTGACAGACTAGGTTGGTTCAGTATCTAGAATTAAGGCACATACAAGCTACCTCAACCTATGGGGCTGCCATACAGATTTCAAGCTGATGATACACCCCTAGGTATGTAAACCAGACTTTAGTCTCGAAAATTCTGATCCTTTGCGTTCTGGGCATCGCCATTCAAACTCTAGTTTCCACCATCTTAGTTGATCTCCTAGGAACTCACTACAAACACAGTCAGGTGGCTATACCAGACCGCTTGAAGCTGTTCGGGCACGACAAACACCAAAGGAATTGCACCTTTAGAGGATTTAAGGTCTCGTAGACCCAGTGAGTGTAGAAGACAACGCGGGGTGAATGAATGCACAAAATAGTGTGATGCAAGGTGCACAAAACAATACGATACAAGGTGCACAAAATAGTGCAATGCAAGGTGCACAAAATAGTGCGATACAAGGTGAATGCACAAAACAATGCGATACAAGGTGACTGCACAAAATAGTGCAATGCAAGGTGCACAAAATAGTGCAATACAAGGTGCATGCACAAAACAATGCGATACAAGTGAATGCACAAAACAATGTGAGGCAAGGTGCACAAAACAGTACGATGCAAGGTACATGCACAAAACAGTGCAATGCAAGGAGAATGCACAAAACAGTGTGATACAAAGTGATTGCACAAACCAGTGCGATGCAAGGTACACAAAACAGTGCAATACAAGGTGAATGCACAAAACAGTGAGATGCGAGGGTAATGAGCAGTATGTAAAGTAGCGCATCATGTACCTTATGAAATGTAGGGCAACTTGCCATAATTTATTGAAATGTAATGGAAAAACACTGTGGAAGGTAACTCAATGCACAGAACAAAGTCAATAGTAAGAGTAACCAACCAGTCAATTCAAATCTACCAGAGTGTATGAGCATGCATACATAATCCAAAACACATGTATTAATCAGAGGGAAGATGGCGATCCTAAGAGAGTTTTGAAATGGTCGGAGATAACTTTTGAAAGCTAAATTCTATCAGAATCATCATAGGGGTGAGCCCACCCTAATCTAAGGACAAGTTCCCAACAAGTGACTTTGAGCGGACTGAGGGAAAGGTTATATTCATGCTACTTGTTCAATTGATGACCCGATCAGATGCATTGAATATTACCCCTGGTGTCCAGTCATCAGCCACTGATTGGGTTCATGTCCCTTGTTCGATGGATGACCCGGTCAGATGTACTGAAAATTGCCCCTAGTGACCAACCACTGGCCACCTTTTTTAACATTATGCAGGCACATGTAATGGGGATCATCAGATCTTGGAACAGTTGCCAACCAATCAGACTCATGCTTCTTTTCTTTCCCGACATGTTGAGAACTTACTCCTGTCCCCCAATAAAGTAGTGACGAATTCCTCACATACACTTTGCAATGATCATGAATGCGATGCCCCTTGTATGGGCACTCTCAGTTTGTTTATGAATTCCAAACATGGACTTGTTTTTGAGTTTGGAGCGAACGCTCGTGTATGAAATTTTAACCATGCCACTCTATTGAACTTTTGCAACAGACACGCTATGGTGACTCGATGAAGAGCACTTCTGAGCGACAGACACATTATGGTGACTCGATAAAGAGCGTAGACTGAAACAAACACCAGGAACGACACAACAGAACTCACAACTGACCCAAAAGAAGAAAAAGGCTCAAGGTAACTGATCATTCATAATGCCATAGTATTACTTATGTTCACTTTAGAACTCAATTTCGATTCCTTTTTTTTTTTTTGCTCAAGTTAGAGATTCTACTGATAAGTTCAAGTATTGAAAATTTCTCCACTTGTTGATTCAAGCTAGTTTTTTCTTACCCAACATAAGTGTGCTATGTGCGATAGTCGGTGTAGCTCATGGATTGATGTGAAGCTGACGACGTAAATTGGACAGGATGATCGAGTTGAGATGAATAAGATGGATATGGTTGAGACCGAACTTCAGGATGAAGTTGCCTACGTATCCCAATGGGAATCAGGTCAACGTAGTTCATGGATAAGGTGCACTTGAGTATTGACACTCTCCTTTTGCACTCTAACTTTTGCTAAAGTTGCCCCTTCACGGTTTTCAACCTTGCGAGCTCTACTTTGTTGATTTCTCATTTTTCATGCTTTAACTTTTGCCTAGGTCACCCTTTTGGGTTTTTTGGCCTAGCCAGCCTCTCAAGGATAATGTTACAACATTTGTGGTGAATTTGATCAATAGTCATTCTTGCCCTAATACTGGAACTGGCTTCGCCTTGATTTGAGCTTGGTTCTCCATTCTCTTATGCATGTCTTGTTCCTTTCTTTTGCTCCATTTTTAGAGTTGGTTATTCTTGCAATGTGGTACTTCCTCGCATTGGCTTTCCCAAATTCAGACAAAAGTTCCCATCCTCACAGTTGATTGGATTTCATTCCAATGGATACCCCTAGCTTGATGGTTGACTTCTTTTTTTTTTTTTTCTCTTTTATTTTCTTTTTTCTTGTTTCCTTTCTTTTCTTTTTCATTTTTCATTTTTTTCTTTTCTTCTTTTTTTTTTCTTTTTGTTTCTTTTATCCATTTCTTTGTGAAATAATGAAAACACCAGGGGGAGAAATTCTATGATGGTGAGGGCTGAAAGCCGTCTTGTGTTCACCAAAATGATCACATAACGGTGAAGAGAATCCTTAGGACAATGTAGAATACCACGCACAGTTCTGAACCTGTCTTCGCAAGTTTGCAAAAGAAACAGTTTAAGAAGTTGAAATCATAAAGGACTTTGAGCCAATAAGTCAGAATCCACTCAAACCATTCAAAGAATCCTTCTCAATACCCCGAGCTTATTAACGGAATCTCATTCAAAAAAACAAATTCAAAGCTTTTTCTATTTTTAAAAAGGTCGGACATGAATTATTACAAACACAATAAAATGATCAGAAACTTGACTATCACTTTCTTATAAAGATGAAGACCAGAGGGTACACGAGAGCGACTCAAAAGAAAAGACTCAACTGACGCAACAAAGTAAGAAAAGACAAAGAAAATAAAACTCACAACTCGATAAACAACTCAACTACGTACAAGACACAACTTAGAAACAAAATCAGTACTCAAAAGGGGTTTTCACTCTCCAAGTCCATTTGCAGAATTCAAAAAGAACTTCAAGTAGCCCACGGGAGGGTCCAAACCTGCCTTCAATTCAGCAATAACATCCACGCCCAGTAGGATTGATTTTAGACTTTCAAATTGGGTCGCATAGATTGAGCCTCACAATTATCTCGGTTGTCCCCACACATCTCCTTTACTGTGCTGGCTGGGGTCAAGGTTGGTTGTTGGCAAGCCATGGATGGGATTTATGTTGTGGGATAGAAATCTATTGCAGTCAAGGAGAGGTTTATTGACAACTTTAGGATTTTCAGGTGGGGTGATGACCTTATTGTCAATCAAGTCTTGAATTTCGTGGCGAAGGCAGAAGTAGCGGTCAGTATGGTGATCATACTGTTGATGGAATGTACAATACTGGGTAGGGTCATACCTAGGTGGGGAGGGTTAGGAAGAGGTTGAGGATTGAGTGGTTTGAGGTACCCTTTCTCTATCAGTACCTTCAAGGCGAGGGTTGGGCTCATATGGAGATGGGCGACGGTTCATTTTTGGGAGAAGGAAGTATCAGTGTTAGAAACATTGGCAAATGGATTGGCGGGTGTTGGCTAGGTATTCATGGGCTTAGGACTGGAATCAAGATAGGTGTTTCTGGTAAAGCATCCATTTTCATTGTTTGCCCACTGATTCAAAATGTTCTCAACCTGAGCGATAAAAGTGTCATCTACAGTCTTTATAACAACTGTGAGCACTTGTTGTTTGTTCAATCCTTTAACCTTCAAAGTCTCAATAGCACACCATAGATATGCACTGGGATCAATACTTGTCCTAGCCATGTTCTTGCCACTTGCTTCAGCTTGGCCAAGGGATTGGGTGGCTATATCGAAGAGAGGCCCATTTGTTGTTGATATGTCATTACCTAAACGTAGGATAGCTTCAGGTTGGCCATTTCCCACTACAGCTTGCCCCGAGATTGGGGTGTTTTTTTACGTGAACCTTTTGGCATATGATATGGTCGATGATGAAGCCAAGACCCTAAAGGCTAAATCTGCCATAGTTCTCTAAAGATTTTCAATCATGCTCAACAACTCAAGAGTAGCGGGTTTAGCCGTTGGTGCCCGCAGTGCATTTGACCCAACTTGGTCTTGATGAATAGATTGGGTTGGACTCTTTGGTGTAGATTGGACTGGAATTGGGCTATCATTAAGTTTTGGGATTTGAGATGATTGGGATTCAAGTGCATCCATCATGCATAAGTCCATGCTTTCTGGAATGAACACCTCAGACTTGGGTAAATGGGCCGAGGTGATATATATATATATTAGGGTCAAAGGTAGGAGGTAGTGTATGGATGAGACTAAGGTGAGGAGGATGTACTTGGTCACGGATAAGAAGCGGGTTGTTGGTGACATTAGGTTCTTGAGGTGGAGCTATCTTCTTGTTGTCGATGAGATTCTGAACCTCATGATGAAGGCGGTAGCAACGATCAGTACCATGACCGCGCTGCTAATGGTACGCACAGTATTTGGTGGGGTTATGTCTAGCAGGGAGTGGGTCAGGAAGAGGTTGGGGATAAAGAAGTTTGAGATACCCTCTTTCCAACAGGACTTTTAGTGTGCTAGTTAGGCTCATATGGAGGGGGGGTGAAAGTTCTTCCTTGAGCTCGGGTTGGGCCGGCTATTTGTGGGTTGGTATTGGCAAAAGGGTCGGCAATTTTGGGAGTGGTGGCAACAGTATTAATTTTAGTGGGTTTGGGAATAGTGTCACTGCTAGCATTGGTACTCTTGGAAAACACCCTCCTTGTTGGTTCGCTTGTTCTAGGAATAATCCCTTTGTTAAATGCGCTCTCAATCTAAATCCCTAATTCATGCAAATTTTTGAAAGTGAACAGTGGAGCGACTACTAACTTTTGTAACATATTAGGCTCAGGGTTCTGCACCACTATCCGCACTTGGTCCTTCTTAGAAGGTCGATCTATCATTTGTGCTTCCTTTGCTCTCCATCATGCAACAAATTACACAAAAGGTTCTTTAGGATTCTGGTGGGTTGCTTCAAGCTCTTGGGTGGTCATTTCAATTTGGGTATTGTAAGAATACTGATTGACAAACGCCTCAGCCAAATCTTCCTAGTTCTACTTCACTTTATCCTCTAACTTGGCTTACCAAGTGGTTGTTGTGCCCGACAGGGTTCTTCCATACAAAGAGAGTTTTTGAGGCATAGTCAGACCCATCAGTTCAGGACGTCCAAGAAAAGTCGAATATGTACCATAGGATCACCAGACCCGTCGAAACGGTCAATGTGTGGTATTTTGAATATGTCTGGGAGCCTTACGACAGCCTTTGTGTACCCATCCTCAATGTCGGGAATGGACTTAAGTCCATGTGCCTTTTGAATTGCTTCTCAAGGTTAGCAATTTTTAATAAGGTCGAGTTAAGATCAGTAATATCAAGGGGAAAAAGCCCCTCATTGCGCTACACCAGGGGTTTGAAAACTTGAGCTTGAGCCAACCCTTCTCAAAGATCTGGACCCTTCAAATCTTCAACTGGTGGAGGTGGGTCAAATTTTGGCTGGGGGCCCGGGACTGGATGTGTCAGGACCCAAACCCGCCGCTATAGGTTTAGCGTCATGACCGGCCAATAATCTTAGATCAGCTACAACCTCTATTAACGAAATCAATTTAACATGAATTATGTGGCTTAGCAGAAGCAAATTAAAATATAGAAGCAGTCCATTGAGCTGTGCTTATATGAAAAGAGTTTGCATTAGCACTGTACAAACATTCTATAGGTAAGTGCATACACCACAAAAGATTTAAAAAAAAAGAATAAGAAGATACAAACAACATTCAACCTATAATTTCGAACATGTCAAGTCTTACATATGCAAAACCCTTATACCAAAAACCAAACCAAGAGTTCAAAATCAAAAAGGGGTTTAGACTTTGCTTGGCTCCACACGAGTCCAAGTTGGCACCTTTATGTGAGCTCCACAAAAGGCTGATCACTAGGTGACTCTGAGGCACTCTTTATCCTTGATGCCCATCTTGCTCACCTACATACATATATAAATAATGAGCTAATGCCCAATGAGTAATAACAGAATAAAGAGGTTATAAGAATGAAGCTCAATATCATTACAAATGTCATTTTCACATATCTAGCCAACCTTGGCATCGATAACCATTTCATTCAAATCATGTGGCACATCTAGTAGAGTAATAATGCTTTAAAAACAATGGGACTGCGAGGGTCAATTAATGTTCAATATCAATGTGACCATGAAGGTCCAACATCAGAGATCTTATGTTTCAATTATTCAATGGGCCACAGTATTTTTTCCCCCGGATGAGGGTCAATGGGCCACGGTATTAATCTCTCCCCAGGAAGGGTCAATGTGCCATGGTATTAATCTCTCCCAAGCAAGGGTCTCACTAAATGATGCCACGATTACAAATTCAAATGGAACTTCATTCATTAAGGAGGAGTAGTACTTCAATAAATCATTCAATCATTCATATATCAATTTCGATAACCAATACCATTTTTGAAAGCAACATAACTTGAACATATCTTTATAAAGTTATTACACATAGTGGATTATGTTGTCACTAGGTCTCGGACGTCCACCTATACAAAACACAACAAAAATACAATTGGAGTACCATTCAATAACCATTCTGCTTTAATTAAATTTTCCTCATGTGTTTCTAACTCATTCCATGCTTATGTAAGCTAAATTAGTGGCTAAGTGTACTTGAAATGACATGAGGATGCAAGTATGCACTTAAAAGAGTTAGTCAAACTTTGCTAAAAATAGGGTCTCCGCTTGAACGCAACATCCTTCGCTTAAGTGGAGGTTCAAAAATAATGGTGGTCGCTTTAGCACAACTTTTGTCACTCGAGCGGTCTATAAACCCTGCAAAAGTACTGGTTGCATGAAATTTTCGTTCGATAGATGCTCGACGGTCACTCAAGCGGAAGACTGAGTAAAATGGGTGGTCTGTAAAATTTTGTAAAACTTCTGGGAGCTCGATTTTTACACCCAAGAGACACTTTTTTCACTCGAGTGGACAGGCCGAATTCTAGAATTTCCTATATTGTGTTTGAAGTTCAAATATGATATTCAAAGGTCCAAAACTTGGATTTTTGTACAAAAACATGGAAAAACCTTTTAGAACTTGGAAATATAGTCAATTTGAAACCGATTGCTCAAAATCATGAACCCAATTCTCAAAATCGAACTTAAATCATGAAGTTGGAATCATGTAAGACATTAATTGCATTATTTTCTTCTCAAAGCATAACAAGATGGCATGATATGTACAAGACCATGAAAAACCTTCAAGTTTATGCCTTCTAGACTTCATGCATGTATGAAATTCAAGAAATCTTAACTCAAAATTGAAGGATCAAGCATGCATGTGCATAATTTAACTGAAATTCATCATATTCATGGTAATTCATGTTCAACTCACTCAAACTCATGCAAATGATCCTACAATTTCATGAACTTAGTTCCTACATGACTTAATTTTAAGAATTTAGGATGAGTTTCATACCTAATGTGTGAATCCAAGTGTATTATGGCTCCAATCTTCAAATCTTCCACAAATTCTCTACAACACTCTTGTTCTCTCTCTAAGTTTGAGTTCACCTTTCTTTTTTCCTCGTAATCTCAGCCAAGTGTGTATAAAATGAGCTCAAGACTTAGTTAGGGCCTTTTATAGAGTGTAATTAACTTGGCCTAATCAAAGTTGATTAAGGTTAATTAATTAAACTTAATTCTAACTACGTTCAATCAGTTTACTCTAATTATTTTGGTCCGAATCAAATTTTGACCAAAGTTGCCAGAAAATTTCAAATATTCTAATTAGCCTATTGGACGAGTCAATTTCAGCTTCTGAAGTCATTTGGGCTTTCAATTTTTGATTCTAAGTCAACATGTGAACAGATATTCCAAGTAATAACTGATAATTACAAAATTAAGCAGGTAATCACACAATTAAACACACAATCATGGAGTTAAGCTTATTGAATCAATATAATATAATAGTACGGAGGTCGCGGTTAAAAAGTTTGGTCCTCCAAACTTAAGTTACCTTCAAACATAAACAAATGGGGTATCGATGCTGCATCTCATCATCTTTTTCCCAAGTGTCCTCTTTCCCATAATGGTCTTTCCACTCGACCTTCACCATGGGGATAATTTTGTTTCTCAATTGTTTCACTTGTCGATCAATGATTTGCACGAGACATTCTTCATAAATCATATTCTGATCTAAGGCAATCCGATGGTTGTCAATCACATGGAACGGATCTCTAAGATACCCACGAAGCATGGATACATGAAAAATATTAAGCATTTGTTCTATCCTAGATGGCAAAGTGATACGGTAAGTAACAGGACCCAACCTCTCAAGAATTTGAAATGGCGCAATATAGCGAGAAGTCATTTTCCCTTCTTGCCAAATCTCATCTGTCCTTTCATCGGTGTTACTTTGATAAATACATGATCCCCCACTTCATATTTTAAGTCTCTTCTTCGCTGGTCCGCATAACTTTTCTGTCGGCTTTGTGCCGTCTTGAGCCTTTGTTGAATGATTTTGATCTTTTTGATTGTTTCTTGCACTAGTTCGGTCCGATAAATAGCCCTATCACCGACCTTTGTCCAACAAATTGGCGATCTACACTTTCTGCCATATAGTGCCTCATGTGGTGCCATACCGATGCTAGCATGAAAACTGTTGTTAAGTAAACTCAGCCAATGGCAAATAAGTTTCCTAGCTGCCCTAAAAGTCCAGAACACACATACGAAGGATGTCTTCTAAGGTCTGAATAGTCCTCTCGGTTTGTCCATCAGTTTGCGGATGAAATGCTTTACTAAATCTCAATTCTGTTCCCATTACATCCTGTAGACTATGCCAAAATCTAGAAACAAATTTAGGATCTCTATCTGATACAATAGACATTGGAACCCCATGCAATCGAATAATTTCACCAATGTTGATAGTAGCAAGTCTATATGCAATGAAAGAAGTCTTTATAGCAAGAAAATAAGCAGACTTAGTCAATCTATCAACTATAACCCAAATAGAGTCCATACCTCTAGGCGTTTGAGGTAGACCAACAACGAAGTCCATGGTGATATGTTCCCATTTCCATTTCGGAATAGGGAGAGACTGAAACAAGCCTACCGATTTCTGATGCTTCGCTTTCACTTGTTGGCATTGTAAGCACTTAGAATTGAAGTCAGTAATCTCTCTTTTCGTGTTGGGCCCCCAAAATACTAACTTCAAGGTACATTTTAGTGTTTCCTGGATGCATGGCAAACACTGACTTGTGAGCTTCCTCCAAAATTTTCCTTTTTAAATCTGCATCATTAAAAATGCATAACCTCCCTTGAAATTCAACACAGAATCTTCAATTGTGAACCCCAGTTTAGGTTTGGTGTAAAATTCATCATAAATCTTCTTCAAAAGTTCATCATTCTTTTGCTTTTGTTTGATTTCTTCGATAATTGCAGGCTATGCAGACATTGCAGCTATTAAGCTATCTTGTTCAGAAGACACCACTTTAATTTCAAGTCGTTCAAACTCTAATAGTAATTCTTTCTAATCTATGAGCAAACAGGCCAGATTCCTGACATTCTTTCTACTGAGTGCATCTGCTACAGTGTTGGCTTTGCCCGGATGGTTGTGAATCTGTAAATCATAGTCCTTGATCAGTTCAAGCCAGCGTCTTTGTCGCATGTTCAATTCCTTTTAGGTAAAAAAGTACTTTAAGCTTTTATGATTGGTGTACACTTCATAGTTGGTTCCATACAGGTAGTGACACCATATCTTCAATGCAAACACAACCGCGACAAGTTCTAGGTCGTGTTCTAGGTCGTGTGTTGGGTAGTTCTTCTCATGTTGCCTCAGTTGTCGAGAGGTATAGGCAATCACCCTGCCATTCTGCATTAAAACACAACCCAAACCCTTATAAGATGCATCACTATAAATCTTAAATCCTTCCATACCTGAGGGTATAGTAAGGATTGAAGCTGTGTCAATCTTGTCTTTAGTTCTTAAAATGCAGATTCTCTTTGGTCTATCCATTGAAACGATTCTCCCTTCCGAGTCAATTGGGTCAATGGCAGTGCAATCTTTGAGAAATCTTTAACAAACCTCCGATAATAACCATCTAGTCCCATAAAACTACGAACTTCTGTCTATTAGTCGGAGTAGGCCAACCAACAATTGCTTCGATTTTCTAAGGATCAACTAAGATATCATTTCTGTTAATAACATGCCCCAAAAATGTTATTTCATCAAGCCAAAACTCACACTTCTTTAATTTCCTATACAATTGCTTTTCCCTAAGTGTTTGAAGAGTCATTTTCAAATGTTGTTCATGCTCATCTTTACTTTTCGAATAGATCAAAATGTTATCAATAAACACAACAACAAAGTCATCTAGGAAAGGTTTGAAAATCCTGTTAATCAAATCCATAAATGTTGCGGGCGCATTAGTGACTCCGAAAGGCATGACTAAAAACTCATAATGTCCATACCTGGTTCGAAAAATAGTCTTTTCAATATCTTCAGCCCTCACTTTCAACTGATGATAGCCTGATCTCAAATCAATTTTTGAAAATACCTGGGCCCCCTGCAATTGGTCAAATAAATCATCAATACATGGTAATGGATATTTATTTTTCACTATTACCTTATTGAGTTCTTTGTAATCAATACATTGTCGGAGGGTCCCATCTTTCATCTTCACAAAAAGAACCGGCGTTCTCCATGGCTAAGTACTTGGACAAATAAATCCCTTATCAAGCAATTCCTGCATCTGAGTCTTCAATTCTTTGATTTCAATAATGGACATACGGTAGGGAGTTTAAGAAATTGGTTGTGTGCCAGGTATTACATCAATTGAAAACTCAATCTCTCTATCAACAAGTTGGCCAAGTAATTCATCCAGAAACACATTGGGAAAATCTCTCACCACTGGTATATTATCTAGAGTAATGTCCATAGTTGGTTCGATTGTTACATTACACAAATACCATTGACAATTCTTATTCATTAGTTTTCGGGCTTTCATGGCAGATATGGGGTATGGTGGTGGAACAACCCCTTTTCCCTCGAAATAAAATTGATCTTGTCCGAAAGGGCGGAATATCACTCGTTTCAAAGCACAATCAATAGTGGCATAGTATTTAGCTAGCCAATCCATACCCAAAACAACATCAAAATGTCTCATGTCAAAAGGTATTAAATCAACATACAAAACAACATTCCCGAGAAATAATTCACATGTAGCAAATATAGTTGAGTTTGTGGCTAACTAGCAAATACAGGTCGACGGTGTTGCAGCTGGTTTTGTGGTGGGAGCTGATCTAATTGAGTTTGTGGCACCTCGGTTAGCACTCCGACATGTTTGTGTACAATCTTTTGCCATGTCTCCTACCTTTCCACACTGGTAACACGCCCCTGTAGCGCAATAGCAAACACCTCGGTGCTTCTTTCCACAAATGATGCAAGTAGGCATTGAGTTGCCACTTTGGGTTGACCCCGAATTATTAGAATTCCCAGACTTTAACTTCTTGTTTATTGATGTCCCCCCTTATTAAATTCTGCCTTCTGCCATTTCATTTGAAATTCTGTTTACGGTTAGCCACATTTCCCTCTACTATTAGTTCCCTATCAAGCACATCCACATAAGTTGGTAATTTGAGTACATTGATCCTGTCTGGGGTTGGGTCATGCAAACCTCCCTCAAATTGTCTAGTTTTCTTGTAGTCCGTATCTACCATGTGGGGTGCGAAGCAAGCTAACTCTGTAAACTGAGCCTCGTACTTGGCAACTGATTTGTTTCCCTGCTTGAGTTCCATGAACTCAGATACTTTTCTGTCCCCGTGCACGTTAAACAGTTCGAACCCTCAATTTCTTTGATCTAGTCTCACGAGTGCAATGTGAAACATAGATGAGAGTCCAGATTTGGCAACTTTTATTGAAAATCCATTTTATTGCAATTTTGTCAAAAATAGACTGCATCATAAAATCTCAGAGTCGCCACCAAATAGTTATTTTGGAAAAATTAAGAAACCCATGACTCGTGCCAAGGCCACTGTTTGTCGTAACCAAGGATGCTTGCCTCGGAACCTTAGGTATGAAGGGGAAAGGTCATTAGTTGAGCAATCCCGCTCACCCGATCAAAAGATCGGCCTTTACCAAGCCACTATATAAATTTTATTTTCTTTATATGTTCATATTCTAATTATTTAATAAATCCTAAAATTTACTATGTGAAGCCTACAAGTATAGACTATGCCATTCATTGTGGAATAATTTGATTTCATGTATTTTGAAAAAGTTTTGAAGATGTACAATCCAAATAAATTGAGTTACAAACATGAAAAATCAACATCATTCTAATTTAAGCGACATAACCTCCATCCACTGGCATTCATATAGTTATATCAAGTAAGCAAGTAGCCACATGGTACGATGCTAACATAATAAGAAAAACACACACAAACGAGATGCTAAAGCATAAAAACTTACATATTTACCAACGTCCCACGAGCAGCTACAAAACAAATTTAGTAAAATATGCATGATCCTATATACAAAATCCTAATGCAATTCACACATGAGATGCAACCAAAGATTCGGCTTCTAAAATATGACATGTGAATCATCTCAAGAACATGAGGTAGTGCATATAATCACATAAGAATTGATTAAATCCAAAAATGCAAATTTAGCCGAATCTTAATGCATAAATATGATGAAAAATAAATATGATGTTTATGTACAAATAGGGAAAGCAAGTAAAAGAATGGGATAGAAAGAAGCGGGGCGGGGAATTATTATAACATTTTAAATATTACAAATCCGAGGGAGATGAATAAATATTACAAAACAGTATAAAAATCCTAACAAACTCTCAAAATAAAAATAAAATGAAGAAACTTCATGTGCTTTGGGGATCATCAGAAAATATTCTGCTTGACGCAGGAAGACTGCTCTGTTCTATCTGGGAAAACTTATTTTGCAAAGCACTATTCATCTCGGGACACTATTCAACGCTGACAGTACTATTCATCACAACAATTATTATTCACCTTTCTTGGTCATTATTCATCTTACCAGGTATTTTCATCCGCATTTACTATTCTTCTCTGGAGGCACTACTCATCGTCAGGATTACTATTCACCGCCGATCACTATTCATTTGGTGGGGTCACATCTTTAACAAATTAGGTGGTTCAACCGACCATTTAAAGCGGTAAAATTACAACAATTTATATATAAATAGTAAATTACAACATTCTATTTAAAATAATAAACTACAACAATATATAATATGACAAAAAATCAAAGCAAACAAGCAAAATAAGTAAAAAAAGACAATGGGTTCAATATGACGTATGATTGAATCCAACTCAATTTTATTATCATGTGCATTTTTTTTTTGGGTGAGTAATCATGTGCATTTTTTAATCCAATTTTATTAGCCCTTTTAATTACCGTGTCATTCTTTAGTCATTTTAGTCCAAAAATGAGAGTTGTGTCCACTAAAATAAGAGAAGCATCAAACAAGGAGTTATTTTTGGCATGAGAGAGAAGTAATGCCCTGGTAATGAACCTCTAAAGAGATTAAACCATTTAGCATGGAAGGTCTCTTTCTCATGCTAAAACAACATATATGGGACTTCAATCACTAAACACTCTTCCTTATGATCAAGGCAATTGATCTTTGGCTATATTAGATTTTTTGGGGTGGTTTTGGTGTATGGAAATGAGGAATTTCAGTAGCTATGGAAGCTTGGAAGTGTTTTGTAAGATAGGAGTGCGTTTAGCTAAAAAACTCAACTTTTCTCTCTTTTTTTCCTTTTTTCTCTAGCTCAAATGTTTTCTACTTAATCTATCCTCTTGCTTCTCTCAACAATCTGATGTATATATATGCGCTAAGGGAGGCTAAACAAGTAGAGAAATGGTGGAAGACAAGGTGGAAGACAAAAGGAAGATATTGAAGCTAATGGAGCACTAATGGAGCTAATGGGAGACAAAAGTGGAGCATTATCTCCAATGGATCAAACCTTAGGTAATGGAGGCTAAGTGTATATATATTTGGTGATGAATATATCAGAAATTTGAGTTGATGATGTGTCCCAACCGAATCAAAAAAAAAAAAAAAAAACGAGATTGATGCTATTTCGGGCCGGTTCAACAAAATCTGCTCTTAAAGTCCAACTTCAAACGGGTATATCTCTCTTATCCGAACTCGGTTTAAGGTGATTATTGGGTCTAAATTGAATCTCCAAAAGTCTACTTTCCAATGGTGGTGGTTTCACATTTAAATACCAAGTTTACAAAGAGATATACCTAATTTAGTGAAGGCTATTCATTTTAGGTCAACAAAATCTGATCGTAAGCCCAACTTCAAATGGGTATATCTCCCTTATCTGAACTCGGTTTAAGGTGATTATTGTGTCTAAATTGAAGCCCCATAACTCTAATTTCTAATGGTGGTGCTCTCACATTTAAATTCCAAGTGTACAAAGAGATATGCCTAATTTATTAAAGGTTGTTCATTTCCTTCTTAATGATTTGATGCTCATTATTTTCCTAAACTAGTTCTCTTTCATCCCCTCCTAGTTCCTTCAAATCCAAACCTATAAAGAAGATGTTTTTTTAAATATTTTTTCAAAGACTTTACCTCCCTTTATTTCTACTTTGTCCTTACTCAGTTTATTGAAAAGTGCAATATTTTAATTAAAATGAGAACCTCGGAACATCATAGAAGCATTTGGGAAAATATTTTGAAAAGAGGGTTTTAAGGTCTAAAATAGTTTGGCCAAACATGTGTGAAGGTTGGGATTAAAGCTCAAATTCCATCTCTCTTACTGAGGATTCTATGAGAAACGCATTCTAATTGTCGTCATCAGGTAATCAAAAGATAGTGCCCAAGTCTTAGGGCCGGTCAAAATGGGTTTTCTACAGTAGCCCCTCTTTGACAGAGCTCGAAGTCATTTCCTGATGTGAGTGAATGTCAAAGCCTGAAGATGACCCTTTTGACAAGGCTGTAAGACTTGGGCAAAGAAACAAGATGCAATGCAAGTAGTTGAACCAGAAGGTTGCCTACGTATCCCTTTGCAAGGAATCGAACCTGCGTAGTTTAGGGGCAAGATGCAAAATGATATGCACAAAAATATTAGACTTAGACGCCTTACGAAGCCAATTATTTTTGAAATACTTATGATCATGCAATGAGCAATGTGATAACATGAATGAAAAGCTTAAATCAAAACAAAAAGCAAGCCATGTCTCACATGGAAAGAAGTAAGCGAATAACTAGGCGGTGCAACCATTCAGAAACATCTCCTCGCATTGTATATGGAAAGAGAGGGAAGACCTCAACCAAGAGAAGTTAACAACCTAACGCGTCTCACGCTAAAGGAGGAAAGGTGGTGTGAACAACAGGTGCACCTGATGTTTTTAATCGAGTAAATCAACAGCTTAACACGACTCATGCGAAAAGTGGAAAGATAGTGTGAACAACGAGTACACCTGATGTTTTTAACCAAGTGAATCAACAACCTAACGTGTCTCACACGAAATGAGGAAAGATGGGGTGAACAACAGGCGCACCTGATGTTTTTTAACCGAGTAAACCAACAACCTAACACGTTTCACGTGAAAGGAGAAAAGTGAACTTGAGATCCAAACGCGTCTCACACAGAGGAGAAAAGTAATCTTAGATCCAAACGCTTCTCACGTGAGAGGAGAAAAGTGAACTTGAGATCTAAATGCATCTCACGCAAGAGGAGGAATAATGAACTTGAGATCCAAACGCGTCTCACGTGAGAGGAGGAATAGGTGGGTGTGAACAAAGAGGCACACCTGCTATTTTTAACCAATTTAAACAATCCTAACGCGTTACACGTGAGAGGAGGAAAGGTTGGTGTGAACACTGGGCGCACCTGACTTTTTTAACAGAGGACTCAAGATCCTAATGCATCGCATGCAAGAGGAGGAAAGATGGTGTGAACAAACAGTCACACTTGCTGTTTTTAACCGATTTGCAATCCCAGCGCGTTGCACGCGAGAGGAGGAGGGGTGGTGTGAATAGATAGGCGCACTTGTTGTTTTTAATTGATTTGCAATCCTAACACGTTACATACGAGAGGAGGATGGGTAGTGTGAACAGACATGCACACCTGCTATTTTTAATCAATTTGCAATCCTAACGCGTCGTACGCGAGATGAGGGGGGGTGGTGTGAATAGACAGGCGCACTTGCTATTTTTAACTGATTTGCAATCCTAACGCGTCACACACGAGAGGAGGAGGAGTGGTGTGAACAGACAGGTGCACCTTCTATTTTTAACCGATTTGCAATCCTAACGCATCACACGTGAGATGAGAAGTGGTGGTGTGAACAGATAGGCACACTTGCTATTTTTAACCGATTTGCAATCCTAACGCGTTGCACGCGAGAGGAGGAGAGTGAACTTGAGATCCAAATGTGTCTCACGCGAGAGGAGAAAGTGAACTTGAGATCCAAACAAGTCTCACGTGAGAGAAGGAATGGTGAACTTGAAATCCAAACGCGTCTCACGCGAGAGGAGGAAAGTGAACTTGAGATCCAAACATGTCTCACGCGAGAGGAGGAAAGTGAACTTGAGATCCAAACGCGTCTTACGCGAGAGGAGGAAAGTGAACTTGAGATCTAAATGCGTCTCACGCGAGAGGAGGAATAGTGAACTTGAGATCCAAACGTACCTCATACGAGAGGAGGAAAGTGAACTTGAGATACAAACGCATCTCACCCGAGAGGAGGAAAGTGAACTTGAGATCCAAACTTATGTCACGCGAGAGGAGGAAAGTGAACTAACCAACTGGCATACCTAACCGTAGCTCATACGAGGAGGGCAAAAGTTTTAACCATGAAAAAATCAAATCATAACACGTTTCACGTGAAATGAGCGAAGGTAAATTCGAAGTTCAAGCGCGTCTCACGCAAGTGGAAGAAGGTATTGTAGAATGATTTCTTTCATTTTCTTTTGTTTTAAAAAACCATTTTTTTTTTGTATAAATACCAAATATCGTATACATATACACACCATATACATAATATAAATACACATACAGACACACAAAGGCAAGCTATGTACATATACGAAGACACACACACACATATATATATTTGAAAATACACACAGATATGTACATATGGTATACACATATTTACATACAGACATGTGCATATAGTATACATATATACATTTGGAGAATATTCCATTACTGATAAGGAATATTCCATTTGCTAACGTCAGCATATGCAAAATACACAAGCTCAATCTCAAGCTCCGATCTCAAGCTCAATCTCCCAGTCCTTAACCGTCGAACCAGACCACCTAACCAAGTCACTCTTGTGACAAAATATTCAAACAAATATATATAATACATATATATATATATATATATAAAACCAAAACACAAAAAGAAACACTCGCTGCTATTGGGGTTCGAACCTCGGACCTCAGGTTCATCCTCTCAATCCTTAATCATCGAACCAGACCACCTAACCAAGCCACTCTCGTGACAAAATATTCAAACAAATATATATATATATATAATACATAGGTATATGATACATATATACATAAAACCAAAACACAAAAAGAAACACTCGCTGTTACGGGAGTTCGAACCTCTAACCTTAGGCTCAGCCTCTCAATCCTTAACCATCGAACCGGACCACCTAACCAAGCCACTCTTGTGACAAAATATTCAAACAAATATATATATATGTATATATAATACATAGGTATACGATACACATACACATAAAACAAAAACACAAAACGAAACACTCGTTACTATGGGGGTTCGAAACTCTGACCTCAGGCTCAGCCTCTTAATCCTTAATTGTTGAGCCAAACCAATTCTTTTGACAAAATATATATACAAGATATATGCATACAAACACAATACATATACATATCTATTTCTTTCCCACCTCCCTTGTTTTTGTCTCTCTCTCTCTCTCTCTCTCGTCGAATACCGTGCCTGACATGTGGCTTCGACTTTTGCGTCAATCGGCTAATAGAGCTAGACATTTCAACGACTGCCTCGGCTCTCTCCCCCTCTGTGTCTTCTTCTCCTTCCTTGTTCTCTGCATACAACCATACAAAGATATGCACATATATATATGCCTCTCTTCACTCTTCTATTTTCGTCTCTCTCTCTCTCTCTCTCTCTCTCTCTCTCCCTCTTTGAATACCGCGCCTGACACACAGATTTGACTTTTGCATTAGCCGGCCAACAAAAGCTAGACCCTCCTCGATTTGTAACGATTGCCTCAGCTCTCTCTTCCTCTTTGTCTTCTTCTCTTCTGTCTTCTTCTTCTTAATCACTCTCTTCCGTCTTCTTCTTAATCACTCTCTTCCATCCTCTTCTTAATCACTGCTTGAGAGAAACAAAACAGAGAGACTGAGCAGAGGAGAAAGGCTTCCCAAAACTAGCCTGCTCTCTACTATTACTCTACGACTCCTTTCTTTTACACCTCTCTCCTCTAATACATGGCCTCGTCTCGTCCCCTCACTCTCTTTGCAGACCTTAATGATCCCATAAGCTCTCCTGGACAGAGTGCCCATGCTCCTACTCTTCATAACCTTCCTACCATGTCAGTTGAGCAAATAATGGCAGCTCAATTTGACATTGAAGCCAACCATTACACGCTGAAGTCTTGTATGGAGACGGTGACTGCAGTCTCCAAGTTGGCTTACCGACTGCAGAACAGGACAAGTGAGGTACACCAGGTCAACGCCCAACTCTCTCTGCTCCAGCACATGTACAAGGATGCGTGAACAGAGATTTGCGCACTAAAGGCGGAGAATAAAGAGCTAAAATGGCAAGCCACCTCCATGGCCGGATTTGGAGCACCTTCGTACTTTGCCTTTGATGGTCAGCGGGGAGTCAACTCTCTCGGCGGTCTTGTAAGAATTGAGGCAGGGCCTTCAAGGATCTCCCAAGATGAAATCAAGAAGAAGAGATCGGCGAGATAGTCGAGCAAGTGAGGTCGACGTGTGGCCATCATTGAAAAAAAAAAAAAAGATCCCTCTCTTCTTTTTTTTGTTTTTTTTTTTGTTTTTCTAGGTGTGTTTTTTTGTTTTTGTTTTTGTTTTTGTTTTTTTGTATATATGCTTGTACAAATTTGATCAAGGTTGATCCCTGGCATTAATAAAATGAGTGTTCTGCAAATTTGTATGGCATGAATGGCACAACACTGAGCATAAAAATCATTTTGTTTTGAATTTTGAATTTGAAAATGGCTGCATTTTAATGAATTCTAAACCGAATATTGAGCCTATTACTGACCAAAACACAAAATACAACTCAATGAAAGGAAAACAAAGCAAAAACTATCCCAAATGCACCCCTATACGCTTGCCGGAATAAAATGGACACAAAACAGAGCAACACTACTCGACTGCCCGACGAAAAAGCATCACCATGGACGAGCAAAAACCATCCCAAACACACCCTTTTATGCTTGCCAGAATAAAATGAACACAAAACAAAACATCATCGGTTGACCGCCGATGGAAAAGCATCGTCGGTGATAACTACTGTGCATTTTTCGGCGAGTGCTTGACTGAAAGAAAAATTACAAGCTAATGTGACCTTGGCAACAAGGACTTAAGAGTGTGAAGAAAGGACATAAAGCCTGAATCGATTGTGCCCCTAGTTCATCGCTTTGCCCTTTTCTTTTGGTTTTTTGACTAAAAAGAGTTTGATCAATATAAGAGTTTGATTAGCATGCTTGTTCCACTTCTCCGTTTTGAAATCATGTGAGTCAAGATGTGAGCACTGAAAATTTTCCCTTTTTGGTCCAAAGAATGATCTGAGTTTTGCAAAAATGGAATAATTTTTAAGAAAATCAGTCAACTTCATTAAAAGTCCTCAAAATCTATTTTTGCAAATGACCATTACCTGATTAACATGAAATCAACCTTTGAGATGTATTCCTGAATTCATCTTGCAACTGAACTCGTCATAAAGGAGAAATAGGATAACTGAATCAAATGGGGACGAGTCAATCAAATATGGATTATTGAGTTGAATAAAGATACACCAATCAAACATGGACGAGATAAGTGAGTTGAAAAATGATTAGGGTCAAACTTGAAGATGACGCTGCCTACGTATCCCAAAGATAGGAATCAGGCCATACGTAGTTCTGGCTAAGGTTCACTCTGGTATTGGCACTCTCCTTTTGTGCTCTAACATTTGCCAAAGTTTCCCTTTCGGGTTTTCAACCTTGCGAGTTTTTTCATTTTTTTTTCATTTGTTAATTTTTTTCATTTTTTAAAATATTTTTTTTAATTTTCTATTTTTTGGTTTTTCTACTCTAACTTTTTCCTGGACCGCCCTTCTGAGTTTTAAGTCCAGTGAGCCTCTCAAGGGTGGTACTTTCATTTTAGCTTGTCCATGTTGATTGGTCGTTGTAGACTTGACTTTCTTCGCGCCCCCCCTCTCGGAGAGGCTTGAATAGGTCCTACAGTTCGGACTCCTGTCACGGTTCTAAATCTAATCTCACAAAGTGCAATATAAGACTGATAAATCACCAAAGAGTCCAATCCAGCAAATCATTTTGGAAAATCAGATTTTCAATCAAATAATGCAAAAATTAGACTGCTTTGCCAGATTAAAGAGTCGCCACCTAAATGTTTTGTTTTTGGGAAATTTAGAAAACCCTGACTCGTGCCAAAAGCCACGTGTTCATCATCACCAAAGTTGCCTCGGCTCGGGAACTTGGGTAAGTGAGGGGAAGGTCCTGAAATGAGCACCCCTGCTCGCCCGATCAAAGGATCGGCCTCTACTAAGCATGATATGTTGTTTTATAAACCTCATGTGTTCTTATAAACCTCATGTGTTCAAAGGATCGGCCTCGAGGGATGAGGGAAGCATGCGTGCTCGGTTGCCTTATTCCTAAAAATCCATTGCCTTGCCATGAGTTGCCTCTATTTGTACTCGATGTGATCTCTAAACACTGCACAAACTTCTAGACTGCCTCTGATCCAATACATGAACACATTGGACAATCTTTGAACTGGTGGCCGATCGGCTACCTCACCTGGCTGGCCGGCTAGTGCAAGTGGTCGGTCGGCTACTGCAAGTGGCCGGCCGGCTACCCATTTTTCCAAACTTCTGTTTTTGTTACAACAGAGAACAACAAAGGCAAAACAATGTATTTTTCGAGAAATGTAAGTACTGACACCCTCCTTATCATTTCTCAAGCTCAAAGGAGTGTGGCACTTGGCCCTTAAGCCACCAATCAAGCATTTTCAATGCATGATGGCCAAAGAGCCAAGCTTGTACAATGTTAATGAATGCACAAACATGACTCGAAGAGCCTTCGCCCTATCATGCATAATCAAGGGTGTTGGCAACCAAGAAACGTGATGCGTTTAATCACTTCAAGTATGAAACATCTCACATTTCTTGTGTCTGGATTAACGTCCGATCCAAACACATGCAATGCAACACAAATGCTTATCTTGCACGAGTTTTACTTGGTTCAATTCTTGTTTACACATTTTAGCTTACCAATTAATCCTTTAACCGGTTAAGTCTAATGTGAAAGTCCTCTAATGTGAGAGGGGTCAACCAAAGGAAGGTTTAAAACATGAGAGAGATCATGCCTTTGGTTTGTAGAAGCCCCCAAAAGAGGGTTAAAACCATTGAGCATAGGTCTCCATCTCAAGCTTAAATGTAACCTTAAGGCCAACCAAACCTCAAAACAAATTGAAAAGTGAATAAATATGGGAGGTGGCAGACATTTCAGTGCTGAAAATGGCATGACAAAACAAGACTACAACATGCAAGCAATACATGCATAACATGTTCAAAAGCTAAAAGCATTACAACTAGTGAAGGACACAACACTAGAGGTATGCAATACAATGCTCAAATGACCAAACTAGCTCAAAATAGAGCTACATCATGCTAAAACAGTGGCTTAAACATGTTGAAACTTAGGCACAAAAGGCAAGAAAAACATGCTCGCATGTTGGCTCACAAACAAGACACAAAGCACAACTCTCAAAAGCAATGAAAGAGTGGAATATGTGAGAGTATGACAGTGATATATGCTCTGCAATCACATGGTAAATGATGCTATGGCATGAAAAAACCCAAGCAAAGCATGCTAGAGGCTTTAAAACACAAAGCTAGTAAGGGCATTACACCATAGCCATGCAAGGCAAAGCACATATGACCAAGACCACTCAAAACAGAGGTAATGCATGTTAAAACATTAGCAAAAATGTGCTGGAGTCAAGCTAACACATGCTAGAATGATAGGCTAAATCATCAAGTTTGCTAGGCTAACAAGCAAGATTACACTACAAGTGCAAGATGCAAGCAACAAATGACCCAACCAGCCAAAAATAGAGTTTAAACAGGTTAAAATAGAGCCTAAAACATGCTTGAATTAAGCCAACACAAGCCACAAAAACATGCTACTTTGTAATGCTAACTAGGCATGGCATAGAGAGATAAGGAGGGGAGGCCACCCCCTCCTATTTGAGACCTCAAAACCAAATTTTTGCCACTGAAAATCCCCTAGATTTCAGTGGTTAAAAGGCCAAAAAAGAGGTTGTTTGAAACTTTAAAAGATAGCTCAAATGCTTTACAAGCCAAGGAGCAAATAGGGGGAACCACCCCCTAACCAAACAAGGTTTAAACCGCTATTTTTAAACCTTAAAATCAGAGTTTTTTATGGTTGAAAAACCAGGTCAAAACAGCACAAAGAGATGGCCAAGCACTTAATTAAAATAAAGCTTGAGAGAGGTAAATTCTTACCCTTGAAGAACAGCAGCAAATCAGTCCAAATTCTGAGCCAAAAACAGGCTTTAGACCTCAAATAGGACCTCCAAGGACCTCAGCTCCAAGATGAAGGTATTTGACTAAGAGTCTCTTTGCAAATTGGTAGAGAAAACTCAATTTCAAGCACAATATATATATATATATATATATAGAAAGAGAGAATTCTAGAGAGAGAGTGTGTGTGAAATTTTGCTCACAAAATTTTCTAACCCCCAAAATGGGGGAGACACCTCCCCTTATATAGAAAATGCAAGCCAAAGCTTGCTTGAATCCCTCCATACACGTATATGGATGATGTATTTAGTGATCAACAGCTGGCATAAAAAAATATCTAAAAAATGAGGAAAATGGCTGGAGGCCACTTCAGGTGGCCGGCTGGCCACCTTTTCTAGCCGACCAACCACTTCAAGTGGCTGGTTAGGGGAACACGTGGTAGTTGAGTGCCAAAAGTGGCCGGCAATGCTTCTTTCCCCCTAGGCTAGAGGCACCAAGGTCTGGTTCAAAAACAAGCACAAGAACAAGAGGGTTTAGAGGCTCAAAGACAAGGCGCTCAGCTGAAACCTTCGGGCGCTCAAAACGAGCACAAACATGTGCAATCATCGAGTGAACAAACGATGACGTCAAAGTCTTGAGGCCGGTCAAAAATAGGGTGTCTACAGTTGTGAGATCTCTAGGCCATCTAAATCTATAAGAATGACTGCTACACTTGACCAGATAGATATGATGATGTATGGACGAGGCTAATTGGGTCTCAATTTGCCCCTAGTGTAGTGGATAGGAACTTGATTGTCCTTTTTCTCTCAATATATGCAGGTGCGGAGCTAGGTGCGGGAGAGGATGGCCACACGTGCGGGGATGAAGGCCGTACGTGCAGGAAGGAGGCTTATCGCATTTCTAACCCTAGTTACTTCATCAAAGTGGAAGAGCACCTCAAGAGCTACATTGTGGACGGTGGAGATTAGGCTTTGGCATCTTTGATTTCTAGGGTTTCATCTCCTTTTCTTCATCAAACCTTGGGGTAGGGACCTCCTTGAGTTATATATACATGTTTTGCAATATGAATGTTGATTTAAAAGTTTTTCTTGAAGATATTATGTTGATTTTGATTTTGATCCAAAATGTAGAGATTTTCAAAGGGTTTTTTTTTTTTTTTTTGAAATCACAAATCTTTCTAAGCTCGTATCTTGAGAGTTGAAATTATCTTAGGCAAGAAAATGGGGTGTTCTTGAAGGTCTCTTTCAAGTGTTTAGGGTGTGTGTGTTGTTTGTAAAGAAGAAAACCTAGGAAATTTTGAGGGTTTCCTTGAATAAAAAAAAAATGAAGGTTTATGGGTGATATTGTGTATATGTATAGTCATGATTGTGTGCCTGTAAACGTGCCCAAACGTCCCGAGCTCCACGCGCGAAGATGGCGCGGAAATCCGTTTTGTTCATTAGCTACTACAGTTCGGACTCAATGTCAGGGTTCCGAATCTAATCTCGCAAAGTGCAATGCAAGACCGATAAATCACCAAAGAGTCCAAATCTGGCAAATCGTTTTGGAAAACTGCTTTTAATAAAGAAGTGCCAAACATGGATTGCTTTTCCAGATACAGAGTCGCCACCTAAATATTTTGTTTATGGGGAATTTAGGAAACCCTGACTCGTGCCTAAGGCCACGTGTCCGTCATCACCAAAGTTGCCTCGGCTCGGGAACTTGGGTACGAGAAGGGAAGGTCATGCAATGAGCACCCCCGCTCGCCTGATCAAAGATCGGCCTTTACTAACATGATATCTTGTTTTTGAAAAACACATGCGTTCTTATTCAGGTTATTAGCTAGAATTACTATGTGATATGCACAACACATAAGTATAGACTAGATCGCCTAAGTTGGAACAAAACATCTCATGTTTGTTTGTTTGAAAATGGTTTGCAGATGCTACTTGCAAGTAGGCTAAGACGTGGATTTGCCACCATCGAGTGGGCTTAGAAAACATGATTTTGCCACTCTCAAGTGGGTTTAAAACTCGCATTTCGACGAATTGTTCCAATTCAAGTAATCCAACCTTCACCTACAAGCATTTAGGCAGTTATATCATATAAGCAAATAGCCTCATGGCAAGCATGCTATCATGGCAACACTCACACTCGTGCAAGATGCTAAAGCATAAACACTTACAGTGTACTCCGAGCCAAAACAAAGAACTATTTAGTAATCAGTGCATGATCCTAGTTCATGTTAAGATGGCTAATGCAACACATGCAAAATGCAACTAGAAATAGGCTCGGCTATTCTAAGATGGCATATGACATGCCACTTTGATAATCATGTATTCAAGTAAGAATTGAAATACAATGCAGTTAGTATGGTACGCCGAGCCCAGTGCATGCAATACAAAACTCTTAACTAACTCTCGACGGAGGGTCCGAATAAATAATACAAACCAACTAATTAATTAACTATCATAGTTAATTAATTAATACAAAACTCTTAACTAATCAAAAAAATTAATTAAGTTACAAAACAGTTAAAGCGGCCTCGAGAAGAGGGACATATGCATGCTGGGTCGGCTTTGCTCGGAAATCCGTTGCCATGCCTCATGTTGCCTCTGTTTGCACTATTTTGCACCTCTGAAAACTGTACGAATCTCTTTGATGCTTCTAAACCACTCCATGGACACTTTGAGAGGCCATCGACCAAATGGTAAGGCCATCGGCCAAGGAAAAATGGTCATCGACCAAATATGAGGCTATCGGCCAGACATTTGTAGCCGATTGGCATTGCAGATAGCCGATCGGACATCTCTTCCTGCAAACTGCTTCTTTTGCTGCAGCAGAGGACAAACAAGGGCATGGCAATACATTTGCAAGATAATATTGTGCAACTACAGCCCTTATCATGTTTTGAGACTCAAAGGAGTGTAGTGTTCGACTCTCGAGCCATCAATCACTCATTTCGATGCATGATGGCCAAAGAGGCCGAATTGCACACATCAATATGGAATGAATGCACAAAAACACACAAATGCCTCACACTCTATCATGTTGGATCAAGAGTGTCGGCGACCGAGGATTGAGGCACGTTTCATCACTTCAAGTATGAAACGTCCCTTGGTCCTCATGTTTGGTTTGACACCCCAAACCAAACACAATCCAATGCATGCAACATGAAAAAGATATGCAATGAAACATAAGCATGCCAAATGCAATATGACTCAAGCATGCACGCAAGGCTAAGGTAACAAGCATGGCAAATGCAATGTAACCTAAACATGCAAATGTGCAATGTACCAAGCATGCAAACATGCAAAATGCAACCTAAACATACAAACATGCATGGCATGCGAAGATGGACAAGCATGCAACAACACGCAAACTAGCAACCATGCAACAACATGCAACATGTCAAGCATACAACAACATGCAATGATGTCATGCAACTCTAGCATGCAAGCGCGATGCAAAGTAACAACATTGAACAACATGGTAAATGGACTTAAACTAAAGATAGACAGACCTCAGTCATGCCCAAAATTAGTGGCCAAAGTGATGAATTGATGGCATGAAATGCACATACAAGCATGCACATGTAATGGCCTATCACCTAGGCATAAGAGGACAACTTTCAAGAGCACTTAAAAGGGGACAAATATGGGCATGTGACAAACATTATAAGCTCTGAAATCATGCATGGAATGGTGCCAAACCATCCAAACTACACAAGTATGGCATGCAAGAGGCTCAAAACTTGAAGCTAGCAAAAGGGACTTGCGCCAAAGCTATACAAACCATGAAGCATATGGCAAGTACAACCCAAAACAGTCCTAGATCATGCCAAAATGAGCCTAGAACATGCATGAAATGAGGCCAAAACAAGCTAGCATGACAAGCACACAACATGACGCGTATAAGGCCAACAAAAAGGATAACACTACACCCCCCAAAACCAAGCATGAGATGACTATGCCAATATAAATCAGAGTTATGGCATGTCAAAATAAGCCCAAAAACCCACTGAGATGGCATCCTAAAGGCCTAAGCATGGAAGCATGCACAATGATCCATTCATGAGGCATAAAACATCAACTCTTTAAAGCATTGAAAGGATGACAAATGCAAGTGTATGGCTACACTACATGGACTGAAATCACATTATAAATGATGCCAAATCATTCAAATAGTCCAAGTAATGCATGCTAATGACTTGGACACTCAAAGCTAACGAGCTAGATTGAAACATGGCTATACAAAGCACAGCATATATGATCAATACAATCCAAATCAGAGCTAGAGCATGGTAAAACAAGGCTAAAAGCTCATTTGAGTTGAGCCAAAACATGCAAGAATGATGGTCTAAACACAAGATGCATGTTAAGGCAACAGAGAGGATTGCAAGACAAGTACATGGAGCATGTAAGAGGCTATCAAACCAACTTAAAACAGAGGTATAGCATGGCAAAATAACACCAAATACTTGCTGAAATGAAGCCAAAACATGCTAAGCAAACATGCTACCAATATGAGCCATTTATACTAGCAAATGAGACACAAGGAGAGGGGGTGTCCCTCTCCTATTCAAGACTCCAAAACCACCTTTCCACCACTAAGAATCCTCTGGATTTCAGTGGTGAGAAGGTCAAAACAAGATGGTTCCAAAGCTCGAAAAGAAAGGCACAAAACAAGGCCGAACAAGGCCTAAGAGGGGATAAACTACCCCCAACACAAAAGTGAGCTTAAACAATCATCACAAGCATACAAAATTAGAACTTTTGGTAGTTTAGAGTTAAGTTTAAAACAATATGCAGGTATGTCTAAAAGATTAAGCAAAAATGGGAATTAAAAGGTAGTTGACTCACCCTTGATGAACACCTTCAAGAACACAACTCCAACAGCCTCCTTTGATCAAAACCACTCCAAGAACTCTGAAACCAACTCCTAAGGACCTCAGCAACCAAAGGATGGTGTTCTACTAGGTGTTTGTGTGCAATAGTATGAAGATTCTACACCTCTGAGCATAAACAAGGGTAAAACAAGAGAGAGAGGTAAAATATAGAGAGAGATAGATATATATCTTCTATATCAACTTTCTGAACCTCTGGAAAGGGAGGAGGAGCTCCCTTCTTATAGAATTTCAATTCTCAAGCTTGTTCAACAAGCTTGAGTCTTGAATGCAATCCCTCCATACACGTGTATAGAGGATGAGAATTGTGCCCACCAGCTGTCACAACTGGCAGAAAATATCTGCAAAAAGCAGATGGAAAGGCCTCGGCTAAAAAATATGGTCGATCAACCAAAAAGAGTGCCAATCGAGCAAAAATAGTGCTGATCTGCCACCACAAATGGCCGATAGCAAGAATAGAAGGCCCACAAGCACAAGGCTTGGCCAATAGGTTGTAGGGATGGCCAACAAGCCACCCTGTTCCCTCAGAAGCAAAACCACAAGTCCTTGGTCCACAACCAAGCACAAAATAGACAAGTTGAGAGATCCTAAGGCAAGGCGCACAGCCGAGACCTTCGGGAACTCAAAACGAACACGAGCATGGATGATCATCGAGTGTTCAAACAATGACGTCCAAGTCTTGAGGATGGTAAAAAATGGGGTGTCTACAGTTGCCCCTCTTTGAGAGAACTCGAAAGTCATAAGATAACGGGAGTGAATGTCAAAGCTCAGAGACGACCCATTTTTGACAAGGCCGAAGACTTAGACAAGCATACAAGGTAACAAAGAGATGCGCCCGCAGGCAGGGGTAAGATACAAAGGACATGCACGGTGCCGAACATAACTTATGATCATGCAAAGAGAGCTGTAATGAAGCATTTATGCAAAATAAATACAACAGTTTAAGCAAGCAAATAAGAAAGAGTAGTCCTACACATTCCAACAGCAAGGATGTAAGAAAATTATGCAATTCTCACTGCGCCCCACGCAGAGAAGGCTAAAAGCGACTGTCGGGAACACCCAAAGTCTCAAATGAAACAACTCAAACGCGTACCAGACGCGAGAGTAGCAAGATACATCCAAACGCATGTCAAACGCGAGAGGAGAAGGGTAACCAAGAGAGTCCGAAGGAACATGAATGATCTCACCTGGAGTTCCTCTGAGTGAAACACATACAACATTGTCTGGTTGTGTCAGCTTCCAATGAACCGTACATATAATATCGTTCCTGCACAAAAGAAACTTTGACAGATGCAATATAGTAGAAACACATGCAGGTAGAACGCGCATAACAATGCAAGTGAAAAGGTTGCATGACATTGCAAGCTAAACGTGCGCATAACAATGCAAGTGAAAAGTGCGTGACAATGCGAGTGAAGTGTGCATAACAATGCAAGTGAAAAGTGCGTGACAGTGCAAGTTAAAGATGTACATAACAATGCAAGTAGAACGTGCATGACAGCGCGAGTTAAAGATGTGTGCGTGATAGCGCGGGTAAAAGATGTGTGCGTGACAGCGCAAGTAACATGCGTAACAGCGCAAGTTAAGGAAGTGTGCATGACAGCACAAGTAACGTGCATAACAACGCAATTTAAGGAAGTGCATGACAATGTAAGTAACGTGCGTAACAGCGCAATTTAAGAAAGTGTGCGTGATAGCGCAAGTAACATGCGTAACGGCGCAAGTTAAGGAAGTGCATGACAATGCAAGTAACGCGCGTAACAACGCAATTTAAGGAAGTGTGCGTGACAGCGCAAGTAACGTGCGTAACAGCGCAAGTTAAGGAAGTGCATGACAATGCAAGTAACGTGCGTAACAGCGCAATTTAAGGAAGTGTGCGTGACAACACAAGTAACGTGCGTAATAGCGCAATTTAAGAAAGTGTGCGTGACAGCGCAAGTAACGTGCATAACAGCACAATTTAAGGAAGTGTGCATGATTGCGCAAGTAACGTGCGTAACACCGCAAGTTAAGGAAGTGCATGACAATGCAAGTAACGTGTGTAAAAGCACAAGTTAAGGAAGTGCATGACAATGCAAGTGAGGGTTACATAAACACATGTAAGTAAAGTGCGCGTGACAACGCAAGCAATGTGTGAAGCAAGAAAGGCATAAACACATGTAAGTAAAGCATGCCCGACAACGCAAGCAATGTGTGAAGCAAGAAAGGCATAAACACATGTAAGTAAAGTACGCGTGACAACGCATACAATGTGTAACAACGCGAGGAAAGCATAACAACATATGTAAGTAAAGCATGTGCGACAACGTATACAATGTGTGTAGCAATACAACAACAAAGAGAAGCATATATTCAACAGAAGCATAGTAAAGGCATGTTATTCATGACGTTGAAACACAACTTTAAAACAAGAGGAGGCATGTTCAATGCAAGAGCGAAACGACGTATAACCAATGCGCGCTTTACAAGCATGACGAAACATTCGTTAGGCATGATATTCAAAAGCAATTCTCGAATATCGCAATATACAAAAGGATACGACTTGCACGTACCAAGCACCGCACACGGAAGATACGGTTCGAGGCCACCACGAAGGCCGGTTAAGCTTCAAAAGTGTATTTTCTTGCACTTTCTTGAGAGATTAGGATACCAATCAATAGAACTGACCCAAACAAGGGCATTGGAGGTGCATCGACCCCAAGGGGAGGCCATCGGCCACAAAAAGATCTTATCGGCCAAATATTTAGCCGGTCGACTAACAATTTGGTCGATCGGCCAAAAATGGCAATTTCGGGGCAGTTTTGTCCATTCACCTCGGGTCTTTAAATATAGGGCCTCGAACCCTATTTCCTCACTTCCTCAAGCTCGAAAATCATTTCCCTACCTCTCTAGGTCATTTTCTTCGCTTTGATCCTTGTTTTTCCTTTGTTTTCGAGCCTCCCGCAACTTCGGATTCGTGAAAACCCCGTTGTTCCAAACACTTTGAACCGATCGAAATGCGTTTTCGGTGCCGCATTCTCGATTTCCACTACTTGGGGTTTGTTTCCCCCAAGTTTTACCTCGATCTTCATGCCTTTTACACACTCTGACCTTTTCTTTCATTTTTCACCCCTCGAGGTTGACTTTTGGGTTCACTTTTGGCATTTTCACCCATTTGCCATACCCTTGACCATTTTTGCACCCTTCTCGAGATGGCGGATGACATTCCACAAGGTGGGACTCCCCCGGAGATGGATACGGACCCTGAGGTCGAGCTCTTGCCTCTTAGCATTCAACCGTTCGACCCGGCGACATACCGACCGGCGATTCACATATTGCCTCCTGATAGCATCCGCCAGTTCAGGAGCTATGCGTGGGGCGCTGTAACAGCGTCCGCGTGGGACCTTGCTACAGTTCGGACTCCCTGTTGTTGTTGCGGTTCTAAATCTGAACCAAAGAGTCCAACTCTGGCAAATCGTTTTGAAGAAAAAAAACTAATTTTTGAAAAGAAGTGCCAAACATGGACTGCTTTGCCAGATTACAGAGTCGCCACCAAAATATTTTAAAATGGGAAATTTGGAAAACCCTGACTCGGTGCCAAAGGCCACGTGTCCGCCATAACCAAAGTTGACTTGGTTCGGGAGCTTGGGTACGATCGGGGAAGGTCAGCTATGAGCACCCCCTTTCGCCCGGTCCGAAGACCGGCCTCTACAAATCGTGATATCCGATTTTGAAAACATTACATGCTCTTATTCCAATTATTAGCCTAGAATTACTATGTTATGCGCACAGCAAACAAGTATAGACTAGATCGCCTAATTTGGAAACAAACATTGCATATCCGTTCGTTTTGAAAATGCTTTGGAATTTGCTACTCGCAAGTAGGCTAAAACACGGATTTCAATGAGTTTTCCCAACTCAAGCAATCCAACCTCCACCCACAGGCATTCAAACAGTTTATCTCACATAAGCACTTAGCCGCATGGTAAGCATACTGTTATGGCAACATACACACACATGCGATATGCTAAAGCATAAATACTTACATCGTACTCCGTGCCAAAACAAGAAACTAGTTAGCAAACATGCATGACGTAGTTCATGTTAAGATGACTAATGCAACGCATACAAGGATGCAATTTAGAGTAGGCTCGGCTAACCCTAAAGATGGCATGTGAAATGCACTTTATTCGATGCACGTATTCAATTTGGAATTGAAAATACAATGCAGTTTGCGTGATGTACCGAGCCCGGTGCAAGTAAACAAATGCATGGATGCACGCATGCATTGCATAAGGTATGCTAAAATAAACATGCCTTAATCTACCATCGTAAGCAGGTAAATAAAAGGGAGAAAGAAGTGGGGGTTGGAAGACGTACACACCACTCACCGACACTTATTACAGATATGCCCTCGCTCGGAGGGACCGAAAGAATAATACAAATAATTAACTACGCGAGCTAATTAAATATTACAAACTCATTAAATTAATTAAATGAATTAACTAATTTAATTAAAACAATAAACCGCCTCGGGAAAAGGGCCAGATGCAGCGCGTGCTTGGGTCTTGCTCGGAATTGCACTGCCATGCTTAGACTGCCTCTGTTTTCCCTGCTCTGCCGTTCTGAAAACTGCCAAAGTCTCAGAACTACTTCTCAAGGCACTGGGGGATATCACCGGCTGAGGGGAAACACCACCGGCTGAAGTATGTGGCCACCGGCACGAAATGAACTCATCGGCTGATAATTTAATGCCGGCCGGCACTAAATGTTGCCGATCGGCACTGAATGTCTGCAGAACCTGCAACTCACAGCAGCAGAGGGCAAAATCTTGCATGGCAATGTTATTCAAGCAATGTATGCACCAAACACACTACTTATCATGTTTGTGACTCAAAGGGGCATGTGCCTCGATTCTTGGGCCACCAATCACGCATTTCCATGCATGATGGCCCAAAGAATCAAATGTGCAACTTCTATTTCAAATGCATGCAAACCAAACAAACCAAAAGCCCAATCCCTATCACCAAATCAAGGGACAAGGAATGCATGTTGATGCAATGCAACCTAGTCATGTTATCTATCATGCAACATGAACAATGCAATGTACTTATGCAAAGCACACAAGCAAACATGAGGTAAGCATGCAAGCAAGCAAATGATGGTCTTAAACATGACTTAGGCAACTCTAAATAGGCCTAAAATCAGTGGCCAAAATGCTATGGATATGAGGCCAAATGCACAAGCACACATGCAAGTAAGTTGGACCAACACTTAAGCATAATGAAGCAATTTTTAAACACATTTAAAAGGCACAAATATGGACAATTAGCATGCAATTTAAGCTCTAAAAATTATGCTAAAACATGGTGCCAAACCAAGCAACAAAGCAAGCTAATTATGCTACAATGACCCAAGCACTTGAAGCAAGTCAAAGGGGACCTAAACCATGGCTAAGCCAACCAAGCCTCACAAGGCCAAGAAGGCTTAAAACAGGTCTAAGGCAGCCCTAGACCATGCAAAGGGAACCTCCTAGATGGCATCTAAGTGTCTCAAAATCAAGGCATACACAATAGTCAAGGCATGAGGCATACAACATATGCATTCAAAGCTTCAAAGAGGCATGCAAGGCAATCAAACAAGCATGTCTAAGGGACTGAAATTGCATGCTAAATGGTTCCAAACCATTGAAAATAATGCAAGTAACACATGCTACATGCTTATGCACTTAAGGCCAACAAGCTAAATATGCAAAGAGGCTATATAATGCAAGCTAGGGTCGACCAAAATAACTATGGACAGACCTCCTTTATGGTAAAATAAGCATACAAGCTTCACAAGACTAGGCTTAAAGCATGCTCAAATTAGGGCTAATAACCCAAGGCATGTTAAGGCAATATTAAGGCATTACAAGGCAACTATACTAAGCATGCATAAGGGACCAAAACCAACTCTTAGCAATGTTATATCATGGCATAATAAACATAAAATGCAGCTAAAACATGCTCAACACACACTCAAACAAAGGCTTCCTCAAGAGGCCAAAACTTGTCCTTTTCAAGGACAACAAGGAGAAGGGGTGGCCCTCTCCTTTTTGGGACTTCAAGGCACCATCTTCACCACTAAAATCCCTCAAGATTTTGGTGGTGAAGAGGCCCAAACACCAAAATCCCGGATCTCACCAAAATAGGCACAAAACAAGGGCCTTACAAGGCCTAAGGGTGGTCAAACACACCCAAACCACAAAATACCCTTAACAAACAATCAAGAGGACTAAAAAATAGAACTTTTTTGTATTAAACACCAAGCACAAAAACAATTCTAAGATGGTGTAAAACACAAAGCAAAAATGGGGTAAAAAGGGGGCTAGTGTCTTACCCTTGAAGACCACCTTCAAGATGATGAACCAACAGCCCCTTGAGCTCCAAAACAGCTTCAAAACTCCAAGAACAAGCCCTCAGGACCTCAGTAGCCAAGGGAAGGTGAGACACTATGTGCTTGTGTACAATAATATGGATTAAAACACACACAAGGGTAAGAAAGGAAGAGATATAGATATAGATTAGATACACTAATGCAAACCCTAAAAACCAGAGTTCTTCCCTTCCCTTTTCAATCTCTCTAACCCTTAAGCAAGGGAGAAAAGGCCTCCTCTTATAGGGGAGGCAATCTTGTAAGCTTAACCACTAAGCAAACAAGAATTGCATCCCTCCATACACGTGTATGGAGGGGAAGCAAGTGCTATACAGCTACTTCAAAATATCTGAAAAAGCAACTGAATAGTAGTCGGCTGGGCAAAAATGTCATTTTGACACAATTGACTGCCGATCGGCACAAAAGAGTGCCGACCGGCAATATATATTGCCGGTGGCAACAAAAACCAGCCGGTAGCCTCAAGCTAGTGCCGGTGGAGTGTGGGGATGCCTCACAAGGCATTCCCTGCCCCTCCAAGGCAAAACACAAGTGTTTGGTGCAAAACCAGACACAAAATGGTCGAGTTCGGAGATCCTTAGGCAAGGGGCACAGCCGAGACCTCTGGGAACTCCAAACGAACACAAACATGGATAATCACCGAGTGTTCAAACGGTGACGTCCAAGTCTTGAGGACGGTGAAAAATGGGGTGTCTACAGTTGCCCCTCTTTGACAGAATTCGAAAGTCATAACAATGACGGGAGTGAATGTCAAAGCCCAGAGACGACCCATTTTTTACAAGGCCGAAGACTTGGACAAACATGCAGGACAAACAAGGTATGCGCCCGAAGGCAGGGGCAAAATGCAACACAATGCAAGAAGCCGAGCATAACTTATGATCATGCAGAGAAAGCTGTAACGAAGCACACATGCAACAGTTATAGGCTAGCATACACCAGACTACACTACAATGCAAAAAGGATGTAAGAGAATTATGCAATTCTCGATACGTCTCACTCGGAGGATACAATACCTGTGCGGCTCGTCCGGTTGCACCGGCCTCGAATGAACCGTACATACAATATCGTGCCTGCAAAGAAAGCAAACTTAACAGGTACAATATAGTTAGCAACATGCATGACAATGCAAATGAAAGTGCGCGACAACGCACGCGTGTGTATAGAGAAATGGTAGGATTGAACACATGTGAGTAAAGCAATGCACGCATGCAAGCAATGTGTGTGTAAAGGAACTTGAACAGATATCAGTAAAGCAATGCACACGTGCACGCAATGTGTATATAAACAGGAACTTGAACACATATCAGCAAAGCTAATGCACACGTGCACGCAATGTGTATAAAAAGGAACTTGAACACATATCAATAAAGCTAATGCACACGTGCACGCAATGTGTATAAAAAGGAACTTGAACACATATCAGTAAAGCTAATGCACACGTGCACACAATGTGTATAAAAAGAAACTTGAACACATATCAGTAAAGCTAATGCACACGTGCACGTAATGTGTATATAAAGGAACTTGAACACATATCAGTAAAGCTAATGCACACGTGCACGCAATGTGTATAAAAAGGAACTTGAAAACATATCAGTAAAGCTAATGCACACGTGCACGCAACGTGTATAAAAAGAAACTTGAACACATATCAGTAAAGCTAATGCACACGTGCACGCAATGTGTATAAAAAGGAACTTGAACACATATCAGTAAAGCTAATGCACACATGCAATGCAATGTGTATATAAAGGAACTTGAACACATATCAGTAAAGCTAATGCACACGTGCAATGCAATGTGTATATAAAGGAACTTGAACACATATCAGTAAAGCTAATGCACACGTGCATGCAATGTGTATATAAAGGAACTTGAAAGACAATGCAAATGAGGTACGCACGCTAATGCAAATGAGGAGGCACACGTGCCGATGGGAATGGGGAGGCACACGTGCCGATGCGGAATGGGGAGGCACACGTGCCAATGCGAAATGAGGGGGCATACGTGCTGATGAAAATGGGGAGGCTCACGTGCCATTGTAAATGAGGAGGCACACGTGCCAATGAAAATGGGGAGGCACACGTGCCAATGTAAATGGTGAGGCACACGTGCCGATGCGAATGGAGAGGCACACGTGCCAATGCGAAATGAGGCACACGTGCCGATAGGATGAGGAGGCACACGTGCCGATGCGAAATGAGGCACACGTGCCGATGGGATGAGGAGGCACACGTGTCGATGCGAAAGGAGAGGCACACGTGCCGATGCGAAAGGAGAGGCACACGTGCTGATGCGAAATGAGGCACACGTGCCGATGCGAATGGAGAGGCACACGTGCCGATGAGAAAGGAGAGGCACACGTGCCGATTTTTGCTGCTGCAGACCACTGATGCTGCTGCAGATTTTTGCTATTTTTCTTCTTTCTGTACTTTTCTTTCTTTTGTTGGTAGTTGGATTACCTTGTACTGCCGCAGGCAGGTTTTTGTTTTCTTCAAAACTATGTACTTGAAAAGGGTGACATGAAATGAAACAAACTTTGGTCTAAAAGATGTTACATTTTCGTATTTCATACTTTGCACCGCATTGCATCATATTACATCTCGAATGTGCATGATATTGACTCGTTGTCTGAAAATTGAGCAATTGTACTGTAATCATCAGATAACAACCAATTAACAGCAAAACAACTCAAACAAATCACTGCTCAAACTGAAATACACAGCCCACACTCTACTGGGGATTGATCTGCATACAACCCATAACACAGCACTCGGTTCATTCTACCCACAGCAAACCCTGAACAAACAGCCCAATGTGACAAGATGGAACACGAAAGCTGAGACACTTGCAGTTGAAACACACTTGGATGTCCCAAATTTTTCCTTTTCTTCTCCTGCCTCGTATGAATGTAGAGAATGGCACAACATTCCGAGCAGAAACGATTTTGGAAAAGAGTTTCACGACCAGGGTATCGAGCCTACCACAAACACTGCGAGACAGACTCAAACAAAGGGACAAAAGGCACACGACCGGAAATAACGAGACACGCTCGGAAAAGACTCAAAGCCAAAATTAAGGTCGATAAATCAAAAGACACGACACACAGACGTGTTTACAACAAGACCTGAAATCTTAAGAAGCCAGTTCCTCCGGGTATTATTTCCCACCCTTTCTCATTTGTGATACTCACACCACTCGGCCCTCAGGCTCGGTTTTTCTCTCGAAACCCTTTTCTCACTTTTCGCTCAACTCACTCCTCTCTATTCTTCTTTCTCTCATTTTTCATCCCTCCCCAGAGTGGTTGATGGGTAAACAAGAGGTTGTGGGTTCACGCCCGATACAGCTAGCTTGCGGCTATTTCTTCTGGTGAATAGAGTGCCCTCTTGGCAAGCACGCTAGCGGGGGAAAGACAGAAGACCTGACTCAATAGTGCCCCTAGTTCGTCATTTTGACAATTTTTTTTTTTATTTTCTAAAACAATTTTGATCAAAATGAGAGTTGGATTAACACACTTATTCGATTTTTGATTTGAAAATCATGCAAGTCAGGCTGTGCGCACTGAAAATTCTCCTTTTTGGGTCCAAACATGGTCCAATTTTGGAAAATGAAATAGTTTTCGAGAAAATAATCAACTTTAGTAAAAATTTTCAAAAACTACTTTTGCAAACAGCCGATGCTCGACGAGCACAGAACTTACCCTCGAGATGCGCGAACTCGGATCGGAGGCAATGGGAAAATTGCCCCTTGCTTAAAGGGGGATAAGGCAACAGAAAGTTGCCCCTAGTTTAGACGGCAACTCAGGGCAACTCATGGCAATGCATGGCAATGGAAAGTTGCCCCTTGTTTGGATGATGCCGCGGCATGCTGTAAGCCAGTCTTTGTTGACGACGATCGGACCCTCGGACGCGGAGGAGATGAGGACGGTATGAATCAATATATGGACACAATCACCTGGAAGGTGCTGGTGGTTGGGCTTCAAGAGGAAGTTGATCACATAGTTCCAGCCGTTGTGATCGAGACATTGGATTCGGAGGAGCTACAAGTGATCAAAACCATGACATGGACTGAGACGCTATGGAAGCGTTGGGGGCTGGACTTCAAGCTGAAGTTGCCTACGTATCCCAAACATGGGAATAAAGCCTTACGTAGTTCCGGTTAAGGTACACTCGGGTATTAACCTTCTCTTTTAGGCTCTAACTTTTGCCAAGGTGCCCGATGCGGGTTTTCGACCTTGCGAGCTTCTTTTTTTTTTTTTTTTTTCATTTTTCATTTCTTTTCTTCCTTCTTTTTTCTTTTTCTTCTTTTTTTTTTGTTTTTCTTTTTCTTCCTTTTTTTTGTCTTCTTTTTCTTCTTTTTTTTTCATTTTTTTTTTTTCTTTGCTCTAACTTTTGCCTGGGTCGCCCTTCCGGGTTTTCGGCCCAGCGAGCCTCTCAAAGGGTAAAAGTATAGCAAGTCCATGCCAAATGGTTTTAGGGTTTTGATGCCATCCGTATCCAGGAGAGTGGCTGTTGGGTTGATTTGCAGAAGAATCCATCACGGTTACTTCATGAGCCTTGCCTGGTGGGATCTGATCTTCTTGATTTGACTTTGATGCCTCTTGCTCGAGGGCTGCTTCGAATTGGGCCACACAGGCCTTACACGGCAGTTAACTGTTTTGAACGGATTCCAGGTTTGAAATAGATAGGTTGAATCTCGAGGCTGAGAGCGATCCTGGGTTGCACAATCTCAAGAGCGATTCCACACAGGTCTTCGCAAGACTGCGCAAAACATTTTGTTTTTGAAAGTTTTTAAGAAAGTGACAAATCGCTCGTGCTGAAGATAGTGTGGAACCAGTCTGGATCAGGCCAGGGTCCTTCTCAGTACTCACGCTGACAAGTATCATTTCATTCATTAAAAGCTTAACATGCCTCTCTTTTTCTCAAAATGATCAAAGTTTGCAAAACCCGAGGAATTGCTTCCTCTTCGTTTTCATCACCGCAGTGTTCGAAAAGGGTTTTTATGAAAAGCTTAGGTCATTACAACTATGTTCAATGCACAAGAGAGCAGGCGGTATGCACTGTCGTTCCATTCACATCCTCTGGCACGGCTGGCTCAAATAGCAACAAGTATGGAATGTGATAGCCACAACTGTTTCATTCAGCTTTGTTGGTATAACTGGCTTCTCGGCGGAAACAGACTCAAAAAGCAAAAACAACTGTTTATAAGACAAAACGGTGTTTGAGGCAACAACCCCGAAATCACCTGGTGTACTATACAAGAGGGACTGACTCATTACAACAAGATGCACTCAGCAAAAAAAGACTGACTCAATACAGAGAGACAGACTCAAAACAAAACAAAAGACTGACTCGACACCCAAGTCAGGATTTACAAAACTTGCGTTGGCAGATGCTCAAAAATGCATGCCAAACGCCACATCCAAAAATGTACCAGACACTGCCCTCAGGCGGTTCACCTTCTGATTACATACTCGCAGTATCTGTATCCTCAAAATCCAACAACTGAGTGGTGACGGACTTTGCTGAGGTAGGCGGGAGGATAACCTCGTTGTCAATCAAATCTTGTACCTCATGACGGAGGCGGAAGCAATTATCAGTGGCATAGCCGGTTTGCTGGTGGTACGCACAGTACAGAGAAGCATCATGTGTGGCAGAAAGATTCTTCGGTAGGGGTAGGGGCTCCAAGGGTTAAAGATGCCCTTTTTTGGTCAAAATCAACAGTGCCCTAGACAAAGGCATGTAGAGAGGATGGAAGACCCTGTGCCCTCGGGGCAGGTACTTTGGGGCCTGAGCACTCTTGCTAGATGCACTGGCGAACAGATCGGCGGGTGCGGACTTGGATTTCTGATCCTTTTCGGATGCAAGGTTGGGAGTGGGAAGAACTGTTTTGGCATGACGGGGCCCATCCCGATTCTCTGATTGACTGGAACTGCCCTCAGGCGGAGTGGGGAAAGCGTCCTCCACAGCTTTTGACATAACTGCGGATATCTGTTGCTTGTTCATCCCCCCGGCTTTCATAGCCTCGACTGCCCACAGCAGTTGTTCGATGGGGTCGGCATTTGTCTTCATCTTGCCTTTGTCTCTGGCCTCAGCCTGATCTAGAGTTTGGTTTGCTGCGTCGCTACCATAGCTGGAGGTCATCTCCGGTTGGTTGAGTTCAATTACAATTCGTCCCAGTAGTGGGGGCTCCTGGGGTATGAAGCCTCCGGCATATGGTGCGGCTGGTGGCGAAACAGACATCCCATAGGCGAGATCCGCCACGGATCTTTGAAGATCACCTATCATTCCCATTAGTTCAAATGTGGTAGGCTCGCGAGCCTGATATAGTTGAGGGGTCCAAATTGGATGTGCGGCAGACGACCTAGGTGGATGCGGCATGTCAACAGCAGTCTCACCCTGCAGGGTAATTCCTTGACTCAACGTGGCCGTCATGACCACGATCTCTTCTGAGTTCTGCGTCATGTTCAGTCCTGCCTCGGCAAGAAGAAGACACTAGCTATTCTGGATCGACCCTCTGAATCTCTGAACTGAAACGGAAAACAAGCAATATTTCAGCCCCAAACAGATCAAACACGGGTGTAGTCGGACAACTGTACTCTACTACTGATCACTGTTCCCCAGAACTACTGTTTAAAACTGAACTGATACCCGCAGCCACAACTGATTCTCAACAATACTGATACTAGCGCCCTCAGGCCTGATGCTCAGACTTCGCAAACTGATATATGCGTTTCCCTGCAGAGATACACTCTAAAAGAACATAACAGATAAATGAGAGCCAATACACCCCTATGTTGGGGTAGGGTTTCCCTATCCTATTTTGTCAAGAGCTAGGGTTTCACTACGCACGCAGCGGTTTCAAACAATCTATATCGGGTAAGCAACCTGTCCTAGTTTGGAATGGTCACTATGGATCTCGATATTCACTAGGTCGAATGGTCAAAGAGGGTGCCCCGGTAAAACCGGGGTTTGTGTTCCCATACTGGCAGAGCCCGCAACCGGTCACCCTTAGGGACATGCCTTGACAAGACAAGCCTCCAGCAAACCGCTCAGGAATAGCAGATGGCCAACACGGTGTCCTAGGCGCACCAATGCACATGCAATGCAAAGAGACACATAAATGGAATCAAAATAGGATATCATGAGTTCGAGTCAAGCTCTCTAAAATCCCCAGTGGAGTCGCCAGAATCAGAATAAATAAGACGCTGGGACCTCGCTCTGATTCGGACTCCTGTTGTTTATTGGTTCTAAATCTGAACCAAAGAGTCCAACTCTGGCAAATCGTTTTGAAGAAGAAAAACTGATTTTTGAAAAGAAGTGCCAAACATGGACTGCTTTGCCAGATTACAGAGTCGCCACCTAAATATTTTAAAATGGGAAATTTAGGAAACCTTGACTCGGTGCCGAAGGCCACGTGTCCGTCATAACCAAAGTTGACTTGGTTCGGGGGCTTGGGTACGATCGGGGAAGGTCAGCTATGAGCACCCCCATTCGCCCGGTCCAAAGACCGGCCTCTACTAACCGTGATATCCGATTTTGAAAACATTAAATGCTCTTATTCCAATTATTAGCCTAGAATTACTATGTTATGCGCACAGCAAACAAGTATAGACTAGATCGCCTAATTTGGAAACAAACATTGCATATCCGTTCGTTTTGAAAATGCTTTGGAATTTGGTACTCGCAAGTAGGCTAAAACACGGATTTCAATGAGTTTTCCCAACTCAAGTAATCCAACCTCCACCCACAGGCATTCAAACTGTTTATCTCACATAAGCACTTAGCCGCATGGTAAGCATACTGTTATGGCAACATACACACACATGCGATATGCTAAAGCATAAATACTTACATCGTACTCCGTGCCAAAACAAGAAACTAGTTAGCAAACATGCATGACCTAGTTCATGTTAAGATGACTAATGCAACGCATACAAGGATGCAATTTAGAGTAGGCTCGGCTAACCCTAAAGATGGCATGTGAAATGCACTTTATTCGATGCACGTATTCAATTTGGAATTGAAAATACAATGCAGTTTGCGTGATGTACCGAGCCCGGTGCAAGTAAACAAATGCATGGATGCACGCATGCATTGCATAAGGTATGCTAAAATAAACATGCCTTAATCTACCATCGTAAGCAGGTAAATAAAAGGGAAAAAGAAGTGGGGGTTGGAAGACATACACACCACTCACCCACACTTATTACAGATATGCCCTCGCTCGGAGGGACCGAAAGAATAATACAAATAATTAACTACGCGAGCTAATTAAATATTACAAACTCATTAAATTAATTAAATGAATTAACTAATTTAATTAAAACAATAAACCGCCTCGGGAAAAAGGGCGACAAAGACGTGCTCGGGTCTTGCTTTAATTACCGCCATGCTTAGACTGCCTCTGTTTTCCCTACTCTGTCCTTCTGAAAACTGCCAAAGTCTCAGAACTACTTCTCAAGGCACTGGGGGATATCACCGGCTGAGGGGAAACACCACCGGCTGAAGTATGTGGCCACCGGCACGAAATGAACTCATCGGCTGATAATTTAATGCCGGCCGGCACTAAATGTTGAAGATCGGCACTGAATGTCTGCAGAACCTGCAACTCACAGCAGCAGAGGGCAAAATCTTGCATGGCACTGTTATTCAAGCAATGTATGCACCAAACACACTACTTATCATGTTTGTGACTCAAAGGGGCATGTGCCTCGATTCTCGGGCCACCAATCACGCATTTCCATGCATGATGGCCCAAAGAATCAAATGTGCAACTTCTATTTCAAATGCATGCAAACCAAACAAACCAAAAGCCCAATCCCTATCACCAAATCAAGGGACAAGGAATGCATGTTGATGCAATGCAACCTAGTCATGTTATCTATCATGCAACATGAACAATGCAATGTACTTATGCAAAGCACACAAGCAAACATGAGGTAAGCATGCAAGCAAGCAAATGATGGTCCTAAACATTACTTAGGCAACTCTAAATTGGCCTAAAATCAGTGGCCAAAATGCTATGGATATGAGGCCAAATGCACAAGCACACATGCAAGTAAGTTGGACCAACACTTAAGCATAATGAAGCAATTTTTAAACACATTTAAAAGGCACAAATATGGACAATTAGCATGCAATTTAAGCTCTAAAAATTATGCTAAAACATGATGCCAAACCAAGCAACAAAGCAAGCGAATTATGCTACAATGACCCAAGCACTTGAAGCAAGTCGAAGGGGACCTAAACCATGGCTAAGCCAACCAAGCCTCACAAGGCCAAGAAGGCTTAAAACAGGTCTAAGGCAGCCCTAGACCATGCAAAGGGAACCTCCTAGATGGCATCTAAGTGACTCAAAATCAAGGCATACACAATGGTCAAGGCATGAGGCATACAACATATGCATTCAAAGCTTCAAAGAGGCATGCAAGGCAATCAAACAAGCATGTCTAAGGGACTGAAATTGCATGCTAAATGGTTCCAAACCATTGAAAATAATGCAAGTAACACATGCTACATGCTTATGCACTTAAGGCCAACAAGCTAAATATGCAAAGAGGCTATATAATGCAATCTAGGGTCGACCAAAATAACTATGGACAGACCTCATTTATGGCAAAATAAGCATACAAGCTTCACAAGACTAGGCTTAAAGCATGCTCAAATTAGGGCTAATAACCCAAGGCATGTTAAGGCAATATTAAGGCATTACAAGGCAACTATGCTAAGCATGCATAAGGGACCAAAACCAACTCTTAGCAATGTTATATCATGGCATAATAAACATAAAATGCAGCTAAAACATGCTCAACACACACTCAAACAAAGGCTTCCTCAAGAGGCCAAAACTTGTCCTTTTCAAGGACAACAAGGAGAGGGGGTGGCCCTCTCCTTTTTGGGACTTCAAGGCACCATCTTCACCACTGAAATCCCTCAAGATTTCAGTGGTGAAGAGGCCCAAACACCAAAATCCCGGATCTCACCAAAATAGGCACAAAACAAGGGCCTTACAAGGCCTAAGGGTTGTCAAACACACCAAAACCACAAAACACCCTTAACAAACAATCAAGAGGACTAAAAAATAGAACTTTTTTGTATTAAAAACCAAGCACAAAAATAGTTCTAAGATGGTCTAAAACACAAAGCAAAAATGGGGTAAAAAGGGGGCTAGTGTCTTACCCTTGAAGACCACCTTCAAGATGATGAACCAACAGCCCCTTGAGCTCCAAAACAGCTTCAAAACTCCAAGAACAAGCCCTTAGGACCTCAGTAGCCAAGGGAAGGTGAGACACTATGTGCTTGTGTGCAATAATATGGATTAAAACACACACAAGGGTAAGAGAGGAAGAGATATAGATATAGATTAGATACACTAATGCAAACCCGAAAAACCAGAGTTCTTCCCTTCCCTTTTCAATCTCTCTAACCCTTAAGCAAGGGAGACAAGGCCTCCTCTTATAGAGGAGGCAATCTTTTAAGCTTAACCACTAAGCAAACAAGAATTGCATCCCTCCATACACGTGTATGGAGGGGAAGCAAGTGCTATACAGCTGCTTCAAAATATCTCAAAAAGCAACTGAACAGTAGTTGGCTGGGCAAAAATGTCATTTTGACACAATTGATTGCCGACCGGCACAAAAGAGTGCCGACCGGCAATATATATTGCCGGTGGCAACAAAAACCAGCCGGTAGCCTCAAGCTAGTGCCGGTGGAGTGTGGGGATGCCTCACAAGGCATTCCCTGCCCCTCCAAGGCAAAACACAAGTGTTTGGTGCAAAACCAGACACAAAACGGTCGAGTTCGGAGATCCTGAGGCAAGGTGCGCAGCCGAGACCTCCGGGAACTCCAAACGAACACAAACATGGATAATCACCGAGTGTTCAAACGGTGACGTCCATGTCTTGAGGACGGTCAAAAATGGGGTGTCTACAGTTGCCCCTCTTTGACAGAACTCGAAAGTCATAACAATGACGGGAGTGAATGTCAAAGCCTAGAGACGACCCATTTTTGACAAGGCCGAAGACTTGGACAAACATGCAGGACAAACAAGGTATGCGCCCGAAGACAGGGGCAAAATGCAACACAATGCAAGAAGCCGAGCATAACTTATGATCATGCAGAGAAAGCTGTAACGAAGCACACATGCAACAGTTATAGCTAGCATACACCAGACTACACTACAATGCAGAAAGGATGTAGGAGAATTATTCAATTCTCGATACGTCTCACTCGGAGGATACAATACCTGTGAGGCTCGTCCGGTTGCACCGGCCTCGAATGAACCGTACATACAATATCGTGCCTGCAAAGAAAGCAAACTTAACAGGTACAATATCGTTAGCAACATGCATGACAATGCAAATGAAAGTGCGCGACAACGCACGCAGTGTGTATAGAGAAATGGTAGGATTGAACACATGTGAGTAAAGCAATGCACGCATGCAAGCAATGTGTGTGTAAAGGAACTTGAACACCTATCAGTAAAGCAATGCACACGTGCACGAAATGTGTATAAAAAGGAACTTGAACACATATCAGTAAAGCTAATGCACACGTGCACGCAATGTGTATAAAAAGGAACTTGAACACATATCAGTAAAGCTAATGCACACGTGCACGCAATGTGTATATAAAGGAACTTGAACACATATCAGTAAAGCTAATGCACACGTGCATGCAATGTGTATAAAAAGGAACTTGAACACATATCAGTAAAGCTAATGCACACGTGCACGCAACGTGTATAAAAAGGAACTTGAACACATATCAGTAAAGCTAATGCACACGTGCACGCAATGTGTATAAAAAGGAACTTGAACACATATCAGTAAAGCCAATGCACACGTGCAATGCAATGTGTATATAAAGGAACTTGAACACATATCAGTAAAGCTAATGCACACGTGCAATGCAATGTGTATATAAAGGAACTTGAACACATATCAGTAAAGCTAATGCACACGTGCACGCAATGTGTATATAAAGGAACTTGAAAGACAATGCAAATGAGGTACGCACACTAATGCAAATGAGGAGGCACACGTGCCGATGGGAATGGGGAGGCACACGTGCCAATGCGAAATGAGGAGGCACACGTGCCGATGAAAATGGGGAGGCACACGTGCCAATGTAAATGAGGAGGCACAAGTGCCCATGAAAATGGGGAGGCACACGTGCCAATGTAAATGGTGAGGCACACGTGCCGATGCGAATGGAGAGGCACACGTGCCAATGCGAAATGAGGCACACGTGCCGATGGGATGAGGAAGCACACGTGCCGATGCGAAATGAGGCACACGTGCCGATGGGATGAGGAGGCACACGTGCCGATGCGAAAGGAGAGGCACACGTGCCGATGCGAAAGGAGAGGCACATGTGCCAATGCGAAATGAGGCACACGTGCCAATGGGATAAGGAGGCACACGTGCCGATGCGAAATGAGGCACACGTGCCGATGGGATGAGAAGGCACACGTGCCGAAGCGGAATGGGGAGGCACACGTGCTAATGCGAAATGAGGAGGCACACGTGCCGATGAAAATGGGGAGGCACACGTGCCAATGTAAATGGTGAGGCACACGTGCCGATGCGAATGGAGAGGCACATGTGCCCATGCGAAATGAGGCACACATGCCGATGGGATGAGGAGGCACACGTGCCGATGCGAAATGAGGTACACGTGCCGATGCGAAATGAGGCACACGTGCCGATGGGATGAGGAGGCACACGTGCCGATGCGAAAGGAGAGGCACACATGCCGATGCGAAAGGAGAGGCACACGTGCCGATAAAAATGATAAATGATGCAAGTGTGACACTCATGCCAATGGAATGGAAAATGATGCAAACGATGTAAATGAAACAAATGAGTCACGCATGCCTCATAAGAATGTAAAATGATGTAAGTGTGACACACATGCCACACGAAATGTAAAATGCTAAGCGAGACACGCATGCCTCATAGGAATGCAAAATGATGCAAATGAGACACGCATGCCTCATAAGATACAAAATGATACAAATGAGACACGCATGCCTCATAAGATGCAAGACAATGCAAAGGGGGTTCGCAAAACGGCGCGATGCACAAAATAGCGCGAATGAAATGTAATGCACAAGATAGTGCACTGCGTAAAATAGCCCGATACGCTAGACAACACGAGTGCACAAAACAGTGCGATTGAATGTATGCAAAATGCAATATATGCGCAAGAAAGCGCGATGCGTTAGACAACGCGAGTGCACAAAACAGTGCGATTGAATGCATGCAAAATGAAATATGATGCGCAAAATAGCGCGACGCGTTAGACAACGCGAGTGCACAAAACAGTGCTATTGAATGCACGCTAAATGCAATATGATGCGCAAGATAGCGCGATGCGTTAGACAACGCGAGTGCCCAAAACAGTGCGATTGAATGCATGCAAAATGCAATATGATGCGCAAGATAGCGCGATGCGTTAGACAACGTGAGTGCACAAAACAATGCGATTGAATGCATGCAAAATGCAATATGATGCGCAAAATAGCGCGATGCGTTAGACAACGCGAGTGCACAAAACAGTGCGATTGAATGCATGCAAAATGCACGGGGCAACTTTTGAGTCTTGTAACGAACAAAAGGATACAAAAAGGATACAATCATTGCATGAATTTGAGCGCCGCGCGCGGAAGACACGATCCGAAGTCAAAACGGAGGCCGGTTGAGCATTGGAAACGCACCGCTTTGCATTGTTTTGAACAACAAAGGCCCTGAACCACACTTTTAACCCAAACAAAGGTGTAGGAGGCTTGGAAACCACTGAGGAAGGGCACCAGATGCCCACCGACAGTCAGGGGACATCACCGGCCGTCCATCGGCACTAAAACAAATCCATCGGCAAACTATTGTGCCGACCGGCAAAGAGTGTGGCCGACCGGCACAAAATTCCTGTGTCGGGGCAGTTTTGGTATTTTGCTACGGGTGTTTTAAAATAGGGCCTCCAACCCTATTCTTTTCACTTCTCCTTGCTCGAAAATTCCTCCCCCTTCTCTCTAGAATATTTTCGGCTTTCGATCCTCGCATTTTCTCGCGTTTTAGGCTCGATTTCGTCGTTCGATTCGCGAATACCTTCGCGTTTCGCACATTTTCGACCGATCAAAATTTCATTTCGGCACATCCTTTGCCATTTTCATCTTTTTGGGACTTGTTCCCCTCGATCTCTTCTCGATACCCGTGCCTTTTCACATTCCGACCTTCCCGGCCTTTTTCGACCCTCTCGGGGTTGACTTTTCGGTTGACCCTTCACATTCTCACCCGTTTTCCATTTTTCGATCATCTTTCCATTCTCTTCCCGATGGCAGACGACCTTCCGCAGGGTGGACCCCCTCCAGAGATCGAGATGGACCCCGAGGTGGATCCCGTGCCACTTCGCATCCGGCAATTCGACCCAGAGACCTACAGGCCGGTAGTCCATGTGATGCTCCCGGACGGACTTCGCCAGTTCCGGAGCTTTGAGAGGGGCGTGGCACGCGATCTTCTCCTGCGCGAGCCTACCTCCCACCTGTCTTTCGGCGCTTCTGAGGTAACTTTCTTTCCCCTGTTTACTTTTTCGCAGTGTAGAACATTTAACTGCCATAGTTGCCTCTGTTCTTTAACTGCTTAATTCTGATATATTGTACACTGTAGTTGATTGTAGACAAACTCACAAGTGATATCTGTTTGAAACTGACACGTGCACACACACTGCACTAGCCCCGAATCACCCGAATACACGGTGCATACTGTATTTCACTGTTATGCACACTGGCACCCGATACTTGCTTGAATCTGAAAACATGTTGCATGCTGTATTTATACTGAACCATTCAAACATGCTGACACATCAGACGTTGTAGTTCATCTACTAGCATACTGTAACCCGATATCTGCTTGAATCTGAAAAATGTGCACACATGCACCATATCTGTACGCTGATCCTCACTGCAGCTTGAATATTGCTTCGCAATTGCTGTTTTTGATTGCAAGGAGACTCCCATACCATCTGTGGGTATGGGAACGTCGTTGCTCGGGACTGGTATCTGGAGCTCCCCGGCGCAATCCGTCAGATCATCGATGAGGCGGGTTTCGTCATCTTCTACAGGGGGCTGTCCCGACTCCCTACTTGCAGGCCTTTACTTGCCGCTTTAGTGGAGAGGTGGTGGGATACCACCAACTCCCTCCACTTCTCTACTGCGGGGGACATGACGATGACCCCTTATGACTTCTCGATGCTTATCGGCATCTAATAGGGGTGATCTCGATCCCTTTGACACGTACATGGGTGAGTGGATGTCCGCCCATTTGTACTGCTTAAGACTCACCACCCTTGCTCGGCAAAGCTTTGTTCGATATTCTGGTTCGAGAGCCGTCAGGTTCAGCCACCCTTGACGGAGGAGCCGCAGATGACCCTGGAGGAGGTAGACCAGTACGCACGGGGCTTCATTATGTTCTTGCTTGGGACGACTCTCTTCGCCGACTGGGCGAACACCGTGCCTTTATGTCTGTTGAGTGCACTGGTGGACGTCAGGCAGATCCGCCACTAGGACTGGGGCGAAGCTGGCCACTTTGTGGCTTATATGAGTTTTCCGCCACGACTTTCTTGGTGGCTACCGGCGATCTTGGGAGGTATATCTTCTTCCCCTTTTACATTTATGTTTTCTGCTTTTCTGCTTTTTATATGTACTCGACACCGCACATTAATCGTAGTCCGCTTTTTAATCGGTCAGATATCGCATTACACTCGACACACATACCGCTTATCGCCTTACACCGATCAATCGGACACATCAGACACTCTGACAAGATAATCGCACAACGCACGGTTTTGCTATTTCTGCTTTATTCTGTATTCTACTTTATCTGATAAGCACACTGATATTTGCTCTGTAGTTGTGGGTGTATGCCTACTTTCCCAGGCTTGCCCCAGTACCTGACGTGGAGATCCCACTGGATGTCCCCTTTTCTCACCGCTTCGATGTGAGGTGCGCCCGGAGACCTCGGGAGACTTTTATCTTCTTCCACCGTTATTTCGACACTATCACTGTCGCAGAGGTATGTTCCACTTTAAAGTTCGTTTAAGCTTTGCTTTACACTGTATTTTCGATAATAGACAGATAACAAACTGCATTTGTATCCGCAGATCACCTGGCGGCCTTGGGCTCCGTTGCCAGCCGTGGTGAGAGATCACTATGAGAGCGCGGCAGAGACTTCCCGCCGCCGGATTCTGTTGGAGGGCCCAGTTTGTCCAGCCTGGTACCTAGGTGAACGCTTCTTGCGTCAGACCCTGGGTTTACCAGAGCAGATAGTTCCGGGTCCTCCTCCTGCACATATGAGGCACACGGAGGGATTCTCCCTCAAGCACCTGCAGGAGTATACTGCTGGCTGGAGTGAGGAGTGTCATAGAGGCGAGGGCGACTACGTCGAGTACGTTCAGACTTACATCATGCGACCCTTGAGCAGTGGTCGACGAGCTGAGAGGGAGAGGCCGGCGGCACCGGTAGCTGGGACAGGAGCCGGGGCGGGATCGTCGAGGGCAGCCCGAGTTCATGGCAGGAGTGGAGTTCGGAGAGGACAGGGAGTTAGTTGGCCAGCACTTCCCTCCACGATGGCATGCCGAGGGCCGGGTGGGGAGACTTATCAGATCCCCATCGCCCCTCCTCCGGCTGGTCACGAGTTGGTTGGATTCCACGGCTTGCCTCTGGTATGTACTACCACATTTTGCATCTTGCATTGATCATTTGATTTCATATTATATTCCGTAGAATACTGATGTATCTAACATTTTTGCAGGCTTCTCCCTAGTACACCCGGCAGGCGTTGGAGTTGAGTGCCTCCTTGATGCGGATGCTACATCGGACCTTCGAGCTCCTGGCCTTCTACGGTATCCTTGTATGTTTTCCTGACCACAGCCTCACACCATACACTGTTTACACAATCTGATGCACAATACAACAAAACTTGACATACAATCTTCCCGGTACTTGACAGACTGTACTCATATACTGCATTCTGCACTGGTATACTGCTCACGACATCCACACACTGTACTTATATATCGTGATTCTGACCGGTATATCGCTCACGCATCGACATCAGACTTCATACATCGTGATTCTCGTGACGGTATATCGCTTACGGATCCACACATCAGTATTCATATATCGATTCGCAGACCGGTATATCGCTTCACGGCTTACTTAGTATACTGATACCTCTGCAATTCATGTTTTTCTTTCTCCCCCTCTTTTTTAGGTCCCGTTCCCGATGCCTACTATAGGGAGTGCTCCGGCTGGGCCCTCTATTCCTGCTCGAGGGGGGAGAGGAGGCACTACAGGTCCTCGTACCAGGGGAGGGCATGCTCATGTTGGGAGTAGCTCTCGGGCGCCTGTTCCTGTTGGCGATGATGATGAGTCCGAGTCCGAGGCAGAGGCAGAGTCATCTGAGGAGGGGATCGGAGACAGTTTGGGCACAGATTCAGATGATGGGGCCGACGACGATGCTCCTGGGCTCGTGCCCAGGAAGAGGGCGAGGACAGACCCTCAGGCCTGAGACCACTGATGCTGCTGCAGATTTTTGCTATTTTTCTTCTTTCTGTACTTTTCTTTCTTTTGTTGGTAGTTGGATTACCTTGTACTGCCGCAGGCAGGTTTTTGTTTTCTTCAAAACTATGTACTTGAAAAGGGTGACATGAAATGAAACAAACTTTTGTCTAAAAGATGTTACATTTGCGTATTTCATACTTTGCACCGCATTGCATCATATTACACCTCGAATGTGCATGATATTGACTCGTTGTCTGAAAATTGAGCAATTGTACTGTAATCATCAGATAACAACCAATTAACAGCAAAACAACTCAAACAAATCACTGTTCAAACTGAAATACACAAATTTCCACACTCTCATCGGGATTGATCTCAAGATACAACCCATAACACAAAGACTTTGTTCATTCTCGCCCACAAAGAAACCCTAAACAAACAGCCCAATCTGACAAGACGGACCACAAAAGCTGAGACAGTTGCAGTTGAAACACACTTGGATGTCCTAAATTTTTCCTTTTCTTCTCCTGCCTCGCATGAATGTAGAGAATGGCACAACATTCCGAGCATAAACGATTTTGAAAAAGAGTTTCACGACCGGGGTATCGAGCCTACCACAAACACTGCGAGACAGACTCAAACAAAGGGACAAAAGGCACACGACCGGAAATAACGAGACACGCTCGGAAAAGACTCAAAACCAAAATTAAGGTCGATAAATCAAAAGACACGACACATAGACGTGTTTACAACAAGACCTGAAATCTTAAGAAGCCAGTTCCTCCGGGTATTATTTCCCACCCTTTCTCATTTGTGATACTCACACCACTCGGCCCTCAGGCTCGGTTTTTCTCTCGAAACCCTTTTCTCACTTTTCGCTCAAATCGCTCCTCTCTATTCTTCTTTCTCTCATTTTTCATGCCTCCCCAGAGTGGTTGATGGGTAAACGAGAGGTTGTGGGTTCACGCCCGATACAGCTAGCTTGCGGCTATTTCTTCTGGTGAATAGAGTGCCCTCTTGGCAAGCACGCTAGCGGGGGAAAGACAGAAGACCTGACTCAATAGTGCCCCTAGTTCGTCATTTTGACCATTTTTTTTATTTTTTAAAACAATTTTGATGAAAATGAGAGTTGGATTAACACACTTATTCGATTTTTGATTTGAAAATCATGCAAGTCAGGCTGTGCGCACTGAAAATTCTCCTTTTTGGGTCCAAACATGGTCCAATTTTGGAAAATAAAATAGTTTTCGAGAAAATAATCAACTTTAGTAAAAATTTTCAAAAACTACTTTTGCAAACAGCCGATGCTCGACGAGCACGGAACTTACCCTCGAGATGCGCGAACTCGGATCGGAGGCAATGGGAAAATTGCCCCTTGCTTAAAGGGGGATAAGGCAACGGAAAGTTGCCCCTAGTTTAGACGGCAACTCAGGGCAACTCATGGCAATGCATGGCAATGGAAAGTTGCCCCTTGTTTGGATGATGCCGCGGCATGCTGTAAGCCAGTCTTTGTTGACGACGATCGAACCCTCGGACGCGGAGGAGATGAGGACGGTATGAATCAATATATGGACACAATCACCTGGAAGGTGCTGGTGGTTGGGCTTCAAGAGGAAGTTGATCACATAGTTCCAGCCGTTGTGATCGAGACATTGGATTCGGAGGAGCTACAAGTGATCAAAACCATGACATGGACTGAGACGCTATGGAAGCGTTGGGGGCTGGACTTCAAGCTGAAGTTGCCTACGTATCCCAAACATGGGAATAAAGCCTTACGTAGTTCCGGTTAAGGTACACTCGGGTATTAACCTTCTCTTTTAGGCTCTAACTTTTGCCAAGGTGCCCGATGCGGGTTTTCGACCTTGCGAGCTTCTTTTCTTTTCTTTTTTTTCATTTTTCATTTCTTTTCTTCCTTCTTTTTTCTTTTTCTTCTTTTTTTTGTTTTTCTTTTTCTTGAAGCAAGTCAAAGGGGACCTAAACCATGGCTAAGCCAACTAAGCCTCACAAGGCCAAGAAGGCTTAAAACAGGTCTAAGGCAGCCCTAGACCATGCAAAGGGAACCTCCTAGATGGCATCTAAGTGACTCAATATCAAGGCATACACAATGGTCAAGGCATGAGGCATACAACATATGCATTCAAAGCTTCAAAGAGGCATGCAAGGCAATCAAACAAGAATGTCGAAGGGACTGAAATTGCATGCTAAATGGTTCCAAACCATTGAAAATAATGCAAGTAACACATGCTACATGCTTATGCACTTAAGGCCAACAAGCTAAATATGCAAAGAGGCTATATAATGCAAGCTAGGGTCGACCAAAATAACTATGGACAGACCTCATTTATGGCAAAATAAGCATACAAGCTTCACAAGACTAGGCTTAAAGCATGCTCAAATTATGGCTAATAACCCAAGGCATGTTAAGGCAATATTAAGGCATTACAAGGCAACTATGCTAAGCATGCATAAGGGACCAAAACCAACTCTTAGCAATGTTATATCATGGCATAATAAACATAAAATGCAGCTAAAACATGCTCAACACACACTCAAACAAAGGCTTCCTCAAGAGACAAAAACTTGTCCTTTTCAAGGACAACAAGGAGAGGGGGTGGCCCTCTCCTTTTTGGGACTTCAAGGCACCATCTTCACCACTGAAATCCCTCAAGATTTCAGTGGTGAAGAGGCCCAAACACCAAAATCCCGGATCTCACCAAAATAAGCACAAAACAAGGGTCTTACAAGGCCTAAGGGTGGTCAAACACACCAAAACCACAAAACACCCTTAACAAACAATCAAGAGGACTAAAAAATAGAACTTTTTTGTATTAAAAACCAAGCACAAAAATAGTTCTAAGATGGTCTAAAACACAAAGCAAAAATGGGGTAAAAATGGGGATAGTGTCTTACCCTTGAAGACCACCTTCAAGATGATGAACCAACAGCCCCTTGAGCTCCAAAACAGCTTCAAAACTCCAAGAACAAGCCCTCAGGACCTCAGTAGCCAAAGGAAGGTGAGACACTATGTGCTTGTGTGCAATAATATGGATTAAAACACACACAAGGGTAAGAGAGGAAGAGATATAGATATAGATTAGATACACCAATGCAAACCCTAAAAACAGAGTTCTTCCCTTCCCTTTTCAATCTCTCTAACTCTTAAGCAAGGGAGACAAGGCCTCCTCTTATAGAGGAGGCAATCGTGTAAGCTTAACCACTAAGCAAACAAGAATTGCATCCCTCCATACACGTGTATGGAGGGGAAGCAAGTGCTATACAGCTGCTTCAAAATATCTCAAAAAGCAACTGAACAGTATTCGGCTGGGCAAAAATGTCATTTTGACACAATTGACTGCCGACCGGCACAAAAGAGTGCCGACCGGCAATATATATTGCCGGTGGCAACAAAAACCAACCGGTAGCCTCAAGCTAGTGCCGGTGGAGTGTGGGGATGCCTCACAAGGCATTCCCTGCCCCTCCAAGGAAAAACACAAGTGTTTGGTGCAAAACCAGAGACAAAACGATCGAGTTCGGAGATCCTGAGGCAAGGTGCGCAGCCGAGACCTCCGGGAACTCCAAACTAACACAAACGTGGATAATCACCGAGTGTTCAAACGGTGACGTCCAAGTCTTGAGGACGGTCAAAAATGGGGTGTCTACAGGCGCGCAACTGGAGCTCTTGCTACGCGAGCCAGAGTCGCATGTATCCTTCGGTGCCGCTGAGGTACATTCTTTCCCTCTTTTACTTTCTACAATGTAGATCAAATACCTTCGATAGCCGACACTGCTCTGTAGCTGAATAACCCGAACGCACTGATACATCATATGCGTAGTTCACCGTGAGCACACCCACACGCGATATCTGTTTAAACTTGAACAGATGTACACAAACTGCATTTTCATCAATTCTAAATGCATTCAAACATTGTATTTCTAACACTGCTTCGCAACTATTTGTCTTTGAACACAGGGAGATTCCCATGCCTTCCGGGGGTATGGGAACACCATTGCCTGAGGTTGGTACATGGAGCCGCCCGATGTGGTCCGCCACATTGTTGATCAGGCCAGTTTCGGCGTCTTCTGCATGGGACTCTCGGGCCTCACTACGAGCAGGCCCCTTCTTGGTGCCCTGGTGGAGAGGTGGTGGGATACCACCGATTCCTTCCACCTTCCTGCTATAGGGGAGATGACGATGACTCCCTTCGACTTCTCTATGGTCACCAGCATCTGAGTAGGGGGTGATCAGATCCCCTTTGACACTGATATGGATGAGTGAGACGCTGCCCAGATGTTCTTGCTTGGCACTCGGCCACCTCTCTCCCGGCCAGGGTTCATGAGGTATTTTTGGTTCGAGGACCACTTCAGGGTACAGGCGCCTACGACTCGCGAGGAGGTGGAGCAGTATGCTCGCGGATTCATTATGTTCTTGTTGGGGACCACCCTCTTCGCCGATCGGGCGAACACAATCGCCCTTTATCTACTGAGCGAATTGGTGGACCGGATGCGGATCCGCCGCTACGACTGGGGTGGCGCAAGCCTGGCCACACTTTACGGTCAGCTATGAGCAACCCCGCTCGTCCGATCAAAGATCGGCCACTACTAAACATGATATCTTGTTTTTGAAAACACATGCGCTCTTATTTGATTATTAACCTAGAATTACTATGTGATGCACATAGCATACAAGTATAGACTAGATCACCTAATTTGGAATAAAGCATTGTATATCCGTTTGTTTGAAAACGGTTTGAGGTTTGCTACTCGCGAGTAGGCTAAAATACGGATTTCAATGAATTGTCCCAATTCAAGCAATCCAACCTTCACCCACAGGCATTCAGGCAGTTATATCACATAAGCAAATAGCCTCATGGCAAGCATGCTATCATGGCAACACTTACACGCATGCAGTATGCTAAAGCATAAACGCTTACCTAGTACTCCGAGCCAAAACAATAGCTAGTCTGTAATCAAATGCATGATCCTAGCTCATGTTAAGATGGCTAATGCAACACATGCAAAATGTGACTAAAAATAGGCTCGGCTATTCTAAAGTGACATGTGAAATACTACAGATAACATGTATTCAATTTGGAATTGAAATACAATGCAATTAGTATGATGTGCCGAGTCCGGTGCATGCAATACAGATGAATGATGCAAACATGCGAGCATAAGGATGCTAATTGAAACATGACCTAAAACTAACCATTGAAAGCATGTAAGTAAAAGGGAGAAATACGTGGGGTTGGAAGACATTCACACACTCACGCAGACTTATTACACAATTGTGCCCTCTCTCGGAGGGTCCGAAAAAATAATACAAACCGAATAACTAATCAACTACCCTAGCTAATTAAATATTACAGAACCCTTAATTAATTAACAAATTAATTATAAAACAGTCTAAGTATGAAACTAAAGAGGCTGCCACAGCTCTGCCTCGGAATGATTGAATGATGCATGCTCGATTTGCCTCGCTCGGAAACCCGTTGCCATGCTCATGCTGCCTCTGTTTGCACTGCTCTGCTCCTTTAAAAACTGTGCCAACTTCTGTGACACTTCTGAATCATTTCATGATCACTGTGGGAGGCCATCGGCCAAGAGGAGTGGCCATCGACCACTGGAAAGTGGTCATCGACCAGTTGTAGGGCTCTCGACCAGACATTGTTGGTCGATCGGTGCTGAATGTAGTCGGTCGGCCAACTCTTCCTGCAAAATCTTTTTTTGCTGCAGCAGAGGACAAACAGAGCATGGAAATGCATTTACAAGACAATGTGTGCACGACCACCCTCCCTATCATGTCATGAGCTCAATGGAGTATGGTTCTCAATCCTCGAGCCATCAATCACGCATTTCAATGCATGATGGCCAAAGGAGCCGAACTGTGCAATTTCAATATCAAATGAAGATGCACAAAAACACATAAGGGGCCCCCAACCTCTATCATGGTTGATCAAGAGGCAATGGATGCACACATAATGCAATGCTATCTAAGCATGCAAGCAAGCAAGCAAACGACTCAAGCATGCAACAAATCTAATGCATCATGAGCATATGACAACAATGCTATACAAAGCAACTAGTATATATCAACATGCGAAGACAAGTATGCAAACAAGCATGTAAACATGATGTAAAGTAACAACTTTAAACAATCATGGTAAAATGTAACATGAACATGCAAACATGCAAGGCATGTAAAGGTGGACAAGTATACAACAATATACACAATGAGACAAGCATGTGACAACATGGTAAGATGGACTTAAACTAACATGGGTAGACCTTAGCCATGCCAAAATCAGTGGCCAAAGATGATGAAATCAAGGCAACAACACTCATGGAAGCATGCACAATGCAAGGACCCAAGCTCAAAGCACAAAAGACACAACTTTGCAAAAGCATTGAAAGGATGAAATATGGCATACAATGGCACATGTTCCAGCTCTGAAATGGCATACAAAATGGCCCCAAAATGACTCCGAATCATGCAAACAACTCACACGATGCATGTTGATAGGCTCAAACATTAAAACTAGTAAAATGTATTACACTATAGGCATGCAAGGCAATGCTCAAATGATGAAACCAACTTCAAACAAACCATATGCAAGCCAAAATCAATGGCAAAATGAGATGAAGTGGTGGTTCGAAATGCATTTAAATGAAGCTCATGAGATGGCTCATAAATAGGGGATAATGATGCAACTCTCAAGAGCACTTAAGGCATGGAAAATATGGAAATATGATAGCCTTATATGCTCTGAAATATCATGCTTGATGATGCCAAAACAAGAAAATGCCTCAAGTTAAGCATGCAAGGGGCTCCAAAACTCGAAGCTAGTCAATGCTATTACACAACAAGTATGCATGGAAAGCATTTTTTGACCAAGAGGCCTCAAAATAGAGCTAAGGCAACCCAAAATATGAACAAAATTAGTTTGAAGCATGGCCAAAATGTGCTAGAATAGAGGGCCAAAACAACATGCATTGTGAGCTAGTGAACATGAGTTACACTACAAGCATATGAAGCATGTGAGGGGCCACCAAACCAGCCAAAAAAAGAATCATGGCATGCCAAAATATGACCAAAAACCCACTGAAACATGACCAATACATGCAAGAATGACATGCTCCTTTGATAAACCATAAAAGGGATTACTCTACACATGCAAGAAGCAAACAAAAGGGGACTAAACCAGCAATGGTCAGAGCCTTGGCAGGTCTTAGAAGTCACCTAAAAGTGCCTGAACTAGGCCTCCAAATGGTATAAACATATGCTCCTTTGGTAGGCCAAAAATGCTAGTAAATAAGACAACAAGAGAGAGGGGATGGCCCTCTCCTTCTTAGGACCTCAAAACACCATCCCAACCACTGAAATCCCTCTGGATTGCAGTGGTGAGAAGGCCTATACAAGGTGGTCCCGAAGCTCACAAAAAAGGCCCAAAAATGAGGCCAAACAAGGCCTAAGAGGGGGTAAACAACCCCAAACACAAAAGTGATCTTAAACAAAGATCAAAAGCATGCAAAATCAGAACTTTTATCAATTATAAGTTAAGCTCAAAACAGCATGAAAATGAGGCTAAGAGAAGGATCAAAACAATGCTTAAAAGAGGAAAAAGGAGTTACCCTTGTAGCTTAACAAAACCAGTAGCTTCTCCAACCCAAAACCAACTCTTTAACCTTTGAAAATGCCCTCCAAGAACCTCAGATTAGTGGTGGAGGTGTATGGCTATGAGTTGTGGTGCAATAGGTCAAGCACAATGCACTTATGAACCCAAAATATAGAGATATAGAGAGATATATATCATTTTGCCTTAGACAAATTTTTTCAACCTGGTATAAGGAGAGGGAGGCCCTCTCTTATAAAGGAGTAAAGGTTCAAGCTTCCTCAAGAAGCTAGAGCAAAGGTTCAAGCTTCCTCAAGAAGCTAGAACAAAGGTTCAAGAGGTTCAAACTTCCTCAAGAAGCTAAAACAAGGGTGCAAATCCTCCATACACGTGTATGGAGAGCAGGGTTTGTGCTTACCAGCTGGCACAACTGGCATGCATAATGCCTGAAAAAGGCAAAGAAAAGGTCTCGGCCAGAAAAAGTGGTCGATCGACCAAAACAATGGCCGGCCGACCAAAAACAATGCCGACCGGCCAACACTTTTGGTCGGTAGCAAGAAAACAGGGCCGGTGGCCTCAAGCCATGGCTGGTGAGGTGTGGGTATGGCCAACAAGCCATTTCCTGCCCTTAGAAGCAAAAACACAAGTGTTTGGTCCACAACCAAGCACAAAACAAACAAGTCGATAGGTCTTGAGGCAAGGCGTGCAACCGAGACCTCCGAGAACTCAAAACAAACACAAACATGGATGATCATCGAGTGTTCAAACGATGACGTCCAAGTCTCGAGGACGGTCAAAAATGGGGTGTCTATAGTACCATACTTTTCATTCTGTAGTCATTTTATTTCATTTAATATCCCGCAGAATACTAATGATTTCAACACTCTTGCAGGCTTCGATCGAATACACTGAACAGTCCCTAGAGCTGACGGCCTCAGTGATGGGGATACTGCAGAGGAGCATAGACCTACTGACCATCTATGGTATCCCGGTAAGTTCTTTCAACCCCAGTCCCAAACTTTGCACAATTTGTTCCATACATGATCTGATGCATCACATTTAACGATACGGTACTTGGCACATTGCATTTACATACCACTCACGGCACTAATACACTATAAACATACACTGCTCACGGCATTCATACACTGTACTCATATACTGCTCACAGCATTCATACACTGTACTTTGCATAGCATAACTGATGCATTTGTAAACTGTTCTTTTCAGGCACCATTCCAGATACCGGCCGTAAGGGGTGCTCCATCAGGACCTTCAACGCCTGCCATGGCAGCTGGGGGAGCCAAGCGAGGGATGACAATCCACAGCCGAGGCAGACATAGGCGAGCACGTATTGAGAGTAGTTCACAGGAGCCTTCCCTTGATGATGACGAGTCTGATGCAGAGGCGGAGTCGTCTCAGGATGAGGCTGGAGGTGGCTCATACAGTGGAGGTGACGGCGATGACCCTGGACCTTCGTCTAGAAAGAGGGCCAGGACAGACTCTCGCACTTGAGACTACTGGCGCCAATCCAGACACTTTGTTGCTTTTCTCTTTTTTGCTTTATTTTTCTTTTTACTAGTAGTTTTGCACATTGTACTGCCTCAGTCTGGTTTTATTTTCTTCAAAACTATGTACTTTTTGCAAAAGGAAAAATGATGGAATGAAACAACTCTTTTGTTGAAAAAGTGTTACATTTGCATATTCTATGCATCACATCGCATTACATAACAATGTAAATGAGATTGAACTTTGTTTTGAAAACTGAACACTCGAACTGTATTAATCAGGTAGTGAACCAACTAACGACAAAATAACTCAATAAGCAAAACAAAGAACTTGACAAGCTAACTAAATGTAAATACAACTCGATAAGCAAAACAAAGACTTAAAGAAAGCAAAATACAACTCGATAAGAAAAAATACAATAACTTGATAAACAAATTATAGTAACACAGGCACGAATTCACAAAATCATTACCAAAATGCATTTGAAGTGGAACCAGCCCCAAGTTCTCAGCATCTTTAGCACATTGACAGCTCAAATGACAAGAGGGAAGGCCATCGGCCAAAGGGAGAGGCCATCGGCCACAAGAAATGGCCATCGGCCAACATTACTAGCCAATCGGCCAAAAGAGATGGTCGGTTGGCACTCTTTTTGGCCGATCGGCCAAAAATGGCATGAACCTCCAGAATGTTGACCCCTGTCTTCCACTCAACACCTTATCTTCTACAAAAGCCTTAGCTTCGTAGTTTTCTCCATTTCAGCTCAAATTTGCATCAAATAGAAGCATTTCTTGTCCAAAATCTCACAAATTGGATTGCCAACTTGGATGGCTCGGAAAAACTAAATTTTCGGGGCTTCGGCATAAATGCACTATTCACATTGAGTCGCACCCCGCTGCGTTTTCCGTTCCTCCATGCCGCGGAAAGGTTTTGGAACCCGGTGACACACGTCTTTAGCTTCGGCAGACAAAAGATGTATCCCACTTTTGAGGATTTCCAAGCTCCGATGGAATCCGAGCGCGATGAAGAAATCTTGCCTCAGCTCCAGTTCGACCACGTCCAAGCCTTAGGACGGATGTGTGGGCTTACTTTGCATGACGCTCGATCATTGATTCATGACAGAGAGATGGACATTCCGAGCTTGATTCGTCGGCTTTCTAATGCCGGTGACCGTGGCAACCATCATTGGCAGGGTTATCGATGACATGCGCTCTGCTTGTGCATGTTGTCACATTTGTTGCTTGCCCTAGGCTCCGGTGGCTTTAGCACTCGTTTGATTGAAGTCACCGAGGGCTTCAAAGAGGGCAAGGGCTGCATTGCCATGACCTTAGCCGAGACATTGATAGGTTTGGACGCTTTTCATCGCCGGGAGACGGCTAGATTCGCGGGGAGTCCACTACTACTACAGGTAATGTTTCCCACCCCATCTCACATATGTTTCTCACATCACTCGACCCTCAGTCTCGGTTTTTCTCTCAAAACCCTTTTCTCACTTGTTCTCTCAACGTACACCTCTCTATTCTTTAATCTCTCATTTTTCGTCCCTCCCCATATATGGTTGATAGACAAGTTGAAGATTGTGGACTCCTACCCCGGATATTCTGCTCGCAGCTATTTCTTCCGACAGCGTTTAGTCGATGCACCTGATGAGGGATGGTGGTGCAACTGGATGTACAGTTTGTCTGCTTTCGACATTGCTTGGCGCTACCCTTGGCTCAATTTACCAGTGATGAGCTACAGCATGACCCGCCAGCCTGGGATTTAGTTGATTGGCCTGACACACTGTGTATTTTACTTTCCGTTCCTATTTCAGCGCCAGTTCGGACATGATCAAATTTGCCCGACAGAGGGGATAGAGTACCCTTCTACATTTCTGGTCCGAGGCGCACAGCTAGCTTGGTATGCCACAGCATGGAGGACGAGAGCTTCTACCCCCCGCTCCCATTTTCAGTTGCACCCTCTCTGATGAGTGCATAGCTTGGCTTGATGAGAAGGTGTAGATCGAGCCCACTTTAGCATCAGAGGCTTCCACCAGCTCTGGGAGGGGACGTTGGAACACCAGACTATACCCCGGATTTATTTGCTTTAATCAGTACTTTCAAGTTTTCTTTATGAATGTAATAAAAGAAACTTCAATTTGTATTCAAGAGTAGGAGAACTCTGTGTTGAAATCAATGAAATTGAAGGTTGTGGGTACTGAAAATTTTCCGTTTGGTCCAAAAAAATGGTCTAAGTTGTACAAAAATTAATTTGAGCAAAATCAACTTTTATTAAAACTTTTCAAAACCATTTTCGATATGGATAAAAACTAGACACGCCCAAGATCTATCACTGAGATGTACAACCTCGGATCCTCAGCAACTGGAAAGTTGCCCCTAGTCTGAATAGCATTGCACTGGAGATCACAACCGAGCTCTTGAATGCAAAAAAGACAAAGATGACCAAACATGATCACATGGACAAAGTTGATCGGGGAAGTGTTTATGGCTGGACTTCAAGATGAAGTTGCCAACGTATCCCAAAGATGGGAATCAAGCCTTATGTAGTTCGGCTTAGGTTCACTCGTGTATTAACCCTCACCTTTTACACCCTAACTTTTGCCAAGGCCGCCCTTTCTGGGTTTTCAACCTTGCGAGCTCAGTTTTTATAATTCCAAATTTTTCATGCTCTAACTTTTGCCTAGGTCGCCCTTTCAGGTTTTTGGCCTAGCGAGCCACTCAGGGAAAGTATTTCTTCAACTTGTCCATTCTGATAGGTTGGGAGAACTCTAGGCCATCTAGGTCCATCAAAACGACAGCTCCACTCGACCAAATAGATTTGATGATGTAAGGACCAGTCCAATTGGGTCTGAACTTGCCCCTATGGTCATGGATGGGAGCTCGGTTGTCTTTGAGCACCAGATCTCCTCCTTTCAAATTCCTGGACTTAACCTTCTTGTTGAAAGCCCTGGCAATTCATCGTTGATAACCCTGAACATGGTACAGTGCTTTCAGCCTTCTCTCGTCAAAAAGCATGAGTTCTTTAAACCTACTCTGCTACCAATCTGCCTCAGCTATCTGACACTCAGCTAGTACTCGTAATGACGGAACCTCAATTTCGATAGGTAGAACGGCCTCCATCCCATAAACTAAGGAATACAGAGTCACTCCAGTAGAAGTACGAATTGAAGTCTGGTAGCCCCACAGAGCAAATGGCAGCTTATCTGGACAGTCCCGGTAGGTTTCCACCATTTTTTGCAAAATGCGCTTGATGTTCTTGTTGGCGACCTCAACTGCTCCGTTGGTTTGTGGCCGATATATAGATGATTTATGAAAAGTCACGTTGTACTTGTCCAACAAGTCGATCACCTCCTTCTTCAAGTGAGAACCATTATCTGAAATAATCTCATTCAGGACCCCGTAGCGACAGATGATGTTGTTCCTGATGAACTTAGCAACATGCGACGCCTTCAACATCGCATAAGATTGGGCCTCAACCCACTTCGTAAAATAGTCTATCGCAACTAGAATGAACTCATGCCCATTGGACCCCTTCGGAGTGACAGCCCCGATCACATCAATCCCCCATACTGAAAACGGCCATGGCAAAGTCATGTTGTACTGCTTCAATGGCGGAATGTTCATGCGGTTTGCACGGATCTGGCATTTGTGGCAACGCCGGACAAAGCCAATACAATCCTCCTCTATGGTGGACCAGTAGTAACCCTGTCTAAGGATCTTCCGAGCTAGCATCACCCCGTTCATGTACGCTCCGCACTCTCCTCTATGGATGGCCACTATCAGGCACTTCGATTCTTCGACATCAACACATAGCTTATGCATCCCGAGATGACCTCTTTTGCACAGTTTACCCCTGCAGACGATGAACTGAGCAACCATTATTCGAATTGCTGTCTTATCTTTGGCATTTGCCCGTGGTGTGCCTCTTTTTCCAAGAAGTTCCAGACATCGTAATGCCAGGGGTTCTCATCTTGAACCTCATCTATAGCAGCAAAAGCAATCAGCTCATAGGCCGGCACAAATATTTGTTCGATGATGATCGGACGCATTCAGACTCCGAAAGGGATGTCTATCATAGAAGATAGAGTTGCCAGTGAATCTGCAAACCTATTGTTATCTCTTAACAGATGAGCGAAATTCAGTTTCTCAAACCGAGGAATCAGTACGTCCAAGGTCTGGTGATAGATTCTCATATTTTCTTCCTTGACTTTCCAATCTACTTTAGCTTGAGATACAACAAGGTTCGAGTCCCCGATGATGTCCAACCATTTTGCCCCTAGTTCTAGGGCGACTTCTAAACCAGCAATACATGCCTCATACTCTGCTTCGTTGTTCGAGACTTTGAACTAGAGTTTGAATGCTAGAGGGATACAAGAATTGTTGGGTGCTATCAGCAACACCCCTATCCCATACCCGTATTGGTTTGACGCTCCGTCAAAGTACATCGTCCAAGTTTCATCTTCGACATGCAAAATGGCCTCGTTTGGGAATAGGTACTCAACTGCTTCATCTCCTTCCATTGGGTGATTGACTAGGAACTCCGCTATCGCTCTCCCCTTCACTGACTTGCGCGTCATATACTTCAGATCGAATTCGGAAAGCAGAAGCAACCAACGGGCTAGCCTACCTGTAAGTGCCGGTTTCTTGAAGAGATATTTGATGGGATCTAATCTCGAAATCAGTATTACAGAGTGAGCTCACAAGTAGTGCCGCAGTTTCCTAGTAGCCTATACCAAGGCCAGACAAGCCTTCTCCAGCGGAGTGTAGCGAGTCTCGTAATCTAGCATTTTCTTGCTCAGGTAGTAGATAGCTCTCTCCACCTTGTCCTCAGAGTCCTGTGCAAGCATGCCACCCATTGTAGTTTCAGTCACTGAAAGGTACAGAATCAACGGTTTCCCCGGCTCTGGCGGTGACAACACGGGTGGGTTCTGTCAAAAGCAGCTTGGCATCGGCCGTCCCATTGGAATTTCTTTCCTTTCTTCAGGAGACCAAAGAGTGGTTCACAAGTCAAGGTTAATTTTGTAATAAACCGTCTTATCAATTGCACTTTACCAAGAAAGCCTCGCACCTCCTTTTCAGTCCTTGGTGGTGGCATTTCTAAGATGGCCTTGATTTTGGAAGGGTCGACTTCGATACCTCTCTGTGTAATCAAGAACCCCAGCATTTTCCCTACTATAACACCAAACGTACACTTCTGAGGATTCAGCCGCAACCGAAACTCTTTGATCCATTGGAAGAATTTCTACAAGGCGGTGTAGTGGCCCTCTCTTTCCGTGGACTTGACAATCATGTCGTCCACGTACACCTCAACCTCCTTATGGATCATATCATGCAAAATTGTGGTCGTGGCCCGTTGATATGTAGCTCCATCATTCTTCAGCCCAAACGGCATCACCCTATAATAATAGGTCCCACGGGGTGGTGAAAGCAGTCTTCTCCCGATCTTTAGGTGCCATCACAATCTGATTGTAGCCAGAAAATCCATCCATGAATGAGGGCAACGCATGCCCCGCAGTGAAGTCCACTAATTCGTCGATATGCGACAGAGGAAAGTCGTCCTTCAGACTGGCTTTGTTCAAATCCCTGAAGTCCACACATGCCCGAATTCTGCCGTCCTTCTTCAGCACTGGAACTATGTTGGCCAACCAAGTTGGGTATTCAGATACCAGCAGGAACCCTGCGTCCATTTGCTTGGTGACCTCTTCTTTGATCTTGATAGCCCAGTTCGGATGGATTCTTCTGAGCTTCTGCTCAACAGGTCGGGCCTCTGGGTCAAGAGGGATCTGGTACTGTACAATCTCAAGATCGATTCCAGGCATGTCTTCGTAGGACCACGCGAAAACAACTTTGAAATCTTTTAATAAAGCGACTAAGCGCTCGCGCTCCTCCGAAGACAACGTGGACCCGATCTAGACCAGCCGCGGGTCCTTCTCAGTACCAACATTAATTTGGATGATTTCATCAACCAGCGGTTTACAAACCTTTCCTGCTCTTGATCTAGTAAATATTTCAAAATCAGAGGAATTTCTTCGTCGTCGTTTTCATCGAAATTTTGAAAGTTTGAATTAATGCAATAAATCAAAGGTATAGAAAAGTACTCGAAGGCCACAGCCATTCCATTCTCATTAATCATTTCCAAGTTGCCCGATTCCTCGGTTACAACAAACTCAAAGGAAAAAGAAAAAGATGACCTAGACAGGACTGTGGCATCCAGGTTGTCACCCCTAGGAATACCGAACTTAGACTTAGATGAGCTGGAACCTGATTCTGACTCCACAGACCCGGTGGAATCAAATTCTGGCTCACTACCTGACCTGGTGCTGCTTGATAAAAATCCCTCCTCGTACTGCCAGACGAGGGAGGGTGCGATGGGCGCATCCAAAATGTTTGAAGGTGGGCTCGCAGCCATTTCATTCCCAATCATGGACACTGAGAGGTCATCTCCCAAGCACTCATGCACAATCGGAGGATCTGAAAGTAGACAAGCTAGTGCTACTCCCATTTCAATCTCGATACTCTCGGAATCCACTTCCTTGCACTGTTCAACCTCAGTTGATGGGTCTGTTTGCTCCTCAACAACATCATCCTCGGACAACTACAAGTCGAAGAATATCTCAAATCCCGGCCGGCGACGCCTCTCTACATTTAGCCATGGCTCTAGGAAGCCGCAGAATGAAAAGTCTTCCCCCTCCCGGATGAAGCGTCCATTTACGGTGCCCTGGATAGGCCGATGCATGAACTCAAAATGCTTCCCCGCCTGCTTGGCTCTGGCTCTTCCGGCCATCTCTTTGTCTTTCCTCACCCAGTCCTCTTTGGTAGGCAGATAACCTAAACCAAAGGTATACGGGTTATGCGGCACTTCGGCCGATATAGTAATGCCCTTCCGGCCACTTTTTCCTAGCTCCATCCCAGGAATGTGCTGAAGCTTGTTCATGAGGTACACAGACTGTGCGCTGACATACAACCCCTCATCAACAGCCAAAATATTCTAAACGACCTGGGCCTGGGCTAGGGTAAATCCTGACAGGAACACATCCTCCATGCCATGCTCGATTTCCAAAACCGGTGTAGACACCTCTGGCAGTGGATGGATTGACGAATTCCCAAGAACTATAGCCACCCCCTTCCCGTGGGGGTATTTCAACATCTGATGCAGGGTGGAAGAGACCGCCTTCACCTAGTGCAACCACGGCCGCCCTAGGAGTAGATTAAAGGTTGCGAAAATGTCCAAGACATGAAAGTCAATATCGTGTTGTCCTGGACCATCCTGAGTGTGAATATTCACAGTCTTCATCACCTCTCTGCTTGTATTGTCATAGGCCCTTATCACCTGGGCAGTTGGCACAAAGTCCGCGGGCTTCAACCCGATTGCATATGCTGTCCTCGATGGGCACACGTTAATAGCGGATCCTGTATTGACAAGAACTACCGGTATCCATTTGTCTCTACATTCCATAGAGATGTAGAGAGGTTTGTTGTGATTTGTGCCCTCAAGCAGCAGTTCCCTGTCGGTGAAGGTCAACGTCGGGGAAGCTCCTCTCGAAAAGACCAGTCCTACTAGCTGCTCAGGAGAGGTATCTATTGAAAGTTTGGCCTTGTTCATTGCAGAAAGGACAGCTTGTCTATGTACTATTGAGTCCATAAGTAGTCCCCAGATGGAGATGTCTGCTTGTATCTTCTTAAGCTATTTCAGCACAGCCTCCTCTTCGAGTAGATTTTCTTTCTGCTTCTCCGCCTTCTTGTCCTTTCCGGACGCCTCTGGTTGATCTAAATGTGGGGCTTTCGAAATACCGCCCACTCCTAGTCATGTGGTCAACCTCTCCCACATACCGGGTATCATCCGGCTGGCTTTGTCCCACTCTTCGTCAGTGTGGGCAAGACATAGGTCGTCATCTTCCTACCACATACCATCGATAGCCGACAGACACTTGTCTGGCTCCGTTATAACTATTCTTGTGCCCGCAGCACGTTCCGTTCCTATGCCCATAGCACGTTCCGTTCTCGTGCATACAACATCTTCTGTCCCCGCAGGAGCTTTGGCTTTTCTAGCCCTCTTAGAATCTTCGATCCTTTTCCGCTCAAACGCTTTAGTGCAGCCTGCTGTTCAGTTTCTTCCGTATTCAAATTGCCCAGATCCTGAGCGAAATTCTTAACGCCGGAGCTCTCCAACGGTGCACTTTGTTCTTCAGCCCTTCCGGCCACAGTTGATGTCCCCGTCCTTGATGGACCCTATTCTGACTAAGGTTGCTCAACAACATCCGGCTCGTCGCTGAGCCACCCGGTAGCTTCTGCTGACCCTTCCAGACCAAACCAGTTGACATTCACGTCTTCTAGATCTTGTTCGTTGAAGAATTGAAGGTTCGTGATGTCCTCCTCCAGTTCTGCTAGGTCATCTAGCCCTTGATTAGGTTCATCCTCACAAATCTCTGCCCCCACTGACAACTATACATTCGGCCTAGCCTGGCCTGCTAATGTAATGTTACCATTCGGGTTGTATATAAAGCTCGTAGACCCCTCAGGCTTTGTATAATCATTCTGATCTGCCCTCACAGTCGACCCACTTCTATCTTCAATAGCCACCACCACCGTTTCAGGTTGGGTTTGGGAGATGTCCAACATGCACAAGTCAGTGTTGTCAAGAATGAACACCTCCGGCTTGGGTAGGTGAGAAGGGGTGATATATATACTAGGGTCGTATGACACAACCCCAGTTTGGATCAAATTGATGCGTTTGGGAGGTGGAGCTTGGTTATGTGGTAGGAGAGGGTTGGTTGTGACATTCGATTTCTCCGGAGGCACAATCACCCTGTTGTCAACGAGGCCCTGAATCTCGTGACACAATCTAAAGCACTAGTCAGTGTCGTGACCATGCTGTTGGTGAAACGCACAGTATTTAGCTGGGTTGTGGGAAGGAGGAAGTTTTTCTGGCAAGGACTGCGGCTCTAGGGGCTTCAAGTGCCCTTTTCTGATCAAAACCCCCAAAGCCTTGGACAAAGGCATATATAGTGGGGTAAAGACTCTCTGGCCTCGGGGTGGGTTCCTAGTTATTTGCGAACTACTTTCGGATGCATCGGTGAATGGGGTAGCTGCAAGGGTTCTTGGGGTGGTGGTGGTGACCATTCCCACATCTGAAGATCTGGCAGCTGCAGCACTGCTTGTGCCTACATTCGTACTGCGATTGAATGCCCTCTTGGGCTGCTCTCTCTCACGCTCAATGAGGCCATGTTTCATGGCGTCCTCGATTTGCACCCCTATCTCATGTAGATCTGCAAAGGTGGGAAGGGGGAGGACAACCATCTTCTGCATGAGCTTGGGCCAGAGGTTGCGCACAACCATCCGAATTTGATCCTTGTCAACAGGCCTGATGGTCATTATCGAGGCTTTAGCCCTCCACCAGGTCACAAAATCGGAGAAGCTCTCCTTCGGCTCTTGCCTAGTTGTCTCAAGATCACGGGTTGTGACCTCGATCTGTGTATTATAGGAGTATTGAGCTATAAAGGCCTCAGCCATCTCTTTCCAGTTCCTCTTGACAGAGTCCTCCAGTTTTGCATACCAAATAGCCGCTACACCCGACAGGGTTCGGCCAAACAAGGAAAGCTTTTGCAATCTGGAGAGGCCCATCGGCCTTAAGATATTTGAGAACAGCCGCAAATGCACCATAGGATCTCCAGACCCATTGAAACAATCTATGTGCGGCATTTTAAACCGGGCTGGCAAAGTCACGGTCAAGTTGGTGTACCCGTCCTCAATATTCGGGATGGATTTCACGCCCTGAGACTTTTTGAACAGCTTTTCAAGCTTGCTCACTTTTAACGCCGTGGGGTCCACCTCGAACTTAAAGGGGGAATCTGGTAGGTTGGTAGGTGCTTTGGACAGCTAGGGTAGGATTGGGGGCGGAGCCGGCCCCGTTGGATTGTCCGTATTGTCCTAGACGTTGGCGGTCTCCTCGAGTATAGGAACTCTTGGTGGTGGAGGAGCTTGGTGTGAAGCAGATGCTCCGGTTTCCTGCTGTAGCCTGGCAATTAACTCCGCCTGTTGGGCCATGACCTCAGCCTGGCTTGCTGTAAATTCTGCTTGACGGGCAGCATCCTGCTTAGGGCTGCAAACGAGCCGAGTCGAGCCGAGCTTTAGTGTGTTTGGGCTTGTTTATTAAGATTTTAACGAGCTCGAGCTGAATAAAAATTTAACGAACCGAGCTCGAACCGAGTTGGCTTAGGCTCGACTCGAGCTCGAGCCTGTTCACAAACCTTAACGAGCCAAAAAATTTATAAATTCATACTTGCATGTGAGACTAAAGTTACAACTAAAACTTTGATTATACAATTATATATACAATATATATAAACATACTAAAAAAAAGTCCATATTTTACTAAAATAATAATATATACTACCACTATAAATATACTATCTATAGTTAAGTATTATTTACATTTATATTTTTTAAATATATAAATAGCATATTTCTCTTATTTTTTATACATAATTTTATATTATTTAATATATAAATAATAAATATTAAACGAGCCAGCTAACGAGCCAAGCTTACGAGCCGAGCTTTAGACTGTTTGGGCTTGTTTATTAAAAATTTAACGAGCTTGAGCTCGAGCTCGAACGGCAAAAAAAATTAGTGAACCGAGTTCGAACGAGCTCTTACCGAGCCGAGTTCGAACTCGAGCTTGTTCATGAATAGCTCTGTTCATTTGTATGGTTTTCATACTTTCCTGGAGCGGACGCATCATCTCCTCTATGCCTGCCATGTTGTGCTGATCTATCCGAACAACCGGTATATTTGTCCCAGTAGTAGAAATTGAGACCTCAGCCTGAATATTCACTGGTGGGGTAGACCACTGATCTGACGACCGCTGTACCGATACACTGCGCCTTTTTGACCTCCGTCTGGTAACCGGGGGTAAAAAAAGGAACACTGCTTGTCCGTCTATCAGATCCCCAGATCGATTAAGTCTACGACCTCTAACCCAGAGTGCTCGGGGAATATCTGCCTGGTTGGATGCAATGGTGCTAAACTACCTTGCAAAAAGATAAATAAAGCATAAGAAGGAAATAATGAATAGAAAAATGGACAGCATAAGAGCTTAAATAAAGACAACACGTAGTTAACAAACACAAGCTGAATGAACTGTTCTCAATCACTGATCACTGTTCCCAAATCACTGCCCCAAATCTGGATCTGATACCCGCAGGTAAAACTGATTTATGTAGACACTCCATTTTTGACCGTCCTCAAGACTCGGTTGTGCTTGCAGGTACATCCGGACACAAGTTCGATTGCTCATCGGGTATTCGACTTTCGCAGCGGAACATCACAGGTTCGAGCTTTCCAGACCCTGTATTTTTTCTGCCCGATTCTTGGACCATGGCTTGGTCCTTTCAGAATGTTCTTCTTGGTGCACTGTCGGCAACCTTTTGGCCTTGCCGGCCACTACTTTGTTACTGTCGGCCATTAATTGAGCCTGCCGGCCATCAATGAGCCACTGCTGACCACTACTGATGGCCGGCAGCCTCCCTGTCTCAGCTGGTTTCACTCCAGATCTTTTGAGCCAACTAGAATCCTTTTATCTACCCTCCATACACGTGTATGGAGGGATGAAGCTCTTGCCAAGCTTCTTGAAGAAGCTTTGCAATGTTTTCCTTCTATATAAGGAGAGAGCCTCTCTTCTTAGCAGAGGTTCAGCTCTTTGGAAGAGAAATATCTCTCTCTTTCTCTATATTGTTGCTCATTTGTGCATTGAAGTCCATTTTCCTTGCACTTTTACACTACAACACATAGAGATACACCACCACCATTCGACTGAGGTTCTTGGGAGGACTTCTTGAGCTCCGAAAGTAAGGTTTTACCCCCTGAAGTTGTTGGTTTCGAAGTTGGTCTTCAAGGGTATGTTTCTTCCCCTTTTTAGCACTTTCTTCTACCTCATTTTGGCTATCCTTGCATATTGTTTAAGGCCTTGCTTTCAACTGAAAATGCTTGTATTCAAGTGCTTTTGGTGGTTGTTTAAGATCTTTTTGCTATTGAGGGTCTTCAACCCTCTTGTTGGCTTTGTTTGGCCTTGTTTTAAGCCATGCCTTCAGGCCTCTGAGCTAGCCTTTGTTTGGCCTTCTAACCACTGAAATCCAGTGGATTTTCAGTGGTAGGCATCTGGTTTTGAGGCCTCAAATCAGAGGGGGTGGCCCCCTCTCTTTTAGTTTTTGTTTGCTTGCATATTTGGCCTTCCAGAGGAGCATGCCTCTATGTACTTTCGAGGCTTGGTTCAGGCCCTTTTTTGTGACTTTTAGGACCTGCCTTAAGTCTTTCCATGGCTGGTTTTGTCACTTTTTGCATGCATCTTGTATGTGTAGTGTAATCCCATTTGTAGCTCATCAAAGTAGCATGTTTGCTTAGCTTGTGTTGAGTCCATTTCAGTAGGTTTTTGGTGATCTTTTACCATGCCATAGATCTATTTTGCGTTGGCTTTGTCACTCCATGCATGTGCAATACACTTGTAGTGTAAATCCCATAAACTAGCTTTATGTGCTTCTTGCTTTTGCATGTCATCCTAGCTTATGTTGAGCCTATTTCAGCATGTATTTGGTCATCATTTGGCATGTCATTACTCTGCCTTTTTCTGGTTTGGTCATCCTTTGCATGCTCCATATAGTTGTAGAACAAATCTTGCTTACTAGCCTTTTGTGCATGATGTTTTGACTCATCATCCTAGCATATTTTGGCTTTACTCCAGCATGATTTTATGCTTATTTTGGGCTGTTGTAGGACTGTTTTGGCCTGCCATGGCCATATCACTCATGCTTTGTATAGCTATAGTACAAATGCTTAGCCTAGTCTTGGGTTTTGAGGCCCTTACCATGCCATACATGTAATGTTTGCATGCTTTGCCATCATTTCAAATGCTATTTCAGTCCATGAAATGTGGCCATACACTTGCATTTGACATGCTTTGAATGCCTTGAAGAGTTTGTGCTTTATGCCTCAAGAATGAACTTTTGTGCATGCCATTAAGCCTAAGCCTTTGGCTCATCATATCAGTGCATTTTTGGTCTTTTTATACCATGATGTAACTTTGTTTTGTGCTGTCCAAGTCATGCCATGTTTGGTTTTAATAGGTGTAGTGCATTGCCTCTTTTGTAGCCTTGCATGCTCCTTGTTTTTAGCCTTGTGTTCTAGCTTGTGTTGGCTAGCTTCGAGCTTGTTTTTGGTCTTGTCTTGACCTGCCTTGGGACTGTTTTAGGTTCCCTTAGCCCTTTGGGGCTTGCTTTGTATGGCCATGGCTTAAGTCCCTTTGCTAGTTTTTAGCTTTTGAGATTCATCCATGCCATGCTTGTGTTATGTGTGTGATTTGGCATCATTCCTAACATCATTTCAAAGCATGTAGTATTGTTATACTTGCGTGCTTTTCACTCCTTAAGTGTGCTTAAGAGTTGTCCTCTTTGTGCCTTAATACTTGAGCCATTTGGCATGCATGTTTGCCTTGCCTTTTTATGCTTGTTATACCATCAATTCATCGCTTTTGGCCACTGATTTGGGCCTATTTGAGAGCTGTCCATCTTTAGTGTAAGCCCATCTTACCATGTTGTCGCATGCTTGTCTCATCTTGTATATTGTTGCATACTTGTCCACCTTTACATGCCTTCATGTTTGCATGTTGTTACATGCTTAGCCATTTTTGTGTGTTGTTGCATGCTTGTTATATCACATGTTGTTGCATGCTTGTTATACGACTTGTTGTTGCATGCCATTAGCCTTGTTAGGTTGTTCATATTGCATTGCATGTTTGCTTGCTTGAGTCGCATTTTTGCCATACTTGTGTTGCATTGTTGTTTGGATTTACTGTTAATCTGAGCACGAGGAACGAGGGTCATTTCATACTTAAAGTGATGAAACGTGTCCCGATTCTTGGTTGCCGATGCTCTTGATGATCCATGATAGAGTTTTAGGCGCCTATGTGTTTATTTGTGCATTCATTTTCACATTGATTTGCACAAGTTGGATCATTGGCCATCATGTATCGGATTGCGTGATTGATGGTCGTGGATCCGACTATGCCTCTCACTTGATGTTTTGAGATGATATGAGGTGGCATAGTGCGTACATACCCTTGGGAGACCCTCACTTTTCTCTGTTTTGCGATCTGCTGCAGTTTGGTGTCCCAGCACATCAGTTGCCGGCAGTACCTTGCAGATGGCCGGCACCCTCTCATCCTTGGCCGGCACCCCTTCATTTTTGGTCGGCAGTGACTCCTCATGGCCGGCAGGCCACTGATGCACTCCCCAGCATGTTTTGGGTAAGGTTCAGCAGGAATTCCTTCATGACACCATGCAGACAAAGCTTCAAGAGAGCAACCGGAAGGCGTTTTGAGGTGAGAAACCAAGTGCGAGCACGCATACCTTTCTTCTTCGAACAGAGCTGGAACAGCATTGTTTTACTGCTTACTTGTTAGTTAGCATTTGTTATTTGTAGTTATTAATTAATTTGTTAATTAATTAAGTGTTGTAATAATTAGTTGTAGCTAGTTATTCATTCGGTTATGTAATAATTAATTAGCCTGTTAGTTAGTTAATTAGTCGGCATGTATTATTTATTCGTGCCCTCCGTTGAGAGGGCCAATTTTGTAATAAGTGTGCGTGCGTGTGTGCATGTCTTTCAACCTCCATTTCTTTCTCCCTTTTACTTACCTGCTTTTGTTGGTTAGTTTAAGGTCATATTCAATTAGCATCCTTATGCTTTGCATGTTTGCATCCATTCGTCTGTCTAGCATCCTCATGCTTTGCATGCGTGCATTTATCTATCTTGCATGCACCGGGCTCGGCGCATCATACTAACTGCATTGTATTTCAATTCCAAGTTGAATACATGTATAAATTGCTGCATCTCATATGCCATTTTAGAATAGCCGAGCCTATTTCTAAGTTGCATTATGTATGTGTTGCATTAGCCATTTTAACATGAACTAGGATCATGCATGATTACTAACTAGTTCTCTGTTTTGGCTTGGAGTACACTAGAAGTGTTTACGCTTTAGCATCTTGCATGAGTGTGAGTGCTGGCATGATAGCATGCTTGCCATGAGGCTATCTGCTTAGTTGATATAACTGTCTGAATGCCTGTGGGTAAAGGTTGGATTACTTGAATTGGAACAATTCATTGAAATCCGTGTTTTAGCCTACTTACGAGTAGCAAACTCCAAACCATTTTCCAAACAAACGGATATGCAATGTTTTGTTCCAAATTAGACGATCTAGTCTATACTTGTTTTGCTGTGCGCATCACATAGTAATTCTAGCTAATTAACTGGAATAAGAACGCATGTGTTTTCAAAAACTAGATATCATGTTTAGTAGTGGCCGATCTTTGATCGGGCAAGAGGGGGTGCTCATAGCTGACCTTCCCCAATCGTACCCAAGTTCCCGAGCCGAGGCAACTTTGGTGATGACGGACATGTGGCCTTAGGCAACGAGTCAGAGTTTCCTAAATTTCTCCAAAAATAAAATATTTAGGTGGCGACTCTGTATCTGGCAAAATAGTCCATGTTTGGCACTTCTTTCTTAAAAATCAGTTTTCCAAAACGATTTGCCGGATTTGGACTCTTTGGTGATTTATCAATCTCATATTGCACATTGTGAGATCAGATTAAGAACCATGACAAATTGAGTCCAAACTGTGGAAAAGCATAAAGCCTCCTCCCCGGGGTGTGTCCACAGTTTCTGGCGACTCTGTTGGGGATTTAGAGAGCTTGACTCGAATTCATGATATCTCGTTTTGACTACACTTATGTGTCTCTTTGCATTGCATGTGCATTGGTGCGCCTAGGACACCGTGTTTACCGTATGCTATTCCTGAACGGTTTGCCGGTGGCTCACCTTGAACAGCATGCCATAAGGCTGACCAGTTGTGGGCTCTGCTACGACGGGAACACAAACCCCGGTTTTACCGGGGCACCCTTTTTGACCATTCGACCTAGTGCATATTCGGAATCCATAGTGACTATTCCAAACTAGGACTGGTTGCTTACCCGATTATAGGTTGTTTGAAACTGCTGTGTGCGTAGTGAAACCCTAGCTCCTAACAAAATAGTACAGGGAAACCCTACCCCATCGTAGGGGTGTTTTGGATCTCATTTGCTTGCTATGTGCTTTTAGAGTTGTGTCTCTACAGGAATGCACGTATCAGTTTGCAAGACTGGGTATTAGGCCTGCGGGCATCAGTATTTGAGAATCAGTTATATTTGTGGGTATCAGATTTAGATTTGGGCAGTTGATTTGAGAACAGCAATCAGTGATTTGAGAACAATTCTTCCGGCTTGTGTTTGCCAACTATGTGTTGTGTTTATTTAAGCCGTTGTGCTGCCAATTTATTTATTTATTTCCTTATTATGCTTTATTTATCTTTTTGCAAGGTAGTTTAGCACCATTACATCTGACCAGGTAGATATTCCCGAGCACTCTGGGTTAGAGGTCGTAGACTTAATCGATCTGAGGATATGATAGACGGACAAACAGTGTTCCTTTCTTTACCCTCGGTTGCTAGACGGAGGTCAAAAAGGTGCAGTGTATCAGTACAGCAATCAGTAGATCAGTGGTCTACCCCATTAGTGGACAGTCAGGCTGAGGTCTCAGTTTCTATTACAGGACAGATATACCAGTTATTCAGATAGATCAGTACAATATGGCAAGCTTAGAGGAGATGGTGCGTCACCTCCAGGAAAGCATGAAAACAATGCGGAGACGCCGCCAGCAGCCAAGAAAAGCTACCAAACAACAGTCATGCGTCACCCCAACAGTAATTAATTGCTCTGGCTACAAAGAAGAACTGGAGCATCTACTTCACACCAGGTTCCTCCCCTACCAGGAGTTCCTATACTCGGGGAAACTGCAAACGTCCAGGATGATACGGACATTCCAATCGGGCCGCTCCGCTCCCGGTTTTACCCCAGCTATCCAAAACACCCACCAACCTACCGGACTCCCCTTTTGAGTTCAAGACGGACCCCACGACACTGAAAGTGAGCAAGCTGGAAAAATTGTTCAAGAAGTCTCAAGGAGCTCACTCCATTCCTGACATTGAGGATGGGTATACCGACTCGGCCGTGACGCTGCCAGACTAGTTTAAGATACCACATATTGATCGTTTTGATGGATCCGATGATCCTATGGTGCATCTGCGTTTGTTTTCAGACATACTAAGGTCGATGGGCCTCACCAAACTACATAAGCTTTCTTTGTTCGGCCGGACCCTGTCGGGTGTAGCGGCCATTTGGTATGCGAAATTGGAAGATTCCGTTAAGAGGAGTTGGGAGGAGATGGCTGAGGCCTTCATAGCTCAATACTCCTATAATACTCAGATTGATATTACGACCCGTGATCTTGAGACAACAAGGCAGGAGCCAAAGGAGAGTTTCTCTGATTTTGTGACCCGTTGGAGGGCTAAGGCCTCGATGATGACCATCAGGCCGGCGGACAAGGTGAAATTAGGATGGTTGTGTGCAACCTCCAGCCCAAGCATATGCAAAAGTTGATCGTTCTTCCCCTCCCCACCTTTTCAAATTTATATGAGATAAGGATGTAGATCAAGGATGCTATGAAACAAGGTCTGATTGACCAAGACAGAGAATAGCCCAAGAGGGCATTCAATCGCAGCTCGAATGCAGGCACAAGCAGTGCTGCAGCTGGTAGAGCATTAGATGTGAGTATGGTTGCCACCACCAATACCCCCAAGAACCCTTGCAGCTACACCATTCACCGGTGCGTCCGGAAGTAGCTCACAAACAACCAAGTATTCCCCCCAAAACCAAAGAACCTTCACTCCACTATACATGTCCCCGTCCAATGCTCTGGGGGTCTTGATCAGGAAAGGGCACTTGAAGCCCCTAGAGCCACGGCCGCTGCCAGATAGACTCCCTGCTTCCCATAACCAAGCCAAGTACTGCACCTATCACCAATAGCATGGTCATGACACCGACTAGTGCTTTCGGTTGCGTCATGAGATTTAGGATCTCATTGATAACAGGGTGATTATGCGCCCAAAAAAATCAAATGTCACAACCAAGCCTCTCCTACCACATAACCAAGCTCCACCTCCCAAACGTATCAATCTAATCCAAACTGGGGTTGTGTCATACGACCCTAGTATATATATCACTCCTTCTCATCTACTCGAGTCGGAGGTGTCCATTCTCGACAGCACTGACTTGTGCATGTTGAACATCTCCCAAACCCAACCTGAAACGGTGGTGGTGACTGTCAAAGATGGAATTGGGTCAACTGTGAGAACAGACAAGGATGAGCAGTCAGAGCTTGAGGGGTCTGAAAGTTTCAAGTACAACCTGAGCAGTTACATTGCGTCAGTAGGCCAGGCTAGGCCAAGTATGGAATTGCCAGTGGGGGCAGAGACTTTTGTAGTACGAAAGGATGGACCTAATTAGGGGCTAGATGACCTAGCGGATCTGGAAGAAGACATTACAAATCAGCAGTTCTTTGAAGAGCAGGATTCAGGGGACATAGCAGTCAATTGGTTTGATGAATCAGCAGAGTCTACTGGGTGCCTTGATGACCAACTAGATGTTGTTGAACAACCTTAGTTAGAGGAAGATCCGTCAAGCACGGAGGAGTCAACAGTGGCCGGAAGGACCGGAAATCAGGAGCTACCGCCGGAGAGCACTGGTGATAAGAATTTTGTTTAGGATCAGAGTACTTTGGGTACAAAGGATGTTGAACAACAAGTCACTTTGAAACAATTCGAGCAGGAAAGGATCGAGGATTCTGAAAGGATCAAGAAAGCCAAAGCCCCTGAGGGGAGAGAACGTGTTGAGAACACAAGAACAGAAGGTGCTGTGGGCGCATGAATAGTCGTGACGGAGCCGGACAGGTGTCTATCAGCTGCCGATGGCATGTGGTGGGAAGATGACGACCGGTGTCTTGCCCACACAGATGAAGACTGGGAGAACAGCCAACCAGATGATACTTGGTATGTGGGAGAGGTTGACCACATGATTAGGAGTGGGCGGTATTTCAAGCCCCTGCACTTAGACCAACTAGAAGTGTCCGGGAAGGACAAGGAGGCGAAGAAGCAAAAAGAGAAGTTACTCGAAGAAGAAGCTGTGCTAAAACAATTGAAGAAGATACAGGCAGACATCTCCATTTGGGGACTGCTTATGGCTTCAAGGGTGCATAGACAGGCTGTCCTTTCTGCAATGGACAAGGCCAAACTCTCAATAGATACCACGCCTGAGCAGCTGGTAAGACTAGTTTTTCCGGGAGGAGCTTCCCCGACATTGACCTTTTCTGACAAGGAGTTACCGCCTAAGGGCTCGGATCACAACAAACCACTCTACATCTCTGTGGAGTGTAGAGACAAGTGGATACCGGTGGTTCTTGTCGATACAGGATCCGCCATCAACGTGTGCCCGTTAAGGACAGCATATGCAATCGGGTTGAAGCCTGCAGACTTTGTGCCAACCACCCAGGTGATAAGGGCATATGACAATACAAGCAGAGAAGTGAAGGGGACTGTGTAGATTCAGACCTAGGTTGGTCCAGGACAACATGATGCTGACTTTCATGTCTTGGACATTCCCGCAACCTTCAATCTACTCCTAGGGAGGCCGTGGCTGCACCAGGTAAGGGCAGTCTCTTCCACCCTGCATCAGATGTTGAAATATCCCCACGGGAAGGGGGTAGCTATTGTTTTTGGGAATTCGTCAATTCATCCACCACCAGAGGTGTCCACACCGGTTTTGGAAATTGAGCATGGCACGGAAGATGTGTTCCTATCAGGATTTACCTTAGCCGAGGCCCAGGTCGTTCAAAACATCTTAGCTATTGATGAGGGATTGTATGTCAGTGCACAGTCAGTGTACCTCATGAACAAACTCCAGCATGTCCCCGTGATGGGACTAGGAAGAAGTGGCCGGAAAGGCATTGTAGTATCGGCCAAAGTGCCGCACAACCTGCATACCTTTGGCTTAGGCTATCTGCCTACCAAAGAGGACTGGGTAAGGAAAGGCAAAAAAAATGGCCGGAAAGGCCAGAGCAAAGCAGGTAGGGAAGCCTTATGAGTTAATGCACTGACCCATCCAGGGTACCCTAAACGGATGCTTCATCCAGGTGGGGGAAGACTTTCCATTTTGTGGCTTCCCAGAGTCATGGCTGAATGCCGAGAAAAGGCGCATGCCAGGTTTTGAGATCTTTTTCGATTTGCAGTTATCTGGGGATGATGAGGCCGAGGAGCAGGCGGGCCCATCAACTGAGAATGAACAATGTAAGGAAGTGGATTCTGAGAACAGCGAGATTGAAATGGAGTTAGCACTGGCCTGTCTACTATCAGATCCTCCGATCATTCATGAGTGCTTGGGGAATGACCTCTCAGTATCTATGATCAGGAATGAAGCGGCAGTGAGCCCACTTTCAAACATTTTTGATACATCCTTCGCACCCTCTCTCGTCTGGCAGTACAAGGAGGGATTCTTATCGAGCAGCACCGGGTCAGGTAGTGAGCCGGAATCTAATTCCACCAAGTCTGTAGAGTCAAAATCAGGTTCCAGCTCGTCTGAGTCTGAGTCCGGTATTCCTGGGGGTGACAACCCGGATGCCACAGTCCTATCTAGGTCGTCTTTTTCTTTCTCTTTTGAGTCTATTGTAACAGAAGAATATGATGGACTGGATAAAGTTATTAATGAGAATGATGTGGTTGTGGCCTTCGATTACTTTTCTGTGCCCTTGATTTATTGTATTAATCAGGACTTTCAAAATTTCAATGATAACGACGAGGAAGAAATTCCTCCGATTTTGAAATATTTGCTAGAACAAGAGCATGAGAGGTTTGTAAAACGACTGGTTGATGAAATCACCCAAATTAATGTTGGTACTGAGAAGGACCCACAGCTGGTCCAGATCAGGTCCACGTCGTCTTTAGAGGAGCGCAAGTGCTTAGTCGCTTTATTAAAAGATTTCAAAGATGTTTTCGCGTGGTCCTATGAAGACATGCTTGGAATCGATCCTGAGATTGTATAGCACTGGATCCCTCTTGACCCCGAGGCCCGACCTGTCAAACAGAAGCTCAGAAGGATCTGCCCAGACTAGGCCATTAATATCAAAGAAGAGGTCACCAAGCAAATTGACGCAGGGTTTCTGCTGGTATCCGAATACCAAACTTGGTTGGCCAACAAAGTTCCAGTGCCGAAGAAGGATGGCAAAATTCGAGTATGTGTGGACTTCAGAGATTTGAATAAAGCTAGTTCGAAGGACGACTTTCCTCGGCCGCATATCGATGAGTTAGTGGATTTTACAGCAGGGCATGCATTGCTCTCATTCATGGATGGCTTTTTAGGCTACAACCAGATTGTAATGGTAACCGAAGACTGGGAGAAGACTGCTTTTACCACCCCATGGGGGACCTATTGTTATAGGGTAATGCCGTTTGGGCTGAAGAATGCTGGAGCTACATATCAACGGGCTGTGACCACGATATGACATGACATGATCCACAAAGAGGTTGAGGTGTACGTGGACGACATGATTGTCAAGTCCAAAGAAAGAGAGGGCCACTACACCGCCTTACAAAAGTTCTTTCAAAGGATCAGAGAATTCCGATTGCTGCCGAATCCTCAGAAATGCACGTTTGGTGTTACAGCAGGAAAAATACTGGGGTTCTTTATTACACAGAGAGGTATCAAAGTCGACCCTTCCAAAATCAAGGCCATCTTAGAAATGCCACCACCGATGACTGAAAAGGAGGTGCGAGGCTTTCTGGGTAAAGTGCAATTCATAAGACTGTTTATCTCAAAATTAACCTTGACCTGTGAACCACTTTTTGGTCTCCTGAAGAAAGGAACGAAGTTCCAATGGGACGGTCGATGCCAAGCAGCTGTTGAATAGATTAAGCAATACTTATAGAACCCACCTATGTTGACACTACCTGAGCCGGGGAAACCGTTGATCTTGTATCTTTCAGTGACTGAAACTACAATGGGCTGCATGCTTGCATAAGAGTCCGAGGACAAGGTAGAGAGAGCTATCTACTACCTGAGCAAGAAGATGCTGGGTTATGAGACCTGTTACACTCCACTGGAGAAGGCTTGTTTGGCCTTGGTATGGGCTACCAGGAAGCTACGGCACTACCTGTTAGCTCACTCTGTAATGTTGGTTTCGAGATTAGATCCCATCAGATATCTCTTCGAGAAACCGACACTTATGGGTAGGCTAGCCCGTTGGTTGCTTCTGCTTTCCGAATTCGGTCTGAAGTATGTGGCGCGCAAGTCAGTAAAGGAGAGAGCGGTAGCAGAGTTCTTAGCTGATCACCCAGTGGATGGGGATGAAGCAGTTGAGTACTTAGATGAGGCCATTTTGCACGTCGAAGATGAAACTTGGACGATGTACTTTGACGGAGCGTCAAACCAATACGGGTATGGGATAGGGGTGTTGCTGATAGCACCCGACAATTCCCTTATCTCTTTAGCATTCAACCTTCGTTTCAAAGTCTCGAACAACGAAGAAGAATATGAGGCATGTATTGCCGGTTTAGAAGCTTCCCAAGAACTAGGGGCAAAACGGTTGGACGTCATCGGGGACTCGAATCCCAAGCTAAGGGAGATTGGAAAGTCAAAGAGGAAAAGATGAGAATATACCATCAGACGTTGGACTTGCTGATTCCTTGGTTTGAGAAGTTAAACTTCGCTCATCTGTTAAGAGAGAATAACAGGTTCGCAGATTCACTAGCAACTCTATCTTCCATGATAGACATCCCTTTTGGAGTCCGGATGCGTCCGATTATCATTGACCAGAAGTTTGTGCCGGCTTATGAGTTGCTTGCTGCCATAGATGAGGTTGAAGATGAGAATCCCTGGTATTACGATGTTTGGAACTTCTTGGAAAAAGAGGCGTATCCACCAGGGAAAAATGCCAAGGACAAAAGGGCAATTAGAAGAACGGCTGCTCAGTTCATCGTCTGCGGGGGTAAACTGTACAAGAGAGGTCATCTGGGAATGCATAAACTGTGTGTTGATGCTGAAGAATCCAAGCGCCTAATGGAGGCCATTCATGGAGAAGAGTGCCGAGCGCATATGAACGGGTTGATGCTAGCGCGGAAAATCCTTAGACATGGTTACTACTGCTCCACCAAAGAGGAGGATTGTATTAGTTTTGTTCGGCGATGCCACAAATGTCGGATCCATGCAAACCGCATGAACATTCCGCCATCAAAGCCGTACAACATGACTTCGCCATGGCCGTTTTCAGTCTGGGGGATTGATTGAATCGGGGTTGTCACTCCGAAGGGGTCCAGTAGGCATACGTTCATTCTCATTGCGATAGACTATTTTACAAAGTGGGTTGAGGCCCAATCTTATGTGGTGTTGAAGGCTTCGCATGTTGCAAAATTCATCAGGAACAACATCATCTGTCGCTACGGGGTCCCGAACGAGATTATTTCAGATAATGGTTCCCACTTCAAGAAAGAAGTGATTGACTTGTTGGACAAGTACAACGTGGCGTTTCATAAGTCATCTACGTATCGACCGCAGACCAACGGAGCAGTTGAGGCCGCCAACAAGAATATTAAACACATTTTGCAGAAGATGGTGGAAACCTACCGGGACTGGCCAAATAAGTTGCAGTTTGCTTTGTGGGGCTACCAAACTTCAATTAGAACTTCTACTGGAGCAACTCTGTATTCCTTAGTCTACGGAATGGAGGCTGTTTTACCCATCGAAATTGGGGTTCCGTCATTGTGAGTACTGGCTGAGTGTCAGATAGCTTAGGTAGATTGGCAGCAGAGCAGGTTCGAAGAACTAATGTTGTTCGATGAAAGAAGGCTGAAAGCACTGTACCATGTTCAGGGTTATCAACGCAGAATTACCAGGGCTTTCAACAAGAAAGTTAAGTCCAGGAATTTGAAAGAAGGAGATTTGGTGCTCAAAGACAACCGAGCTCCCATCCACGACCCTAGGGGTAAGTTCAGACCCAATTGGACTGGCCCTTACATAATCAAGTCTATCTGGTCAGGTGGAGCTGTAGTTCTGATGGACCTAGATGGCCTAGAGTTCTCCCAACCGATCAACATGGACAAGTTGAAGAAATATTACCCCTGAGTGGCTCGCTAGGTCGAAAACCCAAAAGGGCGACCTAGGCAAAAGTTAGAGCATAAAAAATTTGAAATTATAAAAACTGAGCTCGCAAGGTTGAAAACCCGCAAATGGCGGCCTTGGCAAAAGTTAGAGCACAAAAGGAGAGAGTAAATACACAAGCGAACCCAAGCCGAACTACGTAAGGCTTGATTGTCATGTTTGGGATATGTAGGCAACTTCATCTTGAAGTTCAGCCATAAACACTTCCTCGATCAACTTTGTTCATGTGATCATGTTTGGTCATCTTCGTCTATTTTGCATCCAAGATATCGGTTGTGATCTCCACTGCAGTGCTATTCAGACTAGGGGCAACTTTCCAGTTGCTAGGATCCGAGATTGTGCATCTCAGTGACAGATCTCAGGCGTGTCCAGTTCTGATCCATATCAAAAATGGTTTTGAAAAGTTTTAATAAAAGTTGATTTTGTTCAAATTAATCTTTTTATGACTTAGACCATTTTTAGACCAAATGAAAAATTTTCAGTACCCACAACCTTCAATTTCATTGATTTCAAGACAGAGTTCTCCTACTCTTGAAAACAAATTAAAGTTGCTTTTTTATTACATTCATAAAGAAAAATTGAAAGTTCTGATTAAAGCAAATAAATTTGGGGCATAAGTCAGGTGTTCCTGTCTCCCCTCCCAGAGCTTGTGGAAACCTCTGACGCCAAAGTAGGCCTTACATGTGCCTCTTCATTGAGCCAATCTAGGCACTCATTAGAAAGGGTGCAACTGAAAGTGGGAGCAGGAGCCAGAAGCTCTCTTGTCCTCCAGGCTGTGGCATACCGAGCTAACTGCGCACCTCGAACTGGAAAGGTAGCAGGGTACTCTATTCCCTCCTCTGGGCAAGTGTAATCATGTCCGAACTGACGCCAGAATTAGAATGGAAAATAGAACACGCAGTGTGTCAGGCCAACTAATTGGATCCCGGGCTAATGAGTCATGCTGTAACTCATCGCCGGGAGATTGAGCCAAGGGCAGCGCCAAGCGATGTCAGTAGCAGACAAACTGCACATCCAGTCGAACCACCATCCTTCATCTGGGGCATTGACTAGACATCGTCGAAAGAAGTAGTTGCGAGATGAATATGTGGGGTAGGAGTCCACAATCTTTAATTTGTCCATCAACCATATCTGGGGAGGGATGAAAAATGAGAGATTAAAGAATAGAGTGGTGTATGTTGAGAGAAAAGTGAGAAAAAGGGTTTTGAGAGAAAAACCGAGCCTGAGGGCTGAGTGATGCGAGAAACATATATGAGAAATGGTGGGAAACATACCTGTAGTAGTAGTAGTGGACTCCCCGCCAAGCTAGTTGTCTGCCAGCGATGAAAAGCGTCCAAACCTATCAACGTCTCAGCGAGCGTCATGGCGATGCAACTTTTTTCGTTCCTCAAGCCCTTGGCAACTTCAATCAAACGAGTGCTAAACCCACCGGAGCCTGGGGCAAGCAAGAAATGAGATAACATGCACAAGCAAAGCGCATGTTGCCGATAACCCTGCCAATGCTGGTCGCCGCGATCACCAGCATCAGAAAACCGACAAACCAAGCTCGGAATGTCTAACTCTCTGTCATGAACCAATGACCGAGCGTCGTGCAAAGTGAGCCCGCACATCCGTCCCAATGCTTGGACGTGGCCGAAATGAAATTGTGGCAAGATTTCTTCATCGCACTCGGATTCCATTAAAACTTGGAAATCCTCAAGAGTAGGACACATCTCTTGTCCGCAAAAGCTAAAGACGTGCGTCACCAGATTCCAAAACCTTGCTGCGGCATGAAGAAATAGAAAACGCAGTGGGGTGCGACTCAACGTGAATAGTGCACTTATGCTAAAACCTGGGAAATTAAGCTTTTCCGAGCCATCCAAGTTGTCAATCCAATTTGTGAGGTTTTGAACAAAGAATGCTTCCATTTGGTGCAAATTTGAGCTGAAATGAAGAGAATCCCGAAGCTGGAACTCATATAGAATATAAGGCAGTGAGTGGAGGACATATGTCATCATTTCAGAGAGTCTGCCATCGATGGCCGGCAGTGGCTCATCAGTGGCCAGCAGTGGCACACTGATGGCCGGCAGGCCTCCCTTTGTGGCTGGCAGTCTCTCCCTCCAGCCCATTGACCCTTTTTTTGAAGACTCAATTGTTTGTTGCAGTGAAGTCCTGTTACCTGTGTCTTTCAAGGTCTTGTTTTGTCTTGTTGGACTCTGTCGTGTCTCGTTTAAGGCATTTTAGTTTCTTTTCTGTGTCGGGTTGTAACTATCTTCCTTTCATTTATCGAGTTGTTGTAACTTGCTTATCGAGTTGTAAACTTGTTAAGGTTTTATTTTGCTTATTGAGTTGTTGTTGATTAGTCGATTCACTACCTAATTAATGCGATTCGAGTGCTTGGTTTTCAAAACAAAAGTTCATTTTCATTTACATTGTTGTGTAAAATGATGCGATGCATAGAATGTGCAAATGTAAAACTTTTTCTTTTTGAACAAAAGGGGCTGTTTCACTCCATCATAGTTTCTTTTCACAAGAGTACATAGTTTTGATGGAAAATGAAACCTGCCTGACGCAGTACAATGTGAAAAATTACTAGTAAAAAGATAAATAAAGCAGAAAAGGAAAAATCAGCATCTGAATCAGCAAAATGTCTGGATCGGCGCCAGTCACCTCAAGGCTGAGAGGTCCTCCTCGCCCTCTTCCTCGACCGAGAAGACTCTGGAATATCGGCACCATTAGCATTTGACTTTGAATCCGACTCTGACTGCGGACTCACTGCCTCCTCGTCAGACTCATCATCATCTGGGGCAGGCCCCCGTGAACTAGTCCCTCACCCCACTCCTTCTGCTGGTCGGGGAGGTGTTGAAGGACCCGCCCCTGCTCCTGCTGGGACACCTGATGGGCCTGGCGGCAGGAAAGGAATTCGAAAAGGGGCAATCCACCGAAATGCATTAGTAATCAGAATGTATCAGATGTAAAGAATGATGTGCTGTGAACAGTGAATGATTTGCAATGTATGTGTACCGTGAATGGTGTGTGGGAGCAATATATCAGATCAGTGCAGTGTGCAAGCTGTACAAATGATAGCGTGTCAAGAAAAGACTTTGTGGCATGAAGTGCAGTTTGAAAGAACTTAGCGGAATGCTGTAAATACTGAGTAGGTCCATGCTCGTCTGTAGCATCCCTATCACCGAAGCCGTCATCTCCAAAGACTGACGAGTGTACCCAATAGGAGCCTGCAAAAATGATTCAAGTCAGCAGTAGTCTGCGGGATATCAAATGAAATCAAATGACTGTATAGAATCAAGGTATAGCGCATACCGGGGTCGAGCCGCAAACTTCTACAAGCTCGTGGCCAACTAGAGGGGGAGCGAAGGGAATCTGATAAGTCTTTCCAGCCCGCCCTTGAAGTGTCATAGTAGCAGGCAGCACTGGCCACATAGCCCCCTGTCTCCCTTCAGGACCTCTCCTCCTACGAGGCCTGGTCGCTCCACCTCTCCCTCTCGCAGCTGGAGTCCTCGCTCCCTCTCCTCCTCGTATACCGGACAAAGAAGGCATCAAATGTGTCTGAATGAAGGTCGCGTAGTCGCCCTCGGCGCGGAAGTACTCCATCTCCAGTCCTACCATGAACTGAATCACCTGATCAGCAGACAACCTGTGTGTCTCTCTCATCGATGGTGGAGGTGCTATCGACACAAATGGAGCCGGTGCTCCCAAAGTTTGATGCACGAAGTGCTCAGTGAAAAACCAGGCGCGGCAGATCGGCCCCTCGAAGAGGATACGGTAGTGAGACATAATCTGGGCAACGTGGTACTGATCTCGGAGTCCAGACGGGATCGCATCCCATGGCTGCCATGTAATCTAAGAAAAGAGAACCGAGGAGATGATCAGTCATCAAATAACTAATCTGGATGCATCAGGTTAATCAAAATAATCTTATTGCAGACTTACCTCGCGCGCTATGACCGTGTCGAAAAACTGTCGAAAGAACATAAAGCTCTCTCGAGTCCTACGACGGAGCGGACCGTCGTATACATCAGAAAATGGGATGGTCGCCAGGGTCTCCTCCATAGGCTCCGGAGCAAATGTCGGGAAGTATGCGTATACCCACAATTGTGAGAAAGATGTGATCAGTACTGTGTATGAACAGATTATTGAACATACATAATATAATACAATGAATAAAGGTTGCAGGCCTAGGGCAAATATTGGATTCTGTGTGTGCAGTGTATGGTATGTAGTGTGCAGCATGTATGGTGTACAGAAAATGCCAAACAGAAAGCTTACAGTGCAAGAGCAGATACAGAAAATATAGAAAGTGCAAGTGTTGAACAAAGCAGAAACAAGAAATACTGAGCAAAGTAATGAAAAGGGAAAACTAGGTTGTGTACCTCCCAAGCTCGCCAGTAGCGGCCGATCAACCTCCCACACATCCGAGAGGTCGAGCTCATATATCCGTAAAGGGTGGTAAGGCCAGCTGCGCCCCAGTTGTAGAAACGGAGTCGCTGGAGTACCACCAGAGCACCTAGGAAGTACAAACCCACAATATTCCACCTGTTCGAAAACAAGGTGGTACCGAAAAGGAACAAGACGAAGCCCCTGGCGTACTGCTCTGCCTCCTCGTCAGTATCGGAATCCTCCCCTCTGTAGTGCTCCTCGAACCAAGAGTATCTCACCATGCTTGCTCGAAGAGTCGGTGGATGTGCTCCAAGCAATGTGTCCCATGCAACCACCCACTCTCTCATGTTGGGATCAAGGAGAATCGAATCACCTCCCACGCCCAAGCCGGTGATCATGGCAAAGTCGAAAGGAGTGATAGTCATCTCTCCCACCATGGAGAAGTGGAAAGAGTTGGTGGTATCCCACCGCCTCTCCACAAGAGCCCCTAGGAGAGGGCAACTCGCTGCGACCCGCATCAAGCTGCAGCAAAATACACCGAAGCTGGTCCCGTTAATGATCCGGCGGACGCTCACAGGAAGCACATCATACCAGCCTCGAGCGGTCATAGCACCGTAACCCCTGAAGGAGCGGGATTCTCCTATGAAAATATAGTTGAAATACAGATCAGCGATGTATTGAAAATACAGTCCAGATCAGTGATGTATTGAAAATACAGTTGCGTGCAAATCAGTGATGTATCAAAGATACAGTTGAATTCAAAGCAGTGACGCACGAGGTGCGGTCGTATACAATGCATACGGTGCGGTTATACATGAAATACAGTTAAATGTAGAGTAGCGATATATGAAATACAGTTAGATCAAGGCATGTGATGCAATCAGATCAAAACAGTACAAGAAATACAGATAGTTGAAAGTAATACTGCAGAAAAACAGAGTGGGTACCTCTACAGCAATGGCCGACAAGTGAGACATCGGCTCCCTCAGCAATAGGTCGTCTAGCGCGCCCTCATCAAAATCAGTAAAGGTTTGGATGCCTCCTGCCACTGGTATGATATGAGTCTCCGAATGATACCTTGCGGGGTCAAAAGGGCGAACGCTCAATGGTAAAGTCTGAGGCTCAACCTCTGGCTTATCCGCAAAATCCGCTGCCAACTCTACTGGAGGGAGTGCGGGGAAGCCCTCGTCATGCGGAACGTCGTCAGCCATTTGAGATAGATGCAAAAATGAGCAAAATGGTGGAGTTTTGAACAAACCAAACCCTAAGAAAGAGAAAATTCAAATGAAAATTGAAAACTCGGGAAGAGTGAACTAACCTCGAAAGAAATCTGGGGGAAATGATCCTTGAATGGGGGAAATGATGAAAGGCACCTCAGATTCAATTTCTGATCGGTTCAAATCGAAGAAAACCAAGAGGTTTTAACGATTCAAGATTGTTTAGGGTGTTGGGAAATGCGTAGAACGCGCAAATCTAGAGAGAAGGCACTCCTAGGAGGCAAGGAAAATGTTTTCTATGCAAGGGTTTGTGAGGAAATGGGTTAATTTTGAGTCTATTTAAAGACCCATGGCCGAAAAGACCATTCTGCCTGAATCTGCCACCGATGGCCGGCAGGGGCACATCGATAGCCGGCACCACTCTGTAGATGGCCGGCAGTATCCACTAATGGCCGGCAGCAGGTGGCGGCTCTCCCTGATGGCCAGCAGTCCTCTACCAGCTTCCTTTGCCTATTGGATCTTGGTATGTGTCCCTGGGTTCCAATAATCCCAAGGAATGCTCAGAATTTGATGCGAAATGCCTCCATGGAAACCTGGAAATCATGTCCTTAATGAACGGTGGTCGTCGCCCATCAATGCGCACAAGGTGTATCCTTTTGACGCATCCCAAACTTTTTGGGAGGTAAACCGGAAGTCCCCTTTCAAGATGTCTTCATCAAGCATTTCGTTTTGATTGTTGTCACCTAGCGTTCGCTCATTAAACACTTGCATCTAGTTTACATTTGCATTGTCTTGTATCTAGTTTACATCTGCATTGTCTTGCATCTAGTTTACATCTGCATTGTCTTGCATCTAGTCTAATCTGCACTGTCTTGCATCTAGTCTAACCTGCATTGTCTTGCATCTAGTCTAACCTGCATTGTTTTGAATCTCATTAAACCTGCATTGTTTTGCATCTTATTAAACCTGCATTGTTTTGCATCTCATCAAACCTGCATTGTTTTGCATCTCATTAAACCTGCATTGTTTTGCATCTCATTAAACCTGCATTGTTTTGCATCTTATCTAAACTTGCATTGTTTTGCATCTCGCACCTTTTTATTCTAACTTGCGCTGCTACGCAGGTTATTGTGCACTGTTACGCCCCTTTTTATTCTAACTTGCGCTATTACGCAGGTTATTGTGCGCTGTTACGCAACTTCTTATTCTAACTTGCGCTGTTACGCAGGTTATTGTGCGCTGCTACCCACCTTTTTATTCTAACTTGCACTGTTACGCAAGTTATTGTGCGCTGTTACGCCCCTTTTTATTCTAACTTGCGCTATTACGTAGGTTATTGTGCGCTGTAACGCACCTTTTTATCCTAACTTGCGCTCTTACGCAGGTTATTGTGCGCTGTTACGTAACTTCTTATTCTAACTTGTGCTATTACACAGGTTATTGTGCGCTGTTATGTCCCTTTTATTCTAACTTGCGCTGTTATGCAAGTTATTGTGCGCTGTTACGCACCTTTTTATTCTAACTTGCACTGTTACGCAGGTTATTGTGCGTTTTTACGCCCCTTTTATTCTAACTTGCACTGTTACGCAGGTTATTGTGCGCTATTACGCACTTCTTATTCTAACTTGCACTGTTACACAGGTTATGTGTGCTGTTACGCACTTCTTATTCTAACTTGCGCTGTTACGCAAGTTATGTGTGCTGTTGCGCCACCTTTATTTTTTTTTTATCCTAACTTACTTTATTCGCCAGTTATGTCTTATTTATTACACACCTTCTTATTCTATTTTGCGTTATTACTTGAGTTATGTCTTATTTATTACGCACTTATTTTCTTTTACCTGCGCTGTTACGCATGTTTACCTATTTTACCTGCGTTGTTGCGCATGTTTACCTTTTTAACCTGCGCTATTACACATGTTTATTTCTTTAACCTGCGCTGTTACGCATGTTTTACTCGCTTAACTTGTGCTGTTACGCATGCTTATTCCTTAACTTGCACTGTTACGCATATTTTACTTCTTTATTGCGCTGTTACGCATATCTTTACTTGTGCTGTTATGCATGTTTATTCCTTTTTACTTGCGCTGTTACGCATGATTATTATCCCTTCAGTTGCGCTGTTACGTATGTTTTATCTTTATCTTGCGCTGTAACGCATGTCTACTTTTTCTTTTTACTTGCGCTGCTACGCATGCCTTAACTTGCGCTCTTACGCATGTTTACTCTTTTACCTGTGCTGTTACGCATGTTTTACATGTTCACTTCTCTTTTACTTGCGTTGTTACGCGAGTTGTGTGCGTTGTTAAGCACTTCTCTATATCTTGTGTTGTCACACATGCTAACTTTACTTGCGCTATCATGCACACACCTCTACCCTGCATTGTTTTGCACACTTTACCTGCGCTGTCACGCACTTCTCTTTAACTTGCGCTATCACGCATGCTTTATTTGCGCCATTACACATATTTTACTCACGTTGTCTCGCACCCTCAGGATTGCATTGTCATGCACTCCCTCTACTTGCGTTGTCACGCACTTTTCACTTGCGTTGTTATGCATGTTTCTACCAATATTGTACCTGTTGAGTTTCTTTCTTTTACATGCATGATATTGTATGTACGGTTCATTTGGAGTCCGCATGACCAGGTGAACCGAACAGTATTATATGCATTCCACGATAGACGTGTTGAGAATTGCATAATTTTCCTGCATCCTTTCTGTTAAAATATGTAGGGCTGTTATTCATTCGCCTAAAATGTTGCATTTATTTTGCATAATTGCTTCATTACAGTTTTCCTTTACATAATCATATGTTATGCTCCTGCATCTTGAAAATTATTTGCATTATGCCCCAGCCTACGGGTGCATCTCTGCATGCTTACATTGATTGTCTGCCTGAGTCTTCGGCCTTGTTAAAAATAGGTCGTCTCTGGGTTTTGATACTCACTCCCGTCACTTTGTGACTTTCGAGTTCTGTCAAAGAGGGGCAACTGTAGACACCCCATTTTTGACCGTCCTCTAGACTCGGTTGTGCTTGTAGGTACATCCGAACACAAGTTCGATTGCTCATCGGGTATTCGACTTTCACGGCGGAACGTCACAGGTTTGAGCTTTCCAGACCCTGTATTCTTTCTGCCCCATTCTTGGACCATGGCTTGGTCCTTTCAGAATGTTCTTCTTGGTGCACTGCCGGCCACCTTTTGGCCCTGTCGGCCACCACTTTGTTGCTGTCAGCCATTGATTGAGCCTGCCAGCCATCAATGAGCCACTGTCGACCACTACTGATGGCCGACAGCCTCTCTGTCTCAGTTGGTTTCACTCCAGATCTTTTGAGCCAGCTGGAATCCTTTCATTTGCCCTCCATACACTGTATGGAGGGATGATGCTCTTGCCAAGCTTCTTGAAGAAGCTTTGCAATGTTTTCCTTCTATATAAGGAGAGAGCCTCTCTCCTTAGCAGAGGTTCAGCTCTTTGGAAGAGAAATATCTCTCTTTCTCTATATTGTTGCTCATTTGTGCATTCACTTTTACACTACAACACATAGAGATACACCACCACCATTGGACTGAGGTTCTTGGGAGGACTTCTTGAGCTCTAAAAGTGAGGTTTTAACCCTTGAAGTTGCTGGTTTCAAAGTTGGTCTTGAAGGGTAAGTTTCTTCCCCTTTTTAGCACTTTCTTCTACCTCATTTTGGCCATCCTTGCATATTGTTTTAGGCCTTGCTTTCAACTGAAAAAAGTCTTGTATTTAAATGCTTTTGGCGGTTGTTTAAGGTCTTTTTGTTGTCGTGGGTCTTCAACCCTCTTGTTGGCCTTGTTTGGCCTAGTTTTAAGCCATGACTTAAGGCCTCTGAGCTAGCCTTGGTCTGGCCTTCTAACCACTAAAATCCAGTGGATTTTCAGTGGTAGGCATGTGGTTTTGAGGCCTCAAATTAGAGGGGGTGGGCCCCTCTCTTTTGGTTTTTGTTTGCTTGCACATTTGGCCTTCCAAAGGAGCATGCCTCTATGTATTTTTGAGGCTTCGTTTAGGCCCTTTTTTTGTGACTTTTAGGACCTACCTTAAGTCTTTCCATGGCTGGTTTTGTCACTTTTTGCATGCATCTTGTATGTGTAGTGTAATCCCATTTGTAGCTCATCAAAGTAGCATGTTTGCTTAGCTTGTGTTGAGTCCATTTCAGTAGGTTTTTGGTGATGTTTTACCATGCCATAGATCTATTTTGGGTTGGTTTTGTCACTCCATGCATCTGCAATACACTTGTAGTGTAAATCCCATAAACTAGCTTTATGTGCTTCTTGCTTTAGCATGTCATCCTAGCTTATGTTGAGCCTATTTCAGCATGTATTTGGTCATCATTTGGCATTTCATGAGTCTCTCTTTTGCTGGTTTGGTCATCCTTTGCATGCTCCATATAGTTATAGAACAAATCTTGCTTACTAGCCTTTTGTGCATGATGTTTTGACTCATCATCCTAGCGTATTTTGGCTTTGCTCCAGCATAGTTTTATGCTTATTTTGGGCTGTTCTAGGACTGTTTTGGCCTGCCATGGCCATATCACTCATGCTTTGTATAGCTATAGTACAAATGCTTAGGCTAGTCTTGGGTTTTGAGGCCCCTACCATGCCATACATGTGATGTTTGCATCCTTTACCATCATTTCAAATGCTATTTCAGTCCATGAAATGTGGCCATACACTTGCATTTGACATGCTTTGAATGCCTTGAAGAGTTTGTGCTTTATGCCTCAAGAATGAACTTTTGTGCATGCCATTAAGCCTAAGCCTTTGGCTCATCATATCGGTGCATTTTTGGTCTTGTTATACCATGATGTAACTTTGTTTTGTGCTGTCCAAGTCATGCCATGTTTGGTTTTAATAGGTGTAGTGCATTGCCTCTTTTGTAGCCTTGCATGCTCCTTGTTTTTAGCCTTGTGTTCTAGCTTATGTTGGCTAGCTTTGAGCTTGTTTTTGGTCTTGTCTTGACCTGCATTGGGACTGTTTTAGGTTCCCTTAGCCCTTTGGGGCTTGTTTTGTATGGCCATGGCTTAAGTCCCTTTGCTAGTTTTTAGCTTTTGAGCTTCATCCATGCCATGCTTGTGTTATGTCTGTGATTTGGCATCATTCCTAACATCATTTCAGAGCATGTAGTATTGTCATACTTGCATGCTTTTCACTCCTTAAGTGTGCTTAAGAGTTGTCTTCTTTGTGCCTTAATACTTGAGCCATTTGGCATGCATGTTTGCCTTGCCTTTTTTATGCTTGTTATACCATCAATTCATTACTTTTGGCCACTGATTTGGGCCTATTTGAGAGCTGTCCATCTTTAGTGTAAGCCCCCATCTTACCATGTTGTCACATGCTTGTCTCATCTTGTATGTTGTTGCATACTTGTCCACCTTTACATGCCTTGCATGTTTGCATGTTGTTACATGTTTAGCCATTTTTGCGTGTTGTTGCATACTTGTTATATCACATGTTGTTGCATGCTTGTTATACCACTTGTTGTTGCATGCCATTAGCCTTGTTAGGTTGTTCATATTGCATTGCATGTTTTCTTGCTTGAGTCGCATGTTTGTCATACTTGTGTTACGTTGTTGTTTGGATTAACTGTTAATCCGAGCACGAGGAACGAGGGGTGTTTCATACTTAAAGTGATGAAACATGTCTCAATTCTTGGTCGCCGACGCTCTTGATGCTCCATGATAGATTTTTAGGCACTTATGTATTTATTTGTGCATTCATTTTCACATTGATTTGCACAAGTTGCATCTTTGGCCACCATGCATCGGGATGCGTGATTGATGGTCATGGATCCAACTATGCCTCTCCGTTGATGTTTCTAGATGATATGGGGTGGCATAGTGCATACATACCCCTGGGAGACCCTCCCCTTTCTCTGTTTTGTGCTCTACTGCAGTTTGGTGTCCCAGCACATCTGTGGCCGGCAGTGCCTTGCAGATGGCCGGCACCCTCTCATCCTTGGCCGGCACCCCTTCATTTTTGGTCAGTAGTGACTCCTCATGGCCGGCAGGCCACTGATGCACTCCCCAGCATGTTTTGGGTAAGGTTCAGCAAGAATTCCTTCAGGACACCTGTAGACGCGCCCGTGGGCTTCACCCTACAGTTCGGACTCCCTTTTGTGTTACGGTTCTAAATCTGAACCAAAGAGTCCAACTCTGGCAAATCGTTTTGAAAAAAAACTGATTTTTTGAAAAGAAGTGCCAAACATGGACTGCTTTGCCAGATTACAGAGTCGCCACCTAAATATTTTTTAAATGGGAAATTTAGGAAACCCTGACTCGGTGCCGAAGGCCACGTGTCCGTCATAACCAAAGTAGACTTGGCTCGGGAGCTTGGGTACGATCGAGGAAGGTCAGCTATGAGCACCCCCTTTCGCCCGGTCCGAAGACCGGCCTCTACTAACCATGATATCCGATTTTGAAAACATTACATGTTCTTATTCCGGTTATTAGCCTAGAATTACTACGTTATGCGCACATCAAACAAGTATAGACTAGATTGCCTAATTTGGAAATAAGCATTGCATATCCGTTTGTTTGAAAAATAGTTTGAAATTGCTACTCGCAAGTAGGCTAAAACACGGATTTCAATAAGTTATTCCAACTTAAGCAATCCAACCTTCACCCACAGGCATTCAAACAGTTTATCTCATGTAAGCACTTAGCCGCATGGTAAGCATACTGTCATGGCGACACTCACATGCATGTGGTATGCTAAAGCATAAATACTTACATCGTACTCCGCGCCGAAACAAGAAACTAGTTAGCAAACATGCATGACCTAATTCATGTTAAATGACTAATGTATCACATACAAGGATGCAATCTAGACAGGCTCGGCTATCCTAAGCATGGCATATGAAATGCTACAACTACCACGTATTCAATTTGGAATTGAAAGTACGATGCAGTTTGCATGATGTGCTGAGCCCGATGTATGTAAACAAGTGCATGAATGCACGCATGTAAAGCATAAGGTATGCTAAAAATAGACATGCCCTAATCTACCATCATAAGCAGGTAAATAAAAGGGAAGAAAGAAATGGGGGTTGGAAGACATACATACCCACACACCCACACTTATTACAGATTCGCCCTCACTCGGAGGGACCAAAAGAATATACAAATTAATTAACTACGCAAGCTAATTAAATATTACAAATTGACTAATTAATTAACAAATTAACTAGACTAATTAAAACAGTAAACCGCCTCGGGGCGAGGGCTCAATGCATGCGCGTTCGGACTTCGCTCGAAATCACACTACCATGCATGGTTTGCCTCTGTTTTCCCTGCTATCCTCCTCTGAAGACTTCCAAAGTCTCAGGAATACTTCCTTGGGTACTGGGGATCACCACCGGCTGGAGTGGAACACCTCCGGCTAAAGGATGTGGCCACCGGCACTGAATTCATCCGTCGGCTGCCAATTGACTGTCGGTCGGCACTAAACAGTGCCAGTCGGCACAAAATGCCTGCAGAACCTGCAACTCACAGCAGCAGAGGACACAACTTGCATGGCAATGTAATTCAAAGCATGTATGCACCAAAACACAATCCTTATCATGTTTTTGACTCAAAGGAAGATGTGCCTCGGTTCTCGGACCACCAATCACGCATTTCCATGCATGATGGCCCAAAGAACCAAGAGTGCAATTTTGATTTCAAATGCATGCAATGCAAACAAGCACATAAGGGTGCCAAACCTCCATCACACTTCACTTCAAGAGGCCTAGCATGTATGCCAATATGATGCAATCCTAGACATGGCAACTAGTATGCAAAATGGACAATGCAAGGCACTTATGCAAACATACAAGTAAGCACACAAGGTAAGCATGCAAACCAATTGAAGGATGGACTTAAACATGGATTAGGCAACTCCTATAGGCCTAAAATCAGTGGCCAAGATGCTAAGTCATGAGGGCCAAATACACATGCACACATGTACATATTAAGACACCCACCTAAGCATTGAACAAGCAACCTCTAAGCACACTTAAAGGGACACAACAATGGACAACTAGCATGCATGGAAAGCTCTGAAAATCATGCAAAACATGGTGCCAAATCATACAACAAAAGCAAGCTAAACATGCAACAAATGGTCCGATTCTTCAAAGCAAGCCAATGAGGCATTGAACTACACTTATGCAAGGTAATTATGGCGTGCATTAAACAACTAAAAACAGAGTTTCATCATATAAAACTAAGCCCAAAAGACTACTTAGATGGCATCTAAGAGGCTTGAAACCAAAGGCATGCAACATGACCAAAACATGGAGCATTCAACACATGCTTTTAAAGCATTAAAGAGGCCACTAAGGCAAGCATACAAGCACACCAAAGGGACTGAAATAGCATGTTAGATGGTTCCAAACCATCAAAAATAAAGCAAGCAAGGCATGCTACACTCTCATGCTCTTAAGGCCAACAAGCCAAATGCAAAGGAGCTATGAGATACAAGTCATGATCGACCAAAATAAGCATGGACAGACCTCATGCATGGTAAAATAAGCATACAAGCTTCATGGATCTAAGCCTAAAACATGCTAGAAATAAAGGCATACAACCTAGGCATGTTAAGGGACTATTAAGGCATTACAAAGAAACTATGCAAGGCATGCAAAGAGTGCTAAAACCAACACTTAGCAATGTCATATTAGGGCATAATAAACATAAAATGCAGCCAAGACATGCTCAACAAACAACCAAACACTAGCTCCCTCAAGAGGCTAAATCTTGCCCTTTTCAAGGACATCAAGGAGAGGGGGTGGCCCTCTCCTCCTTGAGACTCTAAGGCATCATCTCCACCACTGAAATCCCTCAAGATTTCAGTGGTGAAGAGATCCTAACACCAAAGTCTCGGATCTCTCACAAAATAACACAAAATAAGGCCTTTTCAAGGCCTAAGGGTGGTCAAACCTACCCAAACCACCAAGCACTCTTAATAAACAATAAAGAGGACCAGAAAACAGAACTTTTATGTGTTGATCACCAAGCACAAAAACAGTTCTAAGCTATGTAAAAATGGAATGCAAAAATGGGATAAAAAGGGGTAGTTTCTTACCCTTGAAGACCACCTTCACAAGAGTTGTTGTTGTTGCTTCCTTGAGCTCAAATCCAACCAAAAACACCAAGAACCAGCCCTTAGAACCTCAGTTGCTTAGAGAAGGTGAAACACTAGGTGTTGGTGAGCAATAGTAAGTCACAAACACCTAGTGTACAAAACAAGAGAGAAAGAGAGAGATAGGATAGATACACAAAACCTAACCTAAAACCAGAGCTTCTCCCTCTCCTAAAATGTCTAACTCTTCAATTTTTCTAACCCTTTAGCCAAGAGAAGAGAGCTTCTCCTTATAGATGACAAAGCTTACAAGCTAAGTCAACTAAGAGGCTCATCCCTCCATACACGTGTATGGAGGGGAAACAAACGCCAGAAAGCTGTCTGAAAATATCTCCAAAAACAGCTGTAAAGCAGTCGGCATGGCAAAATGGTCATTTTGCCAAAAAGAGTGCCGACCGGCACAATATAGTGCCGATGGCAACGCCAACCAGCCGGTGGCCTCTAGCCACTGCCGGTGGTGTGTAGGGATGCCTCACAAGGCATTCCCCGCCCTTCCAAGGCAAAACACAAGTGTTTGGTGAAAAACCAGACACAAAACGGTCGAGTCGAGAGATCCTGAGGCAGGGCGCGCGAGCCGAGACCTCCGGGAACTCAATACGAACACAAACATGGATAATCACCGAGTGTTCAAGCGGTGACGTCCAAGTCTTGAGGACGGTCAAAAATGGGGTGTCTACAGTTGCCCCTCTTTGACAGAACTCGAAAGTCATAACAATGACGGGAGTGAATGTGAAAGCCCAGAGACGACCCATTTTTGACGAGGCCGAAGACTTGGACAAACATACAAAGCGCAAATGGTTGAACTCGCAAGCTGCCTACGTATCCCTTAAGGAATCAAACCAGCGTAGTTCAGGCACAGGCATACAAGCCGCAGATAAGATATGCGCCCGTAGGCAGGGGCAAAATGCAAGACAATACAAAAGGCCGAGCATAACTTATGATTATGCAAAGAAAGCTGTAACGAAGCACACATGCGACAGTTTTAAGCTAGCATACCAAACTACACTACAATGCAGAAAGGATGTAAGAGAATTATGCAATTCTCAACACGTCTCACACGGAGGATACAATACCTGTGCGGTTCGTCCGGTTTCACCGGCCTCAAATGAGCCGTATATACAATATCGTGCCTGAAAAGAAACAAACTCAACAGGTACAATGTTGTTAACAACATGCATGTCATGCAAAATGAATGCAAGATGATGTACAATATATACAAAACAATGTATAAACAATGCAAATGATATGCAATACAATTGAAACTATATGCAAACTACATGCAGAGCAATTGAATCACGATTCAATCATGAGCGGTTCGAAACCACACAAATGTCAAATAGATTGATGGAAGTAACAAGTCCGTCTACCATAGAAAAGGTGTCGCAGCCCTCAAAGCGCGAACGCACACAGAACTATGAGTAATGTAGACAGACACGAGAACAAGTATTGGGTGGAATGACATAAGTGGGGTGACGACCCGCTGAGGAAAGAATAATGATCCTAATGCCGGACGCAACAATTACACTATAATGCAGTGGAAATGGATACAATGGATATAGCACGCGGGCCAAACCAAATCTTGCCTAGGAAAGGCATGTACGCATACAAACCATGTCTAACACAGAAAATGTGCCGCAACCCTCAAACCAAGCTTGTCAAGGAATAGGCGCGTACACAAAAAACTGTGCATCGACGTGAAAAGTAAGGGCACATACCAGACCAAGCTCAACCTGGAAAGGCACAAGCCATAGATGGAGGATGATGCAGTGGACGCATGCAACTAAAATGCAATGGATATGGATACAAATGGATATGGCACGCGGGCCAAACCAAATCTTGCCTAGGAAAGGCATGTACGCATACAAACCATGTCTAACACAGAAATTGTGCCGCAACCCTCAAACCAAGCTCGTCAAGGAATAGGCGCGTACACAAAAAATTGTGCATCGACGTGAAAAGTAAGGGCACATACCAGACCAAGCTCAACCTGGAAAGGCGCAAGCCATAGATGGAGGGAGATGCAGTGAATGCATGCAACTAAAATGCAATGGACATTTACAGAAAATGCATGACATATGCTCTACCTATGATGATGCATGACATATGCAGTATTTACAATGATGCATGACATGTGCATGTTGATGCAATGGCTATGACTGCAGCTTTCCCAATCTTACCAACAGGGCGATATACTAGGTTGGTTCAGTATCCAGAATTGAGGCGTAGACACGCCGCCTCAACCTATAGGGCTTCCATACAGATTTCAAGCCGAGGGTACATCCCCTGGGTATTTAAACCAGACTTTAGTCTCGGAAATTCCGAACCTTTGCGTTCTAGGCATAAGCCGTTCGAACTCTAGTTTTCACCGTCCCAGTTGGTCTTCTAGGAACTCACCGCGAGCACAGACAGGTGGCCTTACCAAACCACCAAGAGTCGTTCGGGTACGACAAACACCAACAGAATTGCACCTTCAAAGGATTTAAGGTCTCCTAGACCGTATGCAAAACAAAGCGATGCGCAACATAGCGCGATGAAGTGCATGCCAAATGCAATGAGGTGCGCAAGATAGCGCGATGCGTTAGACAACGCGAGGGCACAAAATAGTGCGATGCGTTAGACAACGCGAGTGCACAAAACAGTGCGATGCGCAAGATAGCGCGTACGAAGGTCTTGCACCTCCCGAGGATTTAAGGTCTCCTAGACCGTATGCAAAACAATGCGATGCGTAAAATAGCGCGATGAAGTGCATGCCAAATGCAATGAGGTGCGCAAGATAGCGCGATGCGTTAGACAACGCGAGGGCACAAAATAGTGTGATGCGTTAGACAACGCGAGTGCACAAAACAGTGCGATGCGCAAGATAGCGCGATGCGTTAGACAACGCGAGTGCACAAAACAATGCGATGCGCAAGATAGCGCGATGCGTTAGACAACGCGAGTGCACAAAACAGTGCGATGGAATGCATACAAAATGCAATATGACGCGTGCACCCTAATGCACCGAAGGTCTTGCACCTCCCGAGGATTTATGGTCTCCTAGACTGCGCGTGTTTAAGGTCTCGCCAGACCCGTGCGGAACGAAAAACAATGAGGCGCGCAGAATAGCGCAAAGAAGCGCAAAATGAGATACAAGACGAGGCACGCATACCTCATAGATGCAAAATGCAAAACAAAATGCAGGATGAAGCACGCGAGGTAGTACACCTCACATGGATCAAAATGAAATGCAAAATGAAGCACGTGAGGTAGTACACCTCACGTGGATCAGAATGAAATGTAAAAATGAGGCACGTGAGGTAGTACACCTCACATGGATCAAAATGAGATGCAAAAATGAGGCACGTGAGGTAGTACACCTCACATGGATCAAAATGAGATGCAAAATGAGGCACACGTACCTTGAGATGCAATGAAATGCAAAATAAGGCACACATACCTCATTTGATGGAAAATGAAATGCAAATGCGACACGCATGCCGCAGGAAATATGCAAAACAGTGCGAGTCACAAGGGATGTGCAAGACGGCGCGACGCGACGCACCGAACAATGTGATGGATGCGTGCAACGCACACGGGGCAACTTTTGAATCTTGTACAAGACAAAAGGATACAAAAGGATACAATTTTTGCTTGAATCTGAGTGCCACGCACAGAAGACACGGTCCGGGGTCGAAACGGAGGCCGGTTGAGCATCGGGGATTCACTCTCTTGCACTTTCTTGAGCTATGAAGACCAACAACGCCTCACAAGGCCTAAACAATGCTGTAGGAACATCACCGGCTGGATTAGAAGGCCATCGGCTGAAGAAAATACTCATCGGCACAATATTGTGCCGACCGGCACAAAATAGTGCCGACCGGCCAAAAATGCCTGATCGGGGGCAGTTCTGCCATTTCACCACAGGTCTTTTAAAATAGGGTTTCTAAACCCTATTTCTTCATTCCTTGACCGCCGAAAATCACCCCTCTCCCTCTCTAGAGTGTTCTTCTCTCATTTTTTCGCCGTTTTCTTCGCGTTCTAAGCCCGTTTCGTCGTCGGATTCGCGTAGTTCATCGCGTTTCAGACACTTTCGACCGATCGAAATTTCATTTCGGAACGTCCTTTGCTATTTCCGCTTTTTCGGGACTTGCTCCCCTCGATTTTCTCTACATTTCTGTGCCTTTTCATCTTCCGACCTTTCCGGCCCTTTTCCACCCGCTCGGGGTTGACGTTTTCGGGTGACTTTTCACATTCCGACCCGGTTTTCATCTTCCGGTCACTTTCTCACCACCATTGCCATAGCTGACGATATTCCACCTATCGGGACTCCCCCAGATCACGAGATGGATCCCGGGGTTGAGCTCCTCCCTCTGAGCGAGCGCCCATTTGATCCGGCGACCTATCGCCCGGCTATTCATGTGCTACCACCAGATGGACTCCGCCACTTCCGTAGCTTCGACAGGGCACTGGACCCGGAGCTCCTCCTGCGCGAGCCGACCTCGCACCTATCCTTCAGTGCTTCCGAGGTAACATTCTTACTCTGTTTCATTTTTCGCAATGTAGAACTGTTAACTGTCAAAGTTATTTCCGTTCTTTAACTGCTTGATTCTGATACACTGTTCACTGTAGTCGATTGCAACCATGCTTACAACCGATATCTGTTTAAGATGGGCACATGCGCACACACTACACTAGCCTCAATCACCCAAACACACGGCACACACCGTATTTCACTGCAAACTCACCAACACCCGGTACTGCTTGAATCTGAAAATATGCACGCATGCAACATTTTTTACACTGATCCTCATAGGAGCATTGACATATCACAGGCTGTAGTCCACCAACTAGTGTACTGAAACCTGATATCTGCTTGAATCTGAAAAATGTGCACACGTGCACCATATTCACACTGAACCACTCAAAACACGCTGACGCATCACACGCTGTAGTTTACCGTAGGCACACCGGGACCCAGTGTTTTGTTAGAATCTGAGAACTTGCACGCATGCCATATTTATCTAAAGTTTTTCGTGCCTTAGAAAATCAGTGTATTTATCATTACTTTGCAACTGTATTCTTGAAAACAGGGGGATTCCCATGCCATCCGCGGGTATGGGAATATCGCTGCTCGCGAGTGGTACGGCGAGCTTCCAGACGCGGTTCGCCACATTGTAGACGAGGCGGGCTTTGGCTCCTTCTGCAGGGGACTCTCTAGGCTTACTGCCTGCAGGCCTCTTCTCGCCGCTTTGGCAGAGAGATGGTGCGACACCACCGATTCATTCCACCTATCTGTGACTGGGGACATGACGATGACCCCTTTTGATTTCTCGGTGCTCACTGGCATCGGGGTAGGGGGTGATCCGATCCCTTTTGATATAGACATGGATGAGTTGACCGCGGCTCAGGTCTACTTACTTGGCGCGGCTCCGCCTCTCGCGCGCCCCTGCTTCGTCCGCTATTCTTGGTTCGAGGTGCAGTTCCGGGTGCAGCCTCTCCTCGTTGATGCGGCTCCGATGACCCCAGAGGCCGTAGATAGATATGCACGCGGCTTTCTGATGTTTCTGTTCGGGACGACTCTCTTCGCCGACCGGGCGAACACAGTGCCCCTCTGCCTTCTCAGCGCACTGGTGGATGTCCGGGACATTTTGCGTTATGACTGGGGTGGTGCCGCTCTGGCCACCCTGTACGGCTATATGAGCTCAGTCTCCCGCGGCAGCGGACAGTTGCTCGGGGGCTGCTGGCGTGCTTGGGAGGTATATTTCCTTTTGCTGCTTTTCATTTCTGCCCTACATTTTCTATACTCTGCACACTGCACACACTGTAGTCTGCTTCACACGGATTGTATACTGTACACACGGCACACACATACTCTGCTCTACACTGACTGTACACCGCTCACACTGTACACTCTGCTCAATACACTGCACAACACACGGCTCTGTTATTTCTGCCTTTCATTCTGCATTCTGTTTTCTGATAATCATACTGACATCTGTCTTGCAGTTGTGGGTCTATGCCTACTTTCCTAGGCTGGCTCCCGTGCCGGAGAGGGAGACTCCTCTGGTCGTTCCCTTCTCACGTCGCTTCGACGGGCGATGCACCCGGAGGCCGCGGGATACATTTAGCTTCTTCCGCCGCTATTTTGACACCATCACCCCTGCCGAGGTATGTGTTACTTGTAGTTCATTTAAGCTTCACTTTTCCACTGTATATTTGCAATACCAGTAGGTAGCAAACTATATTTCAATTTCAGATCACCTGGCAGCCGTGGGCTGCACTGCCTGCGGTGATGAGGGATCGTTTTGCCGGCGCCATCGAGACCTCACGTTACCGGATTTTGCTGGAGGGCTCGGTCTGTCGGGCTTGGTACCTGGGCGAGCGCTTCTTGCGTCAAACCTTAGGCGTACCTGAGCAGATAGTCCCGGTGCACCCCCCTAAGCACATGCGGGACACGGAGATATTCACTACTGATCAGATGGCGGACTACACCCTTGGCTGGGAGGCAAACGGTTTCAGAGGCGAGGGCGACTATTCTGAGTACGTCCGGACCTTCATTATGCGGCCTTTGAGTGGTGGCCGTCGAGCTAAGAGGGAGGGACCTGTGGCACCAGCGGCCGGAGCAGGAGTAGGAGGAGGAGCGCCGAGGAGGGCTCGAGTCTGCGGCAGGGGCGGAGTGCAGCGAGGACGGGAGGTCAGTTGGCCTGCTCTGCCCACTTCATTGACTTTCCGAGGGTCGGATGGGGCGACCTATCAGATCCCCTTCGCCCCTCCGCCGGCTGATCACGAGTTTGTCGGTGTCCCCGACTTGCCTCCGGTATGTATTATTGCATTTTTGTATAGTCATTTCATTTTAGTTTATTTGATATTCTACAGAATATTGATGCATCTGATTCTCTTGCAGGCGTCTTCTGGGTATACCCGGCAGTTACTGGAGATGAATGCCTTCATGACGGGGATGCTGCAGCGGACCTTCGAGTTCCTAGCCTTCTACGGCCTTCCGGTATGTTCTTTCTGTCATGGCTTCAAACCATATACAAACGCTAGACACCTAGCCCTTACGGCACTTGATACACTGTGTTCACACACTGCATCCTGCACTGATAGACTGCTCACGGCATTCACAAACTGTACTCATACACTGCATTCTGCACTGATAAATTGCTCACGGTATTCACAAACTGTACTCATACACTGCATTCTACACTAATAAACTGCTCACGGCATTGATACATCAGTACTCGCCTGCGCATTACGCAGCGATTCATCGCTTCACGGTATTCATACTCAGTACTCATATCGCTCATACGTGCGATTCACTTTGCCACGGCATTCATACTCGTACTCGCCTGATTGCGTTACCGATAAACCGCTCACGGGATTGACATCAGACTCATACATCGCTTTCAGACTGATTCTCTGCTCACGGCATTCATACTCTGTACTTTCTGCATTGATAAACTGCTTCATGTATACTGATGCGTTTGCCTTTTGTACTTTTCAGCCTCCCTTCCCACTTCCTCCGGTGGGTGGCGCTCCAGCTGGACCTCACGTGGGGAGCAGTTCGCGGGCTCCAGTTCCAGACGACGGCGAGTCAGAGGCGGAGGCGGAGTCATTTGAGGAGGAGGCCGGGGACAGCTCGGGCTCGGGCTCAGACAGTGATACTTCCGGCGATGCTCCTGGACTTCGCCAGAAGAGGCGAGACAGATCCTCCGTGAGCCATTGATGATGCTGATGACCCAGACTTTTGCTGTTTCTTTTATTTCTTTTCTTGTATTTTTCTCTTTTGTTGGTAGATAGAGTACTATGTACTGCCGCAGACAGATTTTGCTTTCAGAACTTATGTACTTGAAAAGATTTATGAAATGGAACAAACTTTTATCTGAAAAAGTGTAGCATTTGCATATATCTGCGTTTTTCATACTTTGCACTGCATGGCACCATATTACACTTCAAATGTAAATGATATGGATCAGTTGTCTGAAAATTGAGCATTTGCATTGTGATAATCGGGTAACCAACCAACTAAACAGCAAACAACTTACTGCTCAAACTGCACAATACGGCCCATACTCCACTGGGGATTGATCTGCATGCAGCTCATAACACAACACTCGGCTCATTCTGCACACGGCGAACTTCCGAACAAACAGCCCAATCTGACAAGACAGAGCACGAAGATTTGACACGGTCGCGGTTGAAATACACTCGGATGTCCCAAATTTTCCCTTCTCTTTCTCCTACCTCGCATAGATGTAAAGGGCGGCACAGCACTCTGAGCACAAACGATTTTTTTGGAAGAGGGTTTCACAACCGGGGTATCGAGCCTACCACAGCGAGACAGACTCAAACAAGTAAACAAAAGGCACATGACCCAAAAGAACGAGACACACTCAGAAAAGACTCAAAGCTAAAATCGAGACTGATAGGTCAAAAGACACGACACACGGACATGTTTAAAAAGACCTCAAATCTCGAGGAGCCAATTCACCGGGTATTATTTCCCACCCTTTCTGATTTGTGATTCTTACATCACTCGGCCCTCAAGCTCGGTTTTTCTCACAAAAACCCATTCCTCACTTTTCTCTCAACGTACACCTCTCTATTCTTTATTCTCTCATTTTTCAATCCCTCCCCAGGGTGATTAATGGATGAATAGGAAGTCGCAGGTTCACGCCCAACACTGTTAGCTCACGGGCATTTCTTCCGACGGATGGAGTGCCTTCTTGGCAAGTATGCTAGCGAGGGAAAGACAGAAGGCCTGACTCAATCGTGCCCCCTAGTTCGTCACTTTGACCATTTTTGTTTTCTAAAACAGTTTTGATCAAGAATGAGAGTTGGATAAACATGCCGTTCTATTTTTGATTTGAAAATCGTGCAAGTCAGGCTGTGAGCACTGAAAATTCTCCTTTTGGGGTCCAAACATGGTCCAATTTTGAAAATGAAACAGTTTTCGAGAAAATAAGTCAACCTCGATGAAAATTTTCAAAAACTATTTTTGCAAACAGACGATGCTCGACGAGCATGGAACTTACCCTCGAGACGTGCAACCTCAGATCGGAGGCAATGGAAAATTGCCCCTTGCTTGGAGGGGGAATAAGGCAACGGAAAGTTGCCCCTAGTTTGAACGGTAACTTAGGGCAACTTTTGGCAACGTAGGGCAACGGAAAGTTGCCCCTTGTTTGGATGGTGCCGCGGCATACTGTGCGCCACTCCTTATTGATGACGATCGGACCCTCGGACGTGGAGGAGACGAAGACGGTCTGAATCAATATATGGACACAATCACCTAGAAGGTGTTGGTGGTTGGGCTTCAAGAGGAAGTTGATCACGTAGTTCCAGCCGCTGTGACCGAGCCATCGGATTCAGAAAGGATACAAGTGATCAAAACCATGACATGGACTGAGATGCTATGAAAGCGTTGGGGGCTGGACTTCAGGATGAAGTTGCCTACGTATCACAAACATGGGAATCAAGCCTTACGTAGTTCCGGGGTTAAGGTACACTCGGGTATTTAACCTCTGCTTTTTATGCTCTAAATTTTGCCAAGGTGCCTATTGCAGGTTTTCGACCTTGCGAGCTTTGTTGTTTTTTTTTTCTTTCTTTCTTCTTTTTTTTCTTTTTCTTCTTCTTTTTTTTTTTTTTTTTTGCATTTTTCTTTTCTTTTCTTTTTGCATTTTTGTATCTTTTCATTTTTTCTCTTTTTTCTTTTTTCATTCTTTTCTTTGCTCTAACTTTTGCCTGGGCCGCCCTTCCGGGTTTTCGGCCCAGCGAGCCTCTCAAAGGGTAAAAGTGTAGCAGGCCCATGCCAAATGGTTTTGAGTTTGAAGCCTCTCTGTATCTTAGAGAGTGACTGTGGTGTTGACTTGCAGAAGAATCCATCACGGTTGCTTCACGAGCTTTGCTTGGTGGGATCTGATCTCCTTGATCTGACTTTGATGCCTCTTGCTCGAGGGCTGCTTCAAAATGGGCCACACAGGCATTTCATGGCACTGAATGTTTTGTATAGATTCTGGTTCACAACAGATAGATTGAATTTCGAGGCTGAGAGCGATCCTGGGCTGCACAATCTCAAGAGCGATTCCACACAGGTCTTCGCTAGACTGCGCAAAACATTTTGTTTTTGAAAGTTTTTAAGAAAGCGACAAATCGCTCGCGCTGAAGATAGTGTGGAACCGGTCTGGATCAGGCCAGGGTCCTTCTCAGTACTCGCACCGACAAGCATGACTTCATTCATTAAAAGCTTAGCGTGTCTCTCTTTCTCTCAAAATGGTCAAAATTTTGCAAATCCAGAGGAATTCCTTCCTCTTCGTTTTCACCGTAGTGTTCAAAAGGGTTTTGAAAAACTTAGGCCATCATAACGATGTTCAAGGCACAAGAGAGTAGGCGAAATGTACTCTCGTTCCATTCACATTCTCTGGCACGGTTGATTCGAACAGCAACAAGTAGGGAATGTGATAGCCACGGCTGTTTCATTCAGATTTGTTGGCATAACTGGCTCCTCGGTATAAACAAACTCAAAAAGCAAAAACAACTGTTTATCAAACAAAACGGTGTTTGAGGCAACAACCCCGAAATCACCTGGTATACTATACGAGAGGGACTGACTCATTACAACAAGACAAACCCTGTAAGCAAAAAGACTGACTCAACATAGAGAGACAGACTCAAAACAAAACAAAAGACTGACTCGACACCCAAGTCAGGATTTACAAAAATAACGTTTGGCAGGTGCTCAAAAATGCGCGCCAAACGCCACATCAAAAAAGAAATGCTCTGAACACTGCCCGCAGGCGATTCACCTTCTAATTATATACTCGCGGTATCTGTGTCCTCGGTATCTGTGTCCTCACAATCCAAGAACTCTGTAGTGATTGATTTGGCAGAGGTATGCGGGAGGATAACCTTGTTGTCGATCAAATCCTGTACCTCATGACGGAGGCAGAAGCAGTTATCAGTAGCATGGCCTGACTGCTAATGGTACGCACAGTACTGAGTGGCATCATGGCCTGCTGGAAGGGGTTTAGGGAGTGGCCTAGGATCGAGGGGTATGAGATGCCCCTTTTTGGCCAAGATCAGAAGTGCCCTAGACAAAGGCATGTGAAGAGGATGGAAGGCCCTGCGCCCTCGGGGCAGGTACTTTGGAGCCTGAACACTCTTGCTAGATGCACTAGCGAACGGATCAGCGGGTGCGGCTTTGGATTTCTGATTCTTTCCGGATGCAAGGCTGGGAGCAGGAAGAACTATCTTGGCATGACGGGGCCTATCCCGATTCTCTAGTTGATTGGTACTGCCCTCAGGCGGAGTGGGGAAAGCATCCTCTACAGCTTTTGACATAACTGCAGATACCTGTTGCTTGTTCATTCCCCCGGCTTTCAAAGCCTCTACTGCCCACAACAGTTGTTCGATAGGGTCGGTATCTGCCTTCATCTTGCCTTTGTCTCTGGCCTCGGCCTGATCTAGAGCTTGGCTTGCTGCGTCGTTACCATGGCTGGAGGTCATCTCCGGTTGGTTGAGTTCAATTACAATTCGTCCCAGTAGCGGGGGCTCCTGAGGTATGAAGCCTCCGGCATATGGTGCGGCTGGTGGCGAAACAGACATTGCATAGGCGAGATCCGCCACGGATCTTTGACGATCACCTATCATCCCCATTAATTCAAATGTAGAAGGCTCGCGGGCCTGATATAGTTGAGGAGTCCAAACTGGATGTGCGGCAGGCGACCTAGGCGGATGCGGCATGTCAACAGTAGTCTCAGCCTGTGGGGTGATTCCCTGATTAAACGCGGCCGTCATGACCACAATCTCTTCTGAGTTTTGCGTCATATTCAGTTCTGCCTCAGCAAGAAGAAGACACTAGCTGTTCTGGATCGACCCTCTGAATCTCTGGCGAAGCGGAAAACAAGCGAAGATTTCACCCCAAACAGATCAAACACGGATGTAGCCGATAATCGTACTCTACTATCGATCCTTTGTTCCCCAGTTCTTGTTCACCAATACTGATACTAGTGCCCTCAGGCCTGATGCTCAAACTTTGCAAACTGATACATGCATTCCCCCCTGCAGAGATACACTCTAAAAAGCACATAGCAGATAAGCGAGAGCCAATACACCCCTACGTTGGGGTAGGGTTTCCCTGTCCTATTTTGTCAGGAGCTAGGGTTTCACTACGCACGCAGTGGTTTCAAACAACCTATATCGGGTAACCAACCTGTCCTAGTTTGGAATGGTCACTATGGATTCCGAATATGCACTAGGTCGAATGGTCGAAGGGTGCCCCAAGAAACCGGGTTTGTGTTCTATCTTGGCGAGCCGCAACCGGTCAACCTTATGGACATGCCTTGACAAGACAAGCCTCCAGCAAACCGCTCAGGAATAGCAGATGGCCAACACGGTGTCCTAGGCACACTAATGCACATGCAATGCAAAGAAACACATAAGTGTAGTCAAAACAGGATATCACGAGTTCGAGTCAAACTCTATAAAAGTCCCCAGCAGAGTCGCCAGAAACTGTAGACGCGCCCGTGGGCTTCACCCTACAGTTCAGACTCCCTTTTGTGTTACGGTTCTAAATCTGAACCAAAGAGTCCAACTCTGGCAAATCGTTTTGAAAAAAAACTGATTTTTTGAAAAGAAGTGCCAAACATGGACTGCTTTGCCAGCTTACAGAGTCGCCACCAAAATATTTTTTAAATGGGAAATTTAGGAAACCCTGACTCGGTGCCGAAGGCCACGTGTCCGTCATAACCAAAGTAGACTTGGCTCGGGAGCTTGGGTACAATCGGGGAAGGTCAGCTATGAGCACCCCCTTTCGCTCGGTCCGAAGACCGGCCTCTACTAACCATGATATCCGATTTTGAAAACATTACATGTTCTTATTCTGGTTATTAGCCTAGAATTACTACGTTATGCGCACAGCAAACAAGTATAGACTAGATTGCCTAATTTGGAAATAAGCATTGCATATCCATTTGTTTGGAAAATAGTTTCAAATTGCTACTCGCAAGTAGGCTAAAACACGGATTTCAATAAGTTATTCCAACTTAAGCAATCCAACCTCCACCCACAGGCATTCAAACAGTTTATCTCATGTAAGCACTTAGCCGCATGGTAAGCATACTGTCATGGCGACACTCACATGCATGTGGTATGCTAGAGCATAAATACTTACATCGTACTCCGCGCCGAAACAAGAAACTAGTTAGCAAACATGCATGACCTAATTCATGTTAAATGACTAATGTATCACATACAAGGATGCAATCTAGACAGGCTCGGCTATCCTAAGCATGGCATATGAAATGCTACAACTACCACGTATTCAATTTGGAATTGAAAGTACGATGCAGTTTGCATGATGTGCCGAGCCCGATGTATGTAAACAAGTGCATGAATGCACGCATGTAAAGCATAAGGTATGCTAAAGATAGACATTTCCTAATCTACCATCATAAGCAGGTAAATAAAAGGGAAGAAAAAAATGGGGGTTGGAAGACATACATACCCACACACCCACACTTATTACAGATTCGCCCTCACTCGGAGGGACCAAAAGAATATACAAATTAATTAACTACGCAAGCTAATTAAGTATTACAAATTGACTAATTAATTAACAAATTAACTAGACTAATTAAAACAGTAAACCGCCTCGGGGCGAGGGCTCAATGCATGCGCGTTCGGACTTCGCTCGAAATCACACTGCCATGCATGGTTTGCCTCTATTTTCCCTGCTATCCTCCTCTAAAGACTTCCAAAGTCTCAGGAATACTTCCTTGGGTACTGGGGATCACCACCGGCTGGAGTGGAACACCACCGGCTGAAGGATGTGGCCACCGGCACTGAATTCATCCGTCGGCTGCCAATTGACTGTCGGTCGGCACTAAACAGTGCCAGTCGGCACAAAATGCCTGCAGAACCTGCAACTCACAGCAGCAGAGGACACAACTTGCATGGCAATGTAATTCAAAGCATGTATGCACCAAAACACAATCCTTATCATGTTTTTGACTCAAATGAAGATGTGCCTCGGTTCTCGGACCACCAATCACGCATTTCCATGCATGATGGCCCAAAGAACCAAGAGTGCAACTTTGATTTCAAATGCATGCAATGCAAACAAGCACATAAGGGTGCCAAACCTCCATCACACTTCACTTCAAGAGGCCTAGCATGTATGCCAATATGATGCAATCCTAGACATGGCAACTAGTATGCAAAATGGACAATGCAAGGCACTTATGCAAACATACAAGTAAGCACACAAGGTAAGCATGCAAACCAATTGAAGGATGGACTTAAACATGGATTAGGCAACTCCTATAGGCCTAAAATCAGTGGCCAAGATGCTAAGTCATGAGGGCCAAATACACATGCACACATGTACATATTAAGACACCCACCTAAGCATTGAACAAGCAACCTCTAAGCACACTTAAAGGGACACAACAATGGACAACTAGCATGCATGGAAAGCTCTGAAAATCATGCAAAACATGGTGCCAAATCATACAACAAAAGCAAGCTAAACATGCAACAAATGGTCCGATTCTTCAAAGCAAGCCAATGAGGCATTGAACTACACTTATGCAAGGTAATTATGGCGTGCATTAAACAACTAAAAACAGAGTTTCATCACATAAAACTAAGCCCAAAAGACTACTTAGATGGCATCTAAGAGGCTTGAAACCAAAGGCATGCAACATGACCAAAACATGGAGCATTCAACACATGCTTTTAAAGCATTAAAGAGGCCACTAAGGCAAGCATACAAGCACACCAAAGGGACTGAAATAGCATGTTAGATGGTTCCAAACCATCAAAAATAAAGCAAGCAAGGCATGCTACACTCTCATGCTCTTAAGGCCAACAAGCCAAATGCAAAGGAGCTATGAGATACAAGTCATGATCGACCAAAATAAGCATGGACAGACCTCATGCATGGTAAAATAAGCATACAAGCTTCATGGATCTAAGCCTAAAACATGCTAGAAATAAAGGCATACAACCTAGGCATGTTAAGGGACTATTAAGGCATTACAAAGCAACTATGCAAGGCATGCAAAGAGTGCTAAAACCAACACTTAGCAATGTCATATTAGGGCATAATAAACATAAAATGCAGCCAAGACATGCTCAACAAACAACCAAACACTAGCTCCCTCAAGAGGCCAAATCTTGCCCTTTTCAAGGACATCAAGGAGAGGGGGTGGCCCTCTCCTCCTTGAGACTCTAAGGCATCATCTCCACCACTGAAATCCCTCAAGATTTCAGTGGTGAAGAGATCCTAACACCAAAGTCTCGGATCTCTCACAAAATAGCACAAAATAAGGCCTTTTCAAGGCCTAAGGGTGGTCAAACCTACCCAAACCACCAAGCACTCTTAATAAACAATAAAGAGGACCAGAAAACAGAACTTTTATGTGTTGATCACCAAGCACAAAAACAGCTCTAAGCTATGTAAAAATGGAATGCAAAAATGGGGTAAAAAGGGGTAGTTTCTTACCCTTGAAGACCACATTCACAAGAGTTGTTGTTGTTGCTTCCTTGAGCTCAAATCCAACCAAAAACACCAAGAACCAGGCCTTAGAACCTCAGTTGCTTAGAGAAGGTGAAACACTAGGTGTTGGTGAGCAATAGTAAGTCACAAACACCTTGTGTACAAAACAAGAGAGAAAGAGAGAGATAGGATAGATACACAAAACCTAACCTAAAACCAGAGCTTCTCCCTCTCCTAAAATGTCTAACTCTTCAATTTTTCTAACCCTTTAGCCAAGAGAAGAGAGCTTCTCCTTATAGATGACAAAGCTTACAAGCTAAGTCAACTAAGAGGCTCATCCCTCCATACACGTGTATGGAGGGGAAACAAACGCCAGAAAGCTGTCTGAAAATATCTCCAAAAACAGCTGTAAAGCTGTCGACAGGGCAAAATGGTCATTTTGCCAAGAAGAGTGCCGACCAGCACAATACAGTGCCGATGGCAACGCCAACCAGCCGGTGGCCTCTAGCCACTGCCGGTGGTGTGTGGGGATGCCTCACAAGGCATTCCCTGCCCTTCCAAGGCAAAACACAAGTGTTTGGTGCAAAACCAGACACAAAACGGTCGAGTCGAGAGATCCTGAGGCAGGGCGCGCGAGCCGAGACCTCCGGGAACTCAAGACGAACACAAACATGGATAATCACCGAGTGTTCAAGCGGTGACGTCCAAGTCTTGAGGACGGTCAAAAATGGGATGTCTACAACACCCTGCAGAGAGAGCCTCAAGAGAGCAACCGGAAGGCATTTCGAGGCGAGAAACCAAGTGCGAGCATGCATACCTTTCTTCTTCGAACAGAGCTGGAACAACATTGTTTTACTGCTTACTTGTTAGTTAGCATTTGTTATTTGTAGTTAGTTAATTAATTTGTTAATTAATTAAGTGTTGTAATAATTAGTTGTAGCTAGTTATTCATTCGGTTATGCAATAATTAATTATCTTGTTAGTTAGTTAATTAGTCGGCATGTATTATTTATTCGTGCCCTCCGTTGAGAGGGCCAATTTTGTAATAAGTGTGCGTGCGTGTGTGCATGTCTTCCAACCTCCATTTCTTTCTCCCTTTTACTTACCAGCTTTTGTTGGTTAGTTTTAGGTCATTTTCAATTAACATCCTTATGCTTTCCATGTTTGCATCCATTCGTCTGTCTAGCATCCTTATGCTTTGCATGCGTGCATTTATCTATCTTGCATGCACCGGGCTCGACGCATCATACTAACTGCATTGTATTTCAATTCCAAGTTGAATACATGTATCAATTGTTGCATCTTATATGCCATTTAAGAATAGCCAAGCCTATTTCTAAGTTGCATTATGTATGTGTTGCATTAGCCATTTTAACATGAACTAAGATCATACATGATTACTAACTAGTTCTCTGTTTTGGCTTGGAGTACATTGTAACGGTTTACGCTTTAGCATCTTGCATGAATGTGAGTGCTGCCATGATAGCATGCTTGCCATGAGGCTATCTGCTTAGTTGATATAACTGTCTGAATGCCTGTGGGCGAAGGTTGGATTACTTGAATTGGAACAATTCATTGAAATCCGTGTTTTAGCCTCCTTACGAGTAGCAAACTCCAAACCATTTTCCAAACAAACGGATATGCAATGTTTTGTTCCAAATTAGGCGATCTAGTCTATACTTGTTTTGTTGTGCGCATCACATAGTAATTCTAGCTAATTAACTAGAATAAGAACGCATGTGTTTTTAAAAACTAGATATCATGTTTAGTAGTGGCCGATCTTTGATCAGGCGAGAGGGGGTGTTCATAGCTGACCTTCCCCAATCGTACCCAAGTTTCCGAACTGAGGCAACTTTGGTGATGACGAACGCGTGGCCTTAGGCAACGAGTCAGGGTTTCCTAAATTTCTCCAAAAATAAAATATTTAGGTGGCGACTCTGTATCTGGCAAAGTAGTCCATGTTTGGCACTTCTTTCTTAAAAATTAGTTTTCCAAAACGATTTGTCGGATTTGGACTCTTTGGTGATTTATCAATCTCATATTGCACATTGTGAGATCAGATTAAGAACCGTGACAAATTGAGTCCGAACTGTGGAAAAGCATAAAGCCTCCTCCCCGGGGCGTGTCCACAATTCCCCAAATACTAATGCTGATGCCGCAGGCCTGATACCCAGACTTGCAAACTGATACGTGCATTCCTGTAGAGGCCAACTCTGAAAGCACATAGCAAGCAAGCGAGAGCCAAAAACAACCCTATGGAGGGGTAGGGTTTCCCTATCCTAGTTTTGTCAAGAACTAGGGTTTCACTATGTACACAGAGGTTTCAAACAACCTGTAATCGGGTAAGCAACCTGTCCTAACTTGGAATGGTCACTACAGTTTCCGATATGCACTAGGTTAAATGGTCAAAAAAGGTGCCCCGGTAAAACCGGGGTTTGTGTTCCCGTCGTGGCGGAGCCCGCAACCGGTCAGCCTTATGGCATGTTTCTCAGAGCAAGCCTTCGGAAAACCATTCAGGAATAGTATACGACAAACACGGTGTCCTAGGCGCACCAATACAAATGCAATGCAAAGAGACTCATAAGTATAGTCAAAACAAGATATCATGAGTTCGAGTCAAGTTCTCTAAATCCCCAGCAGAGTCGCCAGAAACTGTAGACGTGCCCGAACTCAATGTCACGGAAATCTGTTTTGTTCATTGGCTTACTACAGTTCGAACTCAATATCACGGTTCTGAATCTAATCTCGCAAAGTGCAACGCAAGACCGACAAATCACCAAAGAGTCCAAATCTGGCAAATCATTTTGGAAAACTGATTTTAATAAAGAAGTGTCAAACATGGACTGCTTTGCCAGATCGCCTAAGTTGGATCAAAACATCTCATGTTTGTTTGTTTGAAAATGGTTTGCAGATGCTACTTGCAAGTAGGCTAAGACGTGGATTTGCCACCCTCGAGTGGGCTTAGAAAACATGATTTTGCCGCTCTCAAGTGGGCTTAAAACTCGCATTTCGATGAATTGTTCCAATTCAAGTAATCCAACCTTCACCCACAGGCATTCAGGCAGTTATATCATATAAGCAAATAGCCTCATGGCAAGCATGTTGCCATGGCAACACTCACACTCATGCAAGATGCTAAAGCATAAACACATACAGTGTACTCCGAGCCAAAACAAAGAACTAGTTAGTAATCAATACATGATCCTAGTTCATGTTAAGATGGCTAATGCAACACATGCAAAATGCAAGTAGAAATAGGCTCGGCTATTCTAAGATGGCATATGACATGCAACTTTGATAATCATGTATTCAAGTAAGAATTGAAATACGATGCAGTTAGTATGATGCGCCGAGGCCGGTGCATGCAATACAGATGACTGGATGCAAACATACTATTGTAACAAGCCCCGTGTAAGGGCTTTCGTGCTACAGTTCAGACTCAATTTGTCATGGTTCTAAATCTGAACCAAAGAGTCCAAATTCGGCAAATCGTTTTGAGAAAACAGATTTTTGAAAGAAGTGCCAAACATGGACTGCTTTGCCAAATACAGAGTCGCCACCTAAATATTTTTAAAAATGGGGAAATTTAGGAAACCCTGACTCGGTACCAAAGGCCACGTGTCTGTCATCACCAAAGTTGCCTCGGCTCGAGAACTTGGGTATGATTGGGGAAGGTCAGCTATGAGCACCCCCTCTCGCCCGATCCGAAGATTGGCCTCTACTAACCGTGATATCTTGTTTTGAAAACGTTATGCGTTCTTATTCCGGTTATTAGCCTAGAATTACTATGTTGTGCGCACAGCAAACAAGTATACACCAAATCGCTTAAATTGGAACAAAACATTTCATGTTTGTTTTGAAAATGGTTTGTTACTCGCAAGTAGGCTAAAATGCAGGTTTTGCCACCCTCAAGTGGGCTTTAGAAAAGATGATTTTGCCACAGCCTAATGGGCTTAAAACTCACAGTTTTAATGCATTATTTCAATTTAGGTAATTCAACCTCCATCCACAGGCATTCAAGCAGTTATATCACATAAGCAACTAGCCTCATGGTAATCATGCTGTTCATGGCAGTCACTCACACGCATGCAAGGATGCTAAAGCATAAAAACTCACCGAGTACTCCAAGCCAAAACAGAAACCGATTAGAAATCCATACATGGACCTATATATACTGAAATGCCTAATGCAACACATGCAAAAATGCAACCTATAGCAGGCTCGGATATTCTAAACGTGGTATATGGGATGCTACAGCTAACATGTATTCAACTTGGAATTGAAATACAAATGCAGTTAATATGATGCGCCGAGCCCGGTGCATGTAAAACAAATGAATGAATGCAAATATGCTATCATACCGTATGCTAATTGAAATATGCCCTAATCTAACCATCATAAGCAGGTAAATAAAAGGGAGAAAGACGTGGGGTTAGAAGACATGCATCACACACACGCACACTTATTACAATTATGCCCTCACGCAGAGGGTCCAAATAAATATACAGTCCCGATTAAAAGAATAGTACAGTCCAAATAATATAGTCCAAATATGTACAAATTCCTAATTAATTTACAAATTAACTAAGAAAATAATAAATTGGCATGCAAGCCAGGGACTGCCTTGATTCCGCTCCGGATGATGGATGATGCATGCTCGGGTTGCCTTTGTACGGAAATCGACTGTGATGCCCAAATTAGCCTCTATTTTGCAATGCTTTTTGGAAAACACGCCAAGCCTCGAAAGACTGCTGATTCTTGATTTGCTGCAACAGAGAGCAAGAAAGGGGCATAGCAATGTATTTTCACAAATGTATGCATGCCTCGATCCTCGTGCCACCAATCACGCATCCCGATGCATGATGGCCGAGGAGCCGAATTGCACAACTCAATATAGAATGAATGCATATGAGGACACAACAAGACCTAACTCCATCATGGATAATCCGGAGTGTCGGCGACTGGGGAATTGTGGCACGTTCCGTCACTCGGAGTACGAAACGCACCTCGTTTCCCGTGCTCGGGCTAACTCCTATCCCGAACACAATGCAATATGCATGACATGCATGAATGCAACTAAGATACAACCTAACATGCACAATGCTAGGAAATAGCATACACAATGCACGATGCAACATGGCATACACAATGCTCTAATATACACCTAGCATACACAATGCTATGAGATGAAATGGCATACACAATGCATAATGGACTTACACTAACACAAGTGGACCTCAGCCACACTCACATAAGAGGCCATAAGATGAAAATGAGACAACTCGAGATGCGTGCACGCGTGCACGCAAACCGAGGACTAAACCTACGGCACGGAATGCCACTCTAACAAGACATAGCAAAACATGGAATATGGCATACTATCATGCAAATTTCAGTAGCAAGATGAGATGCAAAACAGCTCCGAAACATGGCAAAATGGTACCCGATGCATGGAACGATTCCCGAAACATGAAATTTGGCGCATGAAATGGCCTATAGCTATGCAATGCATGCATTATTTGAACATCAAGTGTAAAGACAGAAGCAAGGAAGCCCCAAAAAAAGCATGTTTGCAGTTTAATTCATGGCCAAAAAGTCAGCACAACTAGGGCTAAATTAGCATGCAAAAATGGGCCCGAAAGCGAGGTAATGAAGCAACTAACAGATGCTGGCTCCAAACAGAGAATGGCCCTTCTACAATGTTGAAGAGGGGCCCAAAATATGATGTTTCACAATTTATGACAAACCATAAAAACAGACACAAGTATGGAAAAATTCTCATGCAAGAAATGGGCCAAAATGGAGACAAAGAAGCAACTGATACATGCTGGCCCTAAATAGGTGGGGGCCCTTTAACAATGTTGAAGAGGAGCCCAAAATATGGCCTTTTACAGTTTATGATCAGACCCAAAACAGTGTACAAGTATGCTCAAAATATTATGCAAAATGAGGCCTAAAAAGTGGTTTAAACACAAAGTATACAAAAGATGCTCCAAACAGCAATAGATTCTTAATGAAACATGGAGAGGGGGACAAAATAGGACCATTTTTAGTTCGGACAAAAGTCCAAAAACAGAAGCACAATAGGCTAATAAATCATGCAAAAATGGGACCAAAAGATGGATATCAAAGCAAGTAGCACATGGAGGATTCAAACAGTGATGAGTCCTTCTACAATGTTGAACAAGGGCTCAAAATAAGCCTATTTACAGTTTAAAACATGCTTCAAAATAGATTATACATAGGCCTAAAATGCTACACAATAAATAGGCATACAAGAGGGATAATGAAGCAAGTGCAAAATGGGGGACTCAAACGGTGAGAGGCTCTTAATGAAAGATGAAATAGAGCTCAAAAAAACACTACTTGTAGTTATGTCTGAAGCTCAAATATACAAGCAAGAGGGGCTAAGAAATGATGCAAAAATGAGCTAGAAAAGAGGGAAATGTTGCTCACCCTTGTAGAGCAATCTTTGGATGCCTTTTGGACTGAGAAATGGTGCCTCCTAGCCTCTGAGAAGACCCTCCTAGCTTCTGGAATGGAGGTGGCAGTGTGGTGCTAGGTGATGGTGTGTAAAAATGGTTAAGAATTTAAGGGATTTTGAGGCTTAGAGTAGAGAGAGAGAGAAATTTAATGTGAGAGCTCCAAACCAAAAATTTCTAACCCTTAAAACACAGCTGAGGGTCTGGTTTATATAAGAAAAAGAGGTGGAAAAGAGGGGGGAAAAATTGGGGGGGGGGGAAATGAAATTCAAATTTCCCCCCAAAAAGGCCAAAAAGTGAGATATAAAGGCAAGTGGTAGCTGCTGGTCCCAAACAGCCGAGAGCCCTTAAGAAAGTTGAAGAGGGGATTAGAACAAGACACTTTGTAGTTTACAACCACGTTCGAAACAGCTCACAAGTAAGCCTAAAATACCGTGCAAAAATAGGCCTAAATGCGGGTTTAAACACAAAGTGTAAAAAGGGAGTTTCAAAAAGAAAAAGGTCCTTAATTAAACATGAAAAGGAGCTCAAAAAAGACTATTTCTAGTTTGGGTCGGAGCCCAACAATGCTTGCAAGCAAGGCTCGGGGGCCAAAACGCGCAGTCTGGGGCCCCGAAAACTGACTGTTAGGCATCGGAAGTGGTGTTCGACCACGAAGTCGGTCTCTCGAACCACAGTGTCCCTCAAAAGGGAGGAAATAAGGTATGCACCAAAAACCAGGGCAAACGGAGGTGGTTAGGCGGTCCCGAACCGAGGCACACGGCCTGACGGCTCCGAAAATCGGGAACCGGGCTCCGAAATGGGCAAAATGGCCTACGACCACAAAACGTAGCCTACGGCCATTGAGAGATGGTCTACGAGACCTCTCCCTCCCTTCAGGAAAAGAAACAGAGAAAATTGAGCCTGGTTCGCAAACCGAGGCAAAGTATAGAAAAGCCCGGAAGTCCGGAGGCAAGGCTCACGGCCGAGACTTTGGAACTTTTGAACGAGCGCGACATGCAACATCACCAAGCGCTCAATCGGTGACGTCTGAGTCTTAAGGTCGGTCAAAATGGGGTGTCTACAGTTGCCCCTCTTTGACAGAACTCGGAAGTCACAAGTGACGGGAGTGAATGTCAAAGCCTAGAGACGACCCATTTTTGACAAGGCCAAAGACTTAGACAAAGCAGACAAGATAGACAAAGATGTGCCCGCAGGCATGCCCGTAGGCAGGGGCAAAATGCAAATGATAATGCAAGAAGCCGAACATAACTTATGATCATGCAAAGAAACGTAGGAACATATCTCGGTGTTTCGGAAAGGTAAAAGCATTGGAACGTATTCCAGATGCTCTTAACCAAAGATGGAGAAACATGGTGATGTATCCCGGTGTTTAGGGACGTATCCCAAGGTTTAGGGACGTATCCCAAGGTTTAAGGACGTATCCCAAGATTTAGGGACGTATCCCAAAGTTTAGGGACGTATCCCAAGGTTTAGGGACGTATCCCAAGATTTAGGGACGTATCCCAAAGGTTAAGGACATATCCCAAAGATTAGGGACGTATCCCAAAGGTTAGGGACGTATCCCGGAGATTAGGGACGTATCCCAAAGGTTAGGGACGTATCCCAGAGGTTAGGGACGTATCCCAAAGATTAGGGACGTATCCCAAATATTAGGGACGTATCCCAGAGGTTAGGGACGTATCCCAAAGATTAGGGACGTATCCTAGAGGTTAGGGACGTATCCCAAAGATTAGGGACGTATCCTAGAGGTTAGGGACGTATCTCAGAGGTTAGGGACGTATCCCAAAGATTAGGGACGTATCCCAAAGATTAGGGACGTATCCCAGAGGTTAGGGACGTATCCCAAAGATTAAGGACGTATCCCAAAGATTAGGGGCGTATCCCAGAGGTTAGGGACGTATCCCAAAGGTTAGGGACGTATCCCAAAGGTTAGGGACGTATCCCAAAGATTAGGGACGTATCCCAAAGGTTAGGGACGTATCCCAGAGGTTAGGGACGTATCCCAAAGATTAGGGACGTATCCCATGATTAGAAAAGAAGGAGAAACATAGGGACGTATCCTAGTGTTCTGTAAGGAATGTGAAACATAGGGACGTATCCCGGTGTTCCGCAAGGAATGTGAAACATAGGGACGTATCCCGGTGTTTCGGAAACGCAAGAGAAACATGGGGACGTATCCCGGTGTTTCGAAAAGAGGGAGAAACTTAGGGACGTATCCCGGTGTTTTAGAAAGAAGGGAGAAACGTAGGGACATATCCCGGTGTTTCGGAAAAGGTATTGTAGACACCCCATTTTTGACCGTCCATAAGACCTGGACGCGACTGATGGTTTACATGGTGGAGAAAGTTGTGCAGGGGAAAGGTGCAATTTCTTTGGCAGAGAGAGAGAGCCAAATCTCAACTTCATACCCGGTTCTGGACCAAAACAATCTCGATCAAAAGATTTTAGATCTTAAAACCATCTCTTTCAAAACATTTTGAAAATAAATTTTTTACGATGTTCCGAGGCTCGTATTTTGTCAAATGTTGCGCTTTTCGGTAAACCGAGCAAGGACAAAGTGGAAATGAATGAAAGAGAGATGAAATCTTTGAAAAATCTTTCAAAACACCTTACTTAGGGGTTTGGAGTTGAAGAAAAGAGGAGAAGAGGGAAGAAATCCAGTTGGGGGAGAAAATGGGCATGAACCGTTAAGAGAGAGTCAAGCAGCCCTCGCCGAATCAGGCCTATTCATTTGGATACTTGGAATCAAGCTATGTGGCCACCACCGTTGGAAATCTTACTCCCGGGGCTTCATTTTTCACTCAAGAATCTCCTAAATCCAATTCCAGATAGGGGAGATATCATTGATTGAAATAGGGTATCACTCTGGTTGAGACCGAATCTGCGCGGCTTCACGGAAACGGGCATAACTTTTTTCACAGGAGGAATTTTGATGCAAGGTTTGCGCCATTGGAAAGATAACTTCCGGGACTTCAATTCAGACACTTGGAAGCCCACAATTTGACTTCTCAATCACCCACCGGCCACTTTTCTTTCCGGCAGCCCACTTTTTTTGTCCTGAAAGTAGCTGGCCGGCCAGAAAAGCCAGAAAAAGTAGCTGGCCGGCCAATTTTCTAATAAAAATGATCTTTTTTTCCCTTTTAAACTAGGCGACCATTTCTGCCTCTGTGAGTGTATTCTAGCCATGAATTTTGTTTTGGACTTCACTCATGTCCGGGGGTTTGGCCATTTTGGAGGGAAAGTTGGTGTGTTTTCCCCCCATTTACCCCCCCCCCCTTTTCACCCATTTTGCCTATATAGAAGACCCTCCAGCTCTGGAAAAAGGGTTAGAAAAAACCCTTAGAGAGCTCTTGTATTGTATGTCTCTCCCTCTACACTTCCAAGCCTCAAAACCCTTAAGCTCTTACACCCATTTCTTCATCACCACCTAGCACCACCACCACCACTCCCTTTCCAGCAGCTTGGGGAGTTTTTCAGAGGCAAAGAGGCAACATTTTTTGTCCAAGAGGCAGCAAAAGGGTTGGTCTACAGGGGTAAGTTCATTTCCCCTCTTTTTGAGCTCATTTTTGCTTCATTTTTTTAGCCATTTTTTCTTGCTGTTTTGAGCTCCGGCCATAACTGAAAGTGGCATTTTTTTGAGCTCCTTTTCATCTTCCATTAAGGTCCTTCACTGTTTGGGACCTCCTTGTTGCACTTGCTTCATAATCTCTCTTTTATACCGTAATCTTGCATGATTTTTTTGGCCTATGTGTAGTATGTTTTGAGCTCTGGTATAAACTGTGAGTAGGCTTATTTTGAGTCCCTTTACAACATTGTAGAAGGGCTCACCACTGTTTGGGAGCCCCATGTAGCACTTTCCATGAAATCTCTCTGTTGGTCCCATTTTTGTGTGATTTTTTAGCCCACCATGCTTCTACTTTTCGACCCTGATCAGAACTGAAAAGTGTCTTATTTTGACACCCTCTCCATGTCTCATTAAGGGTCTTTGGATATTTGGTGCATATTTTGTATACTTTGTGTTTAATCCTCATTTTGGCCATATCTTGCATTGCATTTCTAGCATACTTGTATCTATTTTTTGGGGGTTTCCATAAACTGTAAATAGTCATATTTTTGGCCCCTCTTCAATGTTGTAGAAGGCCCTTTTTTGGTTTGAGCTCAGCATATACCACTTGCTTCATTACCTCACTTTTAGGGCCATTTTTGTATGCTATTTTAGCCCTACTTGCGCTCACTGTTTGGCCATGATTTAAACTGTAAAAATGCTTGTCTCGGGGCTTCCTTGCTTCTTTATTTTCATGTCATGTTCGAATTATGTATGCATTGTATAGTTGTAGGCCATTTCATGCGCCAAAACCCGTGTTTCGGGACTCGTTTCATGCATCGGGCTTCATTTTGCTGGGTTTCGGGGCTGTTTTGCATCATTTATTGCCACTGATTTTTGCATGCTTGCATGTCATATTCCATGTCTTTGCCATGTCTCATTAGAGTGGCATTTCGGTGCCTAAGGGTCGGTCCTCGGTTTGCGTGCATGCGTGCGCACATTTCGAGTTGTCTCATTTTCATCTGATGGCCTCCTATGTGAGTGTGGCTGAGGTCCACTCATGTTGGTGTAAGCCCATTATGCATTGCGTATGCCATTTCATCCATAGCATTGTGTATGCTAGGTTGCGTATTACCTCGTGCATCGTGTATGCCATTTCATAACATTGTGTATGTTAGGATTGTATCTTAGTTGCATTTCATGCATGTCATGCATATTGCATCGTGTTTGGGATAGGAGTTAGCCCGGGCACGGGAAACGAGGTGCGTTCCGTACTCCGAGTGACGAAACGTGTCTCAATCCCCAAGTCACCGACACTCCGGATCATCCATGATGGAGTTAGGTTTTGTTGTGTCTTCATGTGCATTCATTCTAAATTAAATTGTGCAATTCGGTTCCTCGGCCATCATGCATCGAGATGCGTGATTGGTGGCACGAGGACCGAGGCATGCATACATTTGTGAAAATACATTGCTATGCCCCTTTCTTGCTCTCTGTTGCAGCAAATCAAGATCCAGCAGTCTTCCGAGGCTTGGCGCGCTTTCCAAGAATAATTGCGAAACAGAGGCTAATTGGAGCATCCCAGTGGATTTCCATGCAAGGCAGCCCAAACATATAGCAGAACCAAGGCAGTCCCTGGCTTGCATGCCAGTTTTACAGCTTTCTTAGTTAATTTGTTAATTAATTAGGAATTTGTATATTATTTGGACTGTATTATTTGGACTGTACCATTCTTTTATTTGGGACTGTATATTTATTTGGACCCTCTGCGCGAGGGCATAATTGTAATAAGTGTGGGTGAGTGTGATGTATGTCTTCCAACGCCACGTCTTTCTTCCCTTTTATTTACCTGCTTATGATGGTTAGATTAGGGCATATTTCAATTAACATACAGTATGACAGCATGTTTGCATCATTCATCTGTTTTGCACGCACCGGGCTCGGCGCATCATACAAACTGCATTTGTATTTCAATTCCAAATTGAATACGTGATAGTTGTAGCATTCCATATGCCATGTTTAGAATAGCCGAGCCTACTATAGTTGCATTTTTGCATGTGTTGCATTAGGCAATTCTATGTATCTAGGATCATGCATGGATTTCTAACAAGCTTCTGTTTTGGCTTGGAGTACTCGGTGAGTTTTATGCTTTAGCATCCTTGCATGCGTGTGAGTGACTGCCATGATAGCATGCTTACCATGAGGCTAAATGCTTATGTGATATAACTGCCTTGAATGCCTGTGGGTGGAGGTTGAGTTACTTGAAGTGGAACAAATCATTGACTGTTTGTTTTAAGCCCACTAGATGGTGGCAAAACCATGTTTTCTAAGCCCACCCGAGGGTGGCAAATCCACGTCTTAGCCTACCTGCGGGTAGCACCATCAAACAATTTTCAAACAAACAAACATGAAATGTTTTGTTCCAATTCAGGCGACTCAGTCTATACTTGTATGCTATGCGCATCACATAGTAAATCTAGGCTAATAACCGGAATAAGAACATACAATGTTTTCAAAAAAAGATATCATGGTTAGTAGAGGCCGGTTTTCGACCGGGCGAGCGGGGGTGCTCACGAAGTGACCTTCCCCAATCGTACCCAAGTTCCCGAGCTGAGGCAACTTTGGTGATGACGGACACGTGGCCTTTGGCACTGAGTCAGGGTTTCCTAAATTTCCCGAAAATAAAATATTTAGGTGGCGACTCTGTATCTGGCAAAGCAGTCCATGTTTGGCACTTCTTTCAAAAAAAATCTGTTTTCAAAAACGATTTGCCGGATTTGGACTCTTTGGTTCAAGATTAAGAACCGTGACATTTGAGTCCTTCGAACTGTAGTGACCCAATATCGAACCAGAACGGGGGGGACTCGCACTCCTCGCCCGGGATGCGTTCGGGGACGTCTACAGGTATAAGCATTGGAACGTATTCCAAATGCTCTAAACCAGAGGAGGTCTGACCCATCGCACGTGCGAGGAGAAAGAAAGACAATTGCAAGTGAAAAGGTGCATAACAATGCAAGATAGATGTGCATAATCAATGCAATGAATGAGCATAACAATGCTAGTGAAGTGGGTGCATAACAATGCAGGTGGAAGGGTGCATAACAATGCAATTGGAATGTGCATCACAATGCAAGCATGAGAAATGCATAACAATGCGTGTGGAAGGGTGCATAACAATGCAAGTGGAACGTGCGTGACAACGCATATTTGGAACAAAATGCCGAATAAGGGAATACAAGCCTTAACGAGACCAAATTCAAACGCGACCTCCGATTTACCTTTCGGAGGGGTTTGCAACACACTAAGCTCAAAAACGGGCACACCCTGTTCATATTAGAGAGAGATAACATCTGCTGCTGCTTTAATTGCCATTCTGACTTGAAGCAGGCTTAAGCTTGGGGTCGAGACACACTCATACTTCAGAGAAATGGTGAGGCCTGATGAGGTATATCCGGAGTACAATCATGGAATTTGCTGAAGGTGAAACACACTCAGATGCTTCGATTTTCCCTCTTTTCTTTTGCTTTGCAGTCAAGAACCCATATAGCTTCAGATAGGTCCTGGTTTTACTGTTCTCACATGACCTGGGTTGAACCGTGCGGTTTTATGAAAGAACAAATTCTATTTTGCACAAATGTAGAGAACGGCACGGCACTCGGAGCACAAAATGATTTTATTTTTGAAATTGAGAGATGAGTTTTCGACCAGAAATTGAGCCTACGACTGAACACAGCAAAACAACTCAACAAGGAAATAAAAGGCACACAACCTAGACACATCGAGTAACACTAGAAACGACTCAAAACAAGAATCGAGATAAAACAAAAGACACGACACTCAGACGTGCACAGGGAGCCTGTTTCACCGAGTAGTGTTTCCCACCCTTTCTCATTTGTGATTCTCACATCACTCGGCCCTCAAACTCTGTTTTTCTGAAAAAGCCTTTTTCTTACTTTTTCTCTCAACGCGCATCTCTCTATTCTTCAATCTCTCATTTTTCAATCCCTCCCCTGGGTGGTTGATGGATAAGCATGAAGTTGTGGGCTCTTGCCCCTGGTATTCTACCAGATTCTCATTTTTATTCACAACAGTGAGTTTCTCCCACAGAGGGGTTGCGCTACAATTGGGTGTGTAGCAAATCTGCAGCTGACATCGATCGATGATGCTCTGCTGGGGAGTTTGGACGTGATCAGATTTGTCCGGATGAGGGAGTGGAATATCTTGATCCATTCCAGTTCGTGCTTCGCACTTTGGCTTGATACCTCGTTGTTCGGAGGGTGAGAGAGCTTTCAGCCCTTTTGCTATTAACTTCAGTTGTGCCCTTTTCTGGCAGGTAGAGTGCCCTTTCTGGCAAGTGGAGTGCCCTTTCTGGCAAATGCATTAACAATAAGGAAAAGACAGGAAGCCTGACTCAACTGTGCCCCTAGTTCATTATTTTGACCATTTTTTGTTTTGTTTTTTTTTTTACTAAAACAATTTTGACCAACATGAGAGTCAGATTAACATACTTGTTCGATTTTTGATTTGAAATCATGCAAGTCAGGCTATGAGTACTGAAAATTTTCCTTTTTTGGGTCCAAGAAATGGTCTAGTTTTGGGAAAAGATAGAACAATTTTCGAGAAAATTAGTCAACCTCAGTAAAAATTCTCAAAAACTATTTTTGCAAACGGCCAATGCTCAACAAGCATAGAACCCACTCTCGAGATGTACAACCTCAAGTTCGAAGGAAAATTGCCCCTTGCTTAAGGAGAGTTGCATGGCAACAAAAAGTTGGCCCTTGTTTGAACGGCACCGCGGCGCATTGAATGTCAACGGAAAGTTGCCCCTTGTTTTAATGGCATCGCAGCGCATTGTAGTCAGTCCTTAGAGTGATGAACGCAACCAAACTCTCGGATACAGAGAAGACAAAGATGACCAGAACCATCGCATGGACATAATTGAATTTGGATTGTTTTACGGCTGGACTTCAGAATGAAGTTGCCTACGTATCCCAAAGATGGGAATCAAGCCTTACGTAGTTCGGGGTTAAGGTATACTCGGGTATTTAACCTCTTCTTTTTATGCTCTAACTTTTGCCAAGGCGCCTGTTGCAGGTTTTCAACCTTGCGAGCTTTGTTTTTCTTTTCTTTTCATTCTTTTCTTTTCATTTTCATTTCTTTTCTTCTTCTTTTTTTCTTTCTTTTTTTTTTTTGTATTTTTCTCTTTTTTTTTTCTTTTTGCATTTTTTGTATATATTTTTTTGTCTTGCTCTAACTTTTGCCTGGGTCGCCCTTTCGGGTTTTCGGCCCAGTGAGCCTCTCAAAGGGTAAAAGTGTAACAGGTCCATGCCAAATGGTTTTAGGATCTCGAAGCCATCTGTATCCAAGAGAGTGGCTGTTGTATCGATTTGCAGAAGGATCCATCTTTGGCTCTTTGAGCACATCGGACATTTTCGCCCCTAGTTCGAAGGGTACTTCTGTTCTAGTTTTGCAAGCTTCTTCTGATCTTCTTGATCCGACTTTCCTGGCCACTTGTTCGAGGGCTACTTCAAATCTGGCCACACAGGCCTCACATTGTGATTGTCCATTGAACGTTCTGAATCCAAGTTCAAGGTTTGAAAGCAAAGGGGTTGAGTCTCGAGGCCGAGAGCGATCCTAAGCTGCACAATCTCAAGAGCGATTCCACACATGTCTTCGCAGGACTGCGCAAAACATTTTGTTTTTGAAAATTTTTAAGAAAGCGACAAGTCGCTCGCGCTGAAGATAGTGTGAAACCAGTCTGGATCAAGCCAGGGTCCTTCTCACTACTCACGCTAACAAGCATGATTTCATTCATTAAGGGCTGAGCACGCCTCTCTTTCTCTCAATTGATCAAAGTTTTGCAAATCCCGAGGAATTCCCTCCTCTTCGTTTTCACCGCAGTGTTCAAAAGGTTTTGAAAAACTTAGGTCATTACAATGACTTCAAGGCACAAAAAAGACACAGCTTCTAGTCAAATACTGCCATCTCATTTGGAATTTCTGGTACAACTGGCACACGGCAGAAGCAAACACAAAAGCATGAAAAACCACTGCTGTTCATTCAAATCTGTTGGCGTTACTGGCTCCAAGGTAGAAACAGACTCAAAAGAAAACGAAGAGACAAACGCAAAACAAAATGGTGATGCCCGAGGTAACACCCCCGGAATCACCCGACCTTATACAACAAGACTGGCTCGATATGACAAGGTAGACTCAACAGGATTGACTCGATACAATGAGACAGACTCAACAGGACTGACTCGATACAACAAGATAGACTCAACAGGATTGACTTGATACAACAAGACAGACTCGACAGGACTGACTCGATACAACAAGATGGACTTAACAGGGCTGACTCGATACAACAAGACAGACTCAATACCCAAGTCAGAAGGCAGGATAAATGGCATTCGCAAATGCTCAAAATAGTGCGTGCCATCCATCACATCTAGAGTAAACTGAGCACCATCCGCAGGTGGTTCATCCCCTGATCACATAATCACACAAGTCCAGAGTACCCGAGGGATATCAGACCATTCTGAAGCTATGGTTCCAAGCCTACTTAGCAAAAGAGAAAACAGACAGCATCTCAGCCTGATTTCACTGGAACGGATATGAGCATAGCGGAACGACTGTACTCAATACTAATCACTGTTCCCCAAATAACTGCCCCAAATCTGAATCTGATACCGGCAGATATAACCGATTCTCAAATACTAATACTGGTGCCCGCAAGCCTAATACCCAAACTCGCAAACTGATACATGCATTCCCTGTAGAGACGCACTCTAACAAGCACATAACAGATAAGTGAGAGCCAAAACACCCCTATGTTGGGGTAGGGTTTCCCTGTCCTATTTTGTCAGGAACTAGGGTTTCACTACGCACGCAACGGTTTCAAACAACCTATATCGGGTAAGCAACCTGTCCTAATTTGGAATGGTCACTACGGATTTCGATATGCACTAGGTCGAATGGTCAAAAAGGGTGCCCCGATAAAACCGGGGTTTGTGTTCCCATACTGGCAGAGCCCGTAACCGGTTAGCCTTATGGACATGCCTTGATAAGACAAGCCTCCGGCAGACTGCTCAGGAATAGCAGATGGCAAACACGGTGTCCTAGGCGTACCAATGCAAATGCAATGCAAAGAAACACACAAGTGTAGTCAAAACCAGATATCACGAGTTCGAGTCAAGTTCTCTAAATCCCCAGCAGAGTCGCCAGAAACTGTAGACGTCCCCTGAACGCCCCGGGAGGGTGCTACCCGCAGGTATGCTATGATGTGGATTTGCCACCCTCGGGTGGGCTTAGAAAACAATGGTTTTGCCACTATCTAGTGGGCTTAAAACAAACATTTGATGAATTGTCCCAATCCGAATAACCCAACCTTCACCCACAGGCATTCAGGCAGTTATATCACATAAGCAGTTAGCCTCATGGTAAGCATGCTATTCATGGCAGTCACTCACACGCATGCAAGGATGCTAAAGCATAAAAACTCACCGAGTACTCCAAGCCAAAACAGAAACTGATTAGAAATCCATGCATGGACCTATATATACTGAAATGCCTAATGCAACACATGCAAAAATGCAACCTATAGTAGGCTCGGCTATTCTAAACATGGCATATGGGACGCTACAGCTAACATGTATTCAACTTGGAATTGAAATACAAATGCAGTTAGTATGATGCGCCGAGCCCGGTGCATGTAAAACAAATGAATAAATGCAAACATGCTATCATACTGTATGCTGATTGAAATATGCCCTAATCTAACCATCATAAGCAGGTAAATAAAAGGGAGAAAGACGTGGGGTTAGAAGACATGCATCACACACACGCACACTTATTACAATTATGCCCTCACGCAGAGGGTCCAAATAAATATACAGTCCCGAATAAAAGAATAGTACAGTCCAAATAATACAGTCCAAATATGTACAAATTCCTAATTAATTTACAAATTAACTAAGAAAATAATAAACTGGCATGCAAGCCAGGGACTGCCTTGATTCCGCTCCGGATGACGGATGATGCATGCTCGGGTTGCCTTTGCGCGGAAATCCACTGTCATGCCCCAATTAGCCTCTGTTTTGAAATGCTTTTTGGAAAGCGCGCCAAGCCCCGAAAGACTGCTGATTCTTGATTTGTTGCAACAGAGAGTAGGAAAGGGGCATAGCAATGTATTTTCACAAATCTATGCATGCCTCGATCTTCGTGCCACCAATCACGCATCCTGATGCATGATGGCCGAGGAGCTGAATTGCACAACTCAATATAGAATGAATGCATATGAGGACACAACAAGACCTAACTCCATCATGGATAATCCGGAGTGTCGGCGACTGGGGAATTGAGACACGTTCCGTAACTCAGAGTACGAAACGCACCTCGTTTCCCGTGCTCGGGCTAACTCCTATCCCGAACACAATGCAATATGCATGACATGCATGAATGCAACTAAGATACAACCTAACCTGCACAATGCTAGGAAATGGCATACACAATGCACGATGCAACATGGCATACACAATGCTCTAATATACACCTAGCATACACAATGCTATGAGATGAAATGGCATACACAATGCATAATGGACTTACACTAACACAAGTGGACCTCAGCCACACTCACATAAGAGGCCATAAGATGAAAATGAGACAACTTGAGATGCGTGCACGCGTGCACGCAAACCGAGGACCAAACCTACGGCACAGAATGCCACTCTAACAAGACATAGCAAGACATGGAATATGGCATACTATCATGCAAATTTCAGTAGCAAGATGAGATGCAAAACAGCCCCGAAACATGGCAAAATGGTACCCGATGCATGGAACGAGTCCCGAAACATGAAATTTGGCGCATGAAATGGCCTATAGCTATGCAATGCATGCATTATTTGAACATGAAGTGTAAAGACAGAAGCAAGGAAGCCCCAGAAAAAGCATGTTTACAGTTTAATTCATGGCCAAAAAGTTGGCACAAATAGGGCTAAATTAGCATGCAAAAATGGGCCCGAAAGCGAGGTAATGAAGCAACTAACAGATGCTGGCCCCAAACAGAGAATGGCCCTTCTACAATGTTGAAGAGGGGCCCAAAATATGGTGTTTCACAATTTATGACAAACCATAAAAACAGACACAAGTATGGAAAAATTCTCATGCAAGAAATGGGCCAAAATGGAGACAAAGAAGCAACTGATACATGCTGGCCCTAAACAGGTGGGGGCCCTTTAACAATGTTGAAGAGGGGCCCAAAATATGGCCTTTTACAGTTTATGATCACACCCAAAACAGTGTACAAGTATGCTCAAAATATTATGCAAAATGAGGCCTAAAAAGCGGTTTAAACACAAAGTATACAAAAGATGCTCCAAACAGCAATAGACCCATAATGAAACATGGAGAGGGGGCCAATATAGGACCATTTTCAGTTTGGACAAAAGTCCAAAAACAGAAGCACAATAGGCTAATAAATCATGCAAAAATGGGACCAAAAGATGGATATCAAAACAAGTAGCACATGGAGGATTCAAACAGTGATGAGTCCTTCTACAATGTTGAAGAAGGGCTCAAAATAAGCCTATTTACAGTTTAAAACATGCTTCAAAATAGATTATACATAGGCCTAAAATGCTACACAATAAATAGGCATATAAGAGGGATAATGAAACAAGTGCAAAATGGGGGCCTCAAACGGTGAGAGGCCCTTAATGAAAGAAGAAATAGAGCTCAAAAAACACTACTTTCAGTTATGGCCAGAGCTCAAATATACAAGCAAGAGGGGCTAAGCAATGATGCAAAAATGAGCTAGAAAGGAGGGAAATGTTGCTCACCCTTGTAGACCAATCTTTGGCTGCCTTTTGGACTGAGAAATGGTGCCTCCTAGCCTCTGAGAAGATCCTCCTAGCTACTGGAATGGAGGTGGTGGTGTGGTGCTAGGTGATGGTGTGTAAAAATGGTTAAGAATTTAAGGGATTTTGAGGCTTAGAGTAGAGAGAGAGAAATTTAATGTGAGAGATCCAAACCAAAAATTTCTAACCCTTAAAACACAGCTGAGGGTCTGGTTTATATAAGCAAAAGAGGTGGAAAAGAGGGGGGAAAAATGGGGGGGAAATGAAATTCAAATTTCCCCCCAAAAAGGCCAAAAAGTGAGATATAAAGGCAAGTGGTAGCTGCTGGTCCCAAACGGCCGAGAGCCCTAAATAAAGTTGAAGAGCGGCTCAACACAAGACACTTTGTAGTTTACGACCAAGTCCGAAACAGCTCACAAGTAAGCCTAAAATGCCGTGCAAAAATAGGCCTAAAAGAGGGTTTAAACACTAAGTGTAAAAAGGGAGTTTCAAATAGAAAAGGGTCCTTAGTTAAACATGAAAAGGAGCTCAAAAAAAGACTATTTCTAGTTTGGGTCGGAGCCCAACAATGTTTGCAAGCAAGGCTCGGGGGCCAAAACGCGCAGTCTGGGGCCCCGAAAACTGACTATTAGGCATCGGAAGTGGTGTTCGACCACGAAGTCGGTCTCTCGGACCACAGTGTCCCTCAAAAGGGAGGAAATAAGGTATGCACCAAAAAACGGGGCAAACGGAGGTGGTTAGGCGGTCCCGAACCGAGGCACACGGCCTGACGGCTCCGAAACCTGGGAACCGGGCTCCGAAATGGGCAAAATGTCCTAAGACCACAAAACGTAGCCTACGGCCACTGAGAGATGGTCTACGAGACCTCTCCTTCCCTCTGGGAAAAGAAACAGAGAAAACCGAGCCTGGTTCACAAACCGAGGCAAAGTATAGAAAAGCTCGGAAGTCCGAAGGCAAGGCTCACGGCCGAGACTCTGGAACTTCTAAACGAACGCGACATGCAACATCACCAAGCGCTCAATCGGTGACGTCTGAGTCTTAAGGTCAGTCAAAAATGGGGTGTCTACAACTATCATAAGTATGCTAATCAAAATATGACCTAGAACTAACCATCGTAAGCGGTTAAGTAAAAGGGAGAAAGACGTGGGGTTGGAAGACATGCATCACACACGCACGCACACTTATTATAAAATTCGCCCTCTCGACGGAGGGTCCGAATAAATAATACAAACCAACTAATTAATTAACTATCTTAGCTAATTAATTATTACAAAACTCTTAACTAATCAAATAAATTAATTAAGTTACAAAACAGTTAAAGCGACCTCGAGAAGAGGGACATATGCATGCTTGGTCGGCTTCGCTCGGAAATTCATTGTCATGCCTCATGTTGGCTCTGTTTGCACTGTTTTGCATCTCTGAAAACTGTACAAATCTCTGTTATGCTTCTGAACCACTCCATGGACACTCTGAGAGGCCATCGGCCAAATGGTAAGGCCATTAGCTAAGGGAAAATGGTCATCGACCAAATATGAGGCTATCGGCCAGACATTTGTAGCCGATTGGCACTGCAAATAGACGATCGGCCATCTCTTCCTGCAAACTGCTCCTTTTGCTGCAGCAGAGGACAAACAAGGGCATGGCAATACATTTCCAAGATAATGTTGTGCAACTACACCCCATATCATGTTTTGAGACTCAAAGGAGTGTAGTGTTCGACTCTCGAGCCATCAATCACGCATTTCGATGCATGATGGCCAAAGAGGTCGAATTGCACACATCAATATGGAATGAATGCACAAAAACACACAAATGCCTCATACTCTATCATGTTGGATCAAGAGTGTCGGCGACCGAGGATTGAGGCACGTTTCATCACTTCAAGTATGAAACGTCCCTTGGTTCTCATGTTTGGTTTGACACCCCAAACCAAACACAATGCAATGCATGCAACATGGAAAAGCTATGCAATACAACATAAGCATGCCAAATGCAATATGACTCAAGCATCCACGCAAGGCTAAGGTAACAAGCATGCCAAATGCAATGCAACCGAAACATGCAAATGTGCAATGTACCAAGCATGCAAACATGCAAATGCAACCTAAACATACAAACATGCATGGCATGTGAAGATGGACAAGCATGCAACAACACACAAACTAGCAAGCATGCAACAACATGCAACATGTCAAGCATACAACAACATGCAATGACGTCATGAAACTCTAGCATGCAAGCGCGATCCAAAGTAGCAACATTGAACAACATGGTAAATGGACTTAAACAAAGATGGACAGACCTCAGTCATGCCCAAAATCAGTGGCCAAAGTGATGAATTGATGGCATGAAATGTACATACAAGCATGCACATGTAATGGCCTATCACCTAGGCATAGGAAGACAACTTTCAAGAGCACTGAAAAGGGGACAAATATGGGCATGTGACAAACATTATAAGCTCTGAAATCATGCATGGAATGGTGCCAAACCATCCAAACTACACAAGTATGGCATGCAAGAGGCTCAAAACTTGAAGCTAGCATAAAGGACTTGTGCCAAAGCTATACAAAACATGAAGGGTATGGCAAGTACAACCCAAAATAGTCCTAGATCATGCCAAAATGAGCCTAGAACATGCAAGAAATGAGGCCAAAACAAGCCAGCATGGCAAGCACACAACATGATGCGTATAAGGCCAACAAAGAGGATAACACTACACCCCCCAAAACCAAGCATGAGATGACTATACCAATATAAATCAGAGTTATGGCATGTCAAAATAAGCCCAAAAACCCACTGAGATGGAATCCTAAAGGCCTAAGCATGGAGGCATGCACAATGATCCATTCATGAGGCATAAAACATCAACTCTTTAAAGCATTGAAAGGATGACAATTGCAAGTGTATGGCTACACTACATGGACTGAAATCACATTATAAATGATTCCAAATCATTCAAATAGTCCAAGTAATGCATGCTAATGACTTGGACACTCGAAGCTAACAAGCTAGATTGAACCATGGCTATACAAAGCATGGAATATATGATCAATACAATCCAAATCAGAGCTAGAGCATGGTAAAACAAGGCTAAAAGCTCCTTTGAGTTGAGCCAAAACATGCAAGAATGATGGTCTAAACATAAGATGCATGTTAAGGCAATAGAGAGGATTGCAAGACAAGTACATGGAGCATGTAAGAGGTTATCAAATCAACTTAAAACAGAGGTATATCATGGCAAAATAACACCAAATACTTGCTGAAATGAAGCCAAAACATGCTAAGCAAAGATGCTACCAATATGAGCCATTTATACTAGCAAATGAGACACAAGGAGAGGGGGTGTCCCTCTCTTATTCAAGACTCCAAAACCACCTTTCCACCATTAAAAATCCTCTGGATTTTACTGGTGAGAAGGTCAAAACAAGGCCAAACAAGGCCTAAGAGGGGGTAAACTACCCCCAACACAAAAGTGACCTTAAACAATCATCACAAGCATACAAAATAGAACTTTTTGTAGTTTAGCGTTAAGCTTAAAACAATATGCAAGTATGTCTAAAAGCTTAAGCAAGAATGAGGGATTAAAAGGTAGTTGACTCACCCTTGAAGAACACCTTCAAGAACACAAGTCCAGCAGCCTCCTCTGATCAAAACCACTCTAAGAACTCTGAAATCAACTCCTAAGGACCTTAGCAACCAAAGGATGGTGTTCTACTAGGTGTTTGTGTGCAATAGTATCAAGATTCTACACTTTTGAGCACAAATAAGGTTAAAACAAGAGAGAGAAGTAAAATATAGAGAGAGATAGATATATATCTTCTATATCAACTTTCTGAACCTCTGGAAAGGGAGGAGGACCTCCCTTCTTATAGAATTTCAATTCTCAAGCTTGTTCAACAAGCTTGAGTCTTGAATGCAATCCCTCCTATATGGAGGATGAGAATTGTGCCCACCAGCTGTCACAGCTGGCAGAAAATATCTGCAAAAAGCAGATGGAAAGGCCTCGACTCAAAAATATGGCCGATCGACCAAAAAGAGTGCCAATCGACCAAAAATAGTGCCGATCTGCCACCACAAATGACCGATAGCAAGAATAGAAGGCCGACAAGCATAAGGCTTGGCTGATGGGTTGTAGGGATGGCCAATAAGCCACCCTATTCCCTCAGAAGCAAAACCACAAGTCCTTGGTCCACAACCAAGCACAAAACAGACAAGTTAAGAGATCCTAAGGCAAGGCGCGCAGCCGAGACCTTCGGGAACTCAAAACGAACATGAGCATGGATGATCATCGAGTGTTCAAACGATGACGTCCAAGTATTGAGGACGGTCAAAAATGGGATGTCTACAGTGCCATGATAAGTAAAGAAAATGGAGAGTCTCTTTGTTGTATTTTGAATGCATATATATATATATTAATATTGGTTTCTCTACTCACAAGAATTATTGAGATTGGAGATTGCTATTGAAATTTTGCTAAAATCTTGAAATGGTGAAAATGATGGAAGTGCATGATTTATGGATATGTTGTTATGCTTGTTGGTAAATGGTAGCAAACTTTTGGCCAATTGTGGAATTGCACTTGAAAGGAGAAAAAGGGAAATTTTGATTATCTTTGAATAATTGTTGAAAGTATGTTGAAAGTAGAGAATCATGGTGTTGTATAGATAATTGTTGCATTGGCTTTTCTAAAACCTTGCATGTCATGATCATTGATTGAAAATTGGAACTGTTATCGAGAATGAATTATTGTGAAACAAAATTATGGAAATGTTTGTGGGGTAAATACGTTGGTAAGTCCGGTTAGGAGGTGTAGATGAATTGATAAGTTGGCCTGAGCGTCCGGGGTGAAAGATCGAAAACATGCGCAGAGGAGGTACCACTTCCCTTCCGGTTAGTAACCGGTAAAGTGGGGTTATTGGCAATGCTTGTTGAGCCTACTTGCAGACACCAACTTAGGCATTACTAGAGTTATATTTACCGTCCCTATTGATTAAAATTGGAAGTAGTGGAATTGATGAGATTGCAACCTGTTATTGAAACATGGTCGTTTTCAAGAAGAGCATGTAATAAAATTTTCTTTAAAATGGCATTGCATGGCATTGCATTTGCATTAAATGTTGAGAGAATTGCATAACTGCAAATACTTTGGAAGGATTTCTCTACTGAGCTTTATGCTCACCCCTATGGGATTTGGTGCAGGAAAAGATGTGGTGATCCCGCCGAGTTGAGGGCATAGATATGTGTTGTGAAGAGTAGATGACTCTATTTTTGTTGTCAATTTATTTGCTAGCCATGGGCTTAAATGTGTGGGTTCGTCAAACCATTTTTGTGTAACCGGGCTCAAGCCTTGGAATATGTAAGCCCTTAAGGGCATTTTATTTATTTTTGGGAAATAATGCTCTACATGCTATAGATTCATGTGTTTTCATACCGTTGAATGTATAATTCGCATGTGGGACTTTTGTATAAACCTTGTTGATTATTGATGTAAAGGTTAGAGATTTGCCATTATTATTTAGTGGATGTTAGTTGTTGCATTTCTTTTGCAGGGACTATTTTCGGAGTGTTACAACTTGGTATTAGAGCTACCAGGTTTGAATACTTGGGGCTCACGGGAAGTGGTTGTTTTGCCAAAATGGGTTCATTTCGCATGATTAGGAAATGTTTTATTTTTCGTGATTATGTGATAACATGCTTATGTGACTATATGGGTATGGGATTGGACTTTTGGGATTTTATTTGCGCTTATTAAATTCTTTGAGGTCTTATTAGAAGGGTACCTAATCAATACTTGTTCTACTAAGAATACTTGGAGTAGAAAAACCTTTTTCATCGCAGTCTCAACCACAGCATTCTAGATCTACTTTTTCCTTGCCTAGTGCGGGCCTGGGAAAGAGTGCACCAAGTGGGTTTTCTTGTTTTAAATGTGGCCAATCGGGTCACAAGGCCTTTGCTTGTCCACAGAAGGGAGGGGGACAACAGATTTTACCACCACCACCACCTAACCGATCTCAAAGTCAGTCTCAGAGTAGGGGACAGGGGCTTACTTGCTATTAGTACAGTCAGTCAGGGCACATGAAAAGAGCTTGCCCGCAGTTGGGAGGCGCATCTAGCGCATCAAGGTCGAGGCAAACTTAGAGACACCAGCAAGCTCACTCAGTTTAGACTTTGCGAGCTAATTAGGGAGCCACTTCAACTCAATAGGTGCAGTAGGCCTATACACCAAGAGATGAGCAGGTTAATCAGAGGCCACAGGGGCACATGTATGCTGTTACCACACAAGAGTAGTTGTCGGGATCCTTAGCTATGAGAGGCATTTTTGTTGTGTGTAATTATTTGGCCAATGTGTTGATAGATATGGCCGCGTCTCATTCATTCATATCTGCTGCATTCGCATCTGCGTTGGGGTTAGAGGTGGCATGGTTAGCGTCTCCGCTTAGAGTTCAGTCACTGGTCGGAGGCACAATTGACTTAGATCGGGGATGTCGTGGTTGTGAAGATAGAGGTTGTCTGGCATCAACTCCCGTTTTCTTTTGTGTTGCTAGACATGTCGAGTTTTGATGTTATTCTAGGCATGGATTGGTTGTCTTCGTATCGAGCGGTGATCGATTATTTTCGTCAGAGGGTCACTGTGTGCACCTCGGGTGGTGATTTTTTTTTACTTTTTGGGAGACAGGGTTGATCTGGTCTTATCGCTAGTATTTGACCCTCGTAATAGAAACGAGCTTAGCAATCATCTCGCTACTCTCTTGGATAGTGAGAGTGATAGGACTTGAGTTGAGTTGCCAAAGGTAGTTTGTGAATACCCAGACGTATTTCTCGAGGATCTTACTAGTTTGCCACCGCATCAGGAGATTGAGTTCACCATTGACTTAGTGCCTGGAACGACACTAATTTCCATGGGGCCATATAGATTTGAACCTGCAGAGTTGCATGAGTTGAAGATTCAACTCCAAGAACTTTTAGACAAGGGTTTCATTCGCCGTAGCACATCGCCTTGGGGAGCGCCGGCCCTCTTTGCGAAGAAGAATGATGGGTCGTTGTGGTTGTGTATTGACTACCGCAAGTTGAACCGGGTTACCGTCAAGAACAAGTACCCCTTACCCCGAATTGATGAGTTGTTTGACCAACTTAGGGGGTCTTGTTGTTTTTCGAAGATAGATTTGAGGTCGGGGTACCATCAGTTGAGAGTCCAGGAGGAGGACATCTAGAAGATGGCCTTCCGTACGCGTTATGGCGTTCCTTGTAATGCCATTTGGGTTGACAAATGCGCCAGCATCCTTTATGGATTTGATGAAACGGATTTTTAGAGAATAATTGTATCATTTTGTAGTCGTCTTTGTGAATGATATATTAATTTATTCGACTTCCAAGGAAGAACACGAGGATCACTTGAGGATAGTGCTTGATTTGCTTAGGAAGCATTAATTGTATGCCAAATTTGAGAAATGCGAGTTTTGGCTCACCGAGGTGAAGTTTTTGGGACATGTGGTGTCAAGAGAGGGAGTAACTGTAGATTCTTCAAAGATAGATTCTGTACAAGATTGGGAGCAACCTAAAAATGTTTATGATATCCGGATTTTCTTGGGATTGGCGGGGTACTATCGGCGTTTTGTGAGGAATTTCTCTAGACTAGCCGCGCCTTTGACTAGATTGACTAGAAAGGGGGTTAAGTTTGTGTGGAGTGAGACTAGTGAAAAGTCTTTCCAAGAGCTTAAAACTAGGCTGACTACCGCACCGGTGTTGATAATTCTGGAAAGAGGTTTGGGCTATATCATCTATTGTGATGCGTCTCGGGATGGGCTTTGTTGTGTCTTGATGCAAGGGGGAAAGGTTGTAGCCTACGGTTCACGATAATTGAAAACTCATGAGAAGAATCACCCTACCCACAATTTGCAGTTGGCAGGAGTAGTGTTTGCCTTGAAAATTTGGAGGCATTAGTTGTTTGGCGAGAAGTTTGAGGTTTTCTCCGATCATAAGAGCCTAAAATATTCGTTTTCCCAAAAAGACTTGAATTTACATCAACGAAGGTGAATGGAGTTTTTGGAGGATTATGATTTCGAGTTACACTATCATCCGGGGAAAGCTAATGTAGTGTCCAACGCCTTAAGTCAAAAATCCGTGAGTAGTTTGGCGAGTGTGGCTATTCGGGAATGGGTTATGTTGGGTGAAATCGGCAAGTTTAAATTGCACTTGGGTGAGTTCGAAGAGAGTGCAGCCTTGTTTTCTTTAAGTGCGTAACCTACCTTGATTAGTAAAGTTATAGGGGCTCAACAAGGAGACCGTGAAATGGAGTCAATTCGTGATAGAATCTCCAACGCGAAGGAAGATAAGGGTTTGAATATCCACTCGGATTAGAGTGTACGTTACTTAGACCGTTTGTTTGCACCTGAATCTTGTAGAGAGGAAGTGCTTTGAGAGTTCCATCATTCACGCCTTGTGGTACATCCGAGAGGCACCAAAATGTATCGTGATCTTAGCCGTCAGTTTTGGTGGAGGGGTATGAAGCGGGATATTGCATCCTTTGTGTCGAAGTGCCTTACTTGTCAACAAGTGAAGGCAGAACACCAAAGACCAGCGGGTTTGTTACAACCCCTACCGATAGCCGAGTGGAAATGGGAGCATATTACCATGGATTTTGTAGTTAGACTTCCTAGAACACAGCGGGGCAATGACTCCATTTGGGTGATTGTTGATAGGTTGACTAAGTCCATACTCTTCATTCCAATGTGTACCGGTGACTTAGTTGAGCACTTGGCAGAGTTATACATTAGAGAGATATTTCAACTTCATGAGGTTCCAGTAACCATTGTGTCGGACAGGGATCCTCGTTTTACAGCCTGGTTGTAGCAGGACCTTCAAGAGGCATTGGGAACTAAGTTGACTTTTAGCACCGCTTATCACCCACAAACCGATGGGCAGTCGAAGCGTACCATCCAGATTTTGGAGGACATGCTTAAAGCTTGTGTCCTTGATTTCAAGGGGTCTTGGGAGAGGCATTTACCATTGATTAAGTTTTCCTGCAACAATAGTTACCAAGCTAATATCGAGATGGCACTGTTTGAGGCCTTATATGGCCGACCTTGTAAATCACCAGTTTGTTGGGCCGATGTGGGGGATGCACCGTTGTTGGATCCGAAAATTGTTAGGGAGACAATGGAAAAAGTTGCTCTCATTCGGAAAAGGTTAGCTACAGCCCAAAGCCGACATAAAATTTATGCCGATAAGAGAATACGACCTTTAGCTTTCAAGGTGGGTGATCATGTTTTCCTTAAGATCTCACCTAGGCGAGGTTTGATGAGTTTTGGTAAGAGTGGAAAGTTGTCTCAGAGGTTTATTAGACCTTTCGAGATATTGGAGAGAATCAGGAAAGTGGCATACCAGTTAGCTTTACCGCCACAACTTTCGGGGGTTCACAATGTGTTTCATGTGTCAATGCTTAGGCAGTACGAACCCGACCCTTCTCATGTGCTAGATTGGGTTGATTTGGAGGTGGATGAAGACGCCTTTTACGAAGAGCGACCGGTCCACATATTAGATACCCGAGAGCAAGTACTACGGGCCAAAACAATACCATTAGTGAAGATGTTGTGGAGACACCATGGGGTCGAAGAAGCAACGTAGGAATGGGAGGCAGAAGTCTGCTCCAAGTACCTGGATTTGTTTACGAGTGCTTGAGTTGTTGTAATTTGTAATATCCTCGAGTGTTGAAGGAAATGTACTAAGGTTAGTATCATGTGTTGTTATAAGCGTTGTTTTTTAACGTAAAATGGATATGTGTGGCCATTATTGTTGATTGAACCACTTCGTACTTATATGATATCATAAACCGTTGATGTTAGCCTTGGAACTAGGCACTTGGAGGCCATGACGAGAATGGCAAATCTTGATTGAAAATGAATACTGTGATTTGAAACAACTTTTGCATAGTTTTGATTTCTTGTTGTCCTTTCTTGGTTGGGGAGTTTATTCAAATTTCAGGGATGAAATTTCCTATGGTGGGAAGGTTGTGATAACCGGGGGTATTATTCGCCCCATTTTACTTTGTTTAACTTTAGATTCGTGGTGTTCAAAAATTGTTCCTTTAGTAAATTCTTAATCTTGTTTGTTCGGTGTCGATTTTCACCGGTTCCGGAGAGTGTGAGACTAGGTCTGAAGTGCCTAGAATTGAGCGGAGAAAATTCTAGGCTGGAGAAACAAGGCTGCACGTACGGGGCCCTGGGCCACACATGCGGAATTCAGCGAAGGTTTGGGGCAGCACAATGCAATATATGTAGGTGCGGAGCTAGATGCGGGAGACGATGGCCGCACGTGCAGGGATGAAGGCCGCACGTGCGGAAAGGAGGCTCCTCACGTGTGGGGGCACGTGCCGTACGTGCGGGACGCTGGTTAGTCCGAATCTTTGTTTTATTTTTTCTTTAGGACTGTATTTGCATCACTTTTGACCCATCTCTCTCTCTTTAAAAATCATCTCCTCTCCCTTCTCTCTATATTTCTTCCACCAAAACTCTTAGAGTTCTTGATTTCTCAAGATCTATTGCATTTCTAACCCTAGTTCCTTCATTAAAGTGGAAGAGCTTCTTAAGAGCTACATTGTGGGCGGTGGAGATTAGGCTTTGGCATCTTTGATTTCTATGGTTTCATCTCCTTTTCTTCATCAAACCTTGAGGTAGGGACCTTCTTGAGTTATATATACATGTTTTACAATAGGAATGTTGATTTAAAAGTTTTTCTTGAAGATATTATATTGATTTTGATTTTGATCCAAAATATAGAGATTTTCAAAGGGGTTTTTTTTTTTGAAATCACAAATCTTTCTAAGCTCACATCTTGAGAGTTGAAATTATCTTAGGCAAGAAAATGAGGTGTTCTTGAAGGTCTCTTTCAAGTGTTTAGGGTGTGTGTGTGTTGTTTGTAAAGAAGAAAACCTAGGAAATTTTTGGGGTTTCCTTGAATAAAAGAAGATGAAGGTTTATGGGTGATATTGTGTATATGTATTGTCATGATTGTGTGCCATGATAATTAAAGAAAATGGAGAGTCTCTTTGTTGTATTTTGACTGCATATATATATATTGATATTGGTTTCTCTACTCACAAGAATTATTGAGATTGGAGATTGCTATTGAAATTTTGCTAAAATCTTGAAATGGTGAAAATGATCGAAGTGCATGATTTGTGGATATGTTGTTATACTTATTGGTAAATGGTAGCAAACTTTTGGCCAATTGTGGAATGGCACTTGAAAAGAGAAAAAGGGAAATTTTGATTATCTTTGAATAACTGTTGAAAGTATGTTGAAAGTAGAGAATCATGGTGTTGTATAGATAATTGTTGCATTGGCTCTTCTAAAACCTTGCATGTCATGATCATTGATTGAAAATTGGAACTGTTATTGAGAATGAATTATTGTGAAATGAAATTATGGAAATGTTTGTGGGGTAAATATATTGGTAAGTCCGGTTAGGAGGTATAGATAAATTGATAAGTTGGCCTGAGCGTCCGGGGTGAAAGATCGAAAACACGTGCAGATGAGGTACCACTTGCCTTCCGGTTAGTAACCGGTAAAGTGGGGTTATTGGTAGTGCTTGTAAGCCTACTTGTAGACACCAACCTAGGGATTATTAGAGTCATAGTTACCGCCCTTATTGATTAAAATTGGAAGTTTTGGAATTGATGAGATTGTAAACTATTATTGAAACATGGTGATTTTCAACAAGAGCATGTAATGAAATTTTCTTTAAAATGGCATTGCTTTTGCATTAAATGTTGAGAGAATTGCATAACTATGTGGGTGTTTGGGAAGTTGGTTTTTTTTTAGGTTTTTTTAGTTATAGGATATTATTGGAGAAATTTTTTTGTGTGTTTGGGAAGATATTGGGTTTTTTTGTAGTTGGATGTGATGTTTGTGAGATAAAAAGTGAAATGATTATGAGGTTTGATGTGATATTTTGTTTGGATTGGTTTTTTTTTTTTTTTTGGTTTTGTAACTAATTTGTCTTTTAGTGAAAAAAAAAAAAAAACCAAAAACCAAAAACCAAACTTTCCAAACACCCCATGTATATACTTTGTAAGGATTTCTCTACTGAGCTTTATGCTTACCCCTATGGGATTTGGTGCAGGAAAAGATGTGGTGATCCCGCCGTGTTGAGGGCGTGGCTATGTGTTGTAAAGAGTAGACAACTCTATTTTTGTTGTGAATTTGTTTGTTAGCCAAGGGCTTAAATGTATGGGTTTGTGAAACCATTTTTGTATAATCGGGCTCAAGCCTTGGAATATGTAAGCCCTTAAGGGCATTTTATTTATTTTTGGGAAGTAATGCTCTACATGCTATAGATTCATGTGTTTTCGTACCGTTGAATGTATAATTCGTATGTGGGACTTTTGTATAAACCTTGTTAATTATTGATGTAAAGGTTAGAGATTTTCCATTATTATTTAGTGGATGTTAGTTGTTGCATTTCTTTTAGAGGGACTATTTTCGGGGTGTTACACTCTGACTCACTAGAATGACTCAACACTAAGTTCAGAAAGTAAAACAAAAAGCACTTCCAATTTGCTGAAATTAGTGCATGCCATCTGCCATGTTTGGAGTAAAATACGTGCCATCAATAGGTGGTTCACCTCTGATCACAAGACTAGTCGCACTATCCCCTAAGTTTATTGACCCAGTGCTGATAGACTTTGTAGAACCTGGTGGAGTAATGATCTTGTTGCCAATCAAGTCTTGAACTTCATGGCAAAGGCGAAAACAACGGTCAGTGTCATGGCCGAGTTGCTAATGGAAGGCGCAATACTTGGCAGCATCATGCCTAGCTGGAAGGCAATTAGGGAGACGTCAAAAATCAAGCGGTTTGAGGTGGCCTTGTCCTATGAGGATTTAAAGAGCTTTAGACAAGGTCATGTAAAGGGGATTAAAGATGCGGTTACCAGTCCTGGATGTATTGACTGAAGGGTCGGCAGGTGTTGACTGGGTTTGATGATCTCTTACGAGTGTAGGACTGGAGCTGAAAGGTGTATTTCTAGTACAACATCCCTTTTCATGGCTTACCCCCTCGTTCAAAATGCTCCTAACCTGAATGATAAAAGTGTCATCCACAGTCTTTGTAACAACTGCAAACACTTACTGTTTGTTCAACCCTTTGACTTTTAAAGCCTTAATAGCCCATCGAAGATGTGCATAAGGATCCATACTTGCCCCGGCCTCGTTTTTGCCACTTGCTTTAGCTTTGCCAAGGGATTGGGTGGCTATATCAGAGCGAGGTCCACTTGTTGTTAACAAGTCATCACCCAGACTTAAGATAGCTTCGGGTTGGCCCTTTCCAATTGTAGCTCGCCCTAAGATTGGGGAGCTTCTTGACGTGAAATTTTTGGCACGTGATATGGTCGATGACGGAGCCAAGATCCCAAAAACTAAATCTACCATAGTGCTCTTAAGATCTTCAATCATGCTCAACAGCTTAGAAGTAGTGGGTTCGGCTATTGGTGCCTGCGAGGTATTTGAACCAACTTGGTCTTGGTGAACTGGTTGGGTCGGGCTCTTTGGAGTGGATTGGATTGGAATTAGACTATTAGGGAGTTCAAGTTTTGGGGGTTGAGACGATTGGGGTTCAGGTGCATCCAGCATACACAAGTCCGTGTTTTTTGGAATGAACACCTCAAGCTTGGGTAAATGGGTTAGGGTGATGTATATGTTGGGGTTGTAGGTGGATGGCAATGTATGGATCAGGTTAATGTTTCTAGGTGGTGGGACTTTGGTTATGGGCGGAAAGTGGGTTGGTGGTCACATTCGGTTTAGAGGGTAGGGTGAGGATTTTATTATCAATAAGATCTTGGATCTCATGACCCAAGCGATAGCACAGGTCTGTGGGGTGACCATGTTAATGACGTAGGATTTTATTATCAATAAGATCTTGGATCTCTCTACTGGGCTTTATGCTCACCCCTATGGGATTTGGTGCAGGTAAGGACATAGTGATCCCGCCAAGCTAAGGGTGAGGACATGTTTTTGGTGAAGAGTAGTCTTTCTTTTATTTTGTTGTGATATTTTTTGTAAGCCAAGGGCTAATGTGTTTGGGTCCGAAAGACCATTTTGTGTAACCGGGCTATTGCCTTGGAAGATGTAAGCCCTTAAGGGCATTTTGTTGTTTCGAGACTAGACGCTTCACATGTTATATATTCAGGTGTTTCTTATCATTGAATGTATATCCACATGTGAAATTGTTGTATAAACTCTCTTATATTCTATGTAAAATTGGAAGGTTTATGGCCATGTTTTAGTGACGGTTAACTAAATGTGGATGGTTCATGTCGAATTATTTCGGGGCGTTACAACTTGGTATAAGAGCTAACTGGGTTTGAATACTTGGGGCTCGCAGGAAGTGGTGGTTATACCACAATGGATTCATTTCGCATGATTAGGAAATACCTTGCTTAGTTGTGATTGCGTGATAGCATGCTTGTGTGACTATCTGGGTATGGGATTAGACTTTCGTGATGTTATTTGCACCTATTAGTTTCCTTGAGGTCTTATTAGAAGGGTACTTGATCAATACTCATTCTACTAAGAATTCTTGATTTCTCATGGGACAAATCTCATCACTAAAGGATAATTCGTATGTGTTTATCTGACTAAAGTGCTTATATAGAGTGAATTAAATTGTTTGTGTAGTAGGATGCATTTAGTTTGCTTTAGCCTAACGTATGGAGCTAGTGGCAAGCACATTTGGAATTATGTGCTAAATTGTTTATCTTGTCTCTTAATTAGGATGTCAGGAAGAGTTTGAACTCGAGGTGGTAGGGGTGGAAGGCGAGGTTGAGGTTGCCGGGGAGTATTTGAGGTGTCGGTCCTAGAGGTCCCGGTACAAGAAGAGGGTCTAGGCCAAGCTGACATGGCCGAACAAGTGGGGCAAGCGGAGGTGCTGGGGCAAGCCGGCCAAGCCGCAATGGAGGCTCTAGCCCGAGAGATGGCAAGGGCATTAAGGGAGTCCATGAACATTTTCAACGCAGAAACCCAAGCAAGGGAGAATGTTGCAGAGACTAGAGCTAGCTTCCTCACGAGGGAGTTTTTAAGGGCCAAGCCGGATGAATTCCATGGCGGCCCCGATCCAAAGAAAGCAGACGAATGGTTAGAACAAACAGTGAAGACCTTCAAAATGCGTCACATTGAGGATGGGGAGTTGAGGGTGACCCTTGCTAGCTACTATCTCAAGGGTGACGTGGGCCAATGGTAGAAGTATGCCAAAGACCGAATAGAACCGACGTGGGAGGCGTTTGTGGTGGCCTTCCAAGACAAGTACCTACCTCCCATAGCTAGGAAGAGGTTGAGGCAGGAATTCAAGGACCTTAAGCAATTGAATATGTCCGTGGTCGAATTTGAAGCGGCCTTTTCTAGTTTGTCCCGGTTTACACCAAAACTGGTAGCGACGGAGGAGCGACATTGCTTTGAGTTTGAGCAGAGGTTGAGGACCAAGATTTTGTTCAAGGTCGCTGGGAATATGATCCAGAGTTATGATCACCTTGTGGAGATGGCCGCACATGTGGAGATTACGGTGGAAGCCGAAGAGAAGAGACTTCGAAATTCGAGGTCTAGGGACCATGGATCACAGGGGGATTATAGGCCCAATAAGAAGAGTAAGAGCACCTTTTCATCCCAATCCCAGCCCCAGCGGCAACAGTCTAGATCCACCTTTCCCTTGCCTAGTACGGGCTCGGGAAGAGGTGCACCGAGTGGGTTTTCTTGCTTCAAGTGTGGCCAACTGGGTCACAAGGCCTTTGCATGTCTGTGGAAGGAAAGGGGACAGCAGATGTTACCACCAACACCACCTAACCAATCCCAGAGCTAGTCCCAGCCTCAGGGTAGAGGGCAGGGGCCTACCTGCTTTCAGTGCGGTTAGTTGGGGCATATGAGGAGAGCTTGCCCTCAGTTGGAAGGCGCATCTGGCGCTTCAGGGTCTAGCAAACACAGAGCCACCAGCAGGCTCATTCAGCTCAGACTTCGAGGGTTCATGAGGGAGCCGCCTCGGCTTAGTAAGTACAGCAGGCCTATGCTCCGAGAGAGGAGCAGGTTGACCAAAGGCCACAGGGGCGCGTGTATGCAGTTACAGCGCCAGAGCAGTTGCCAGGACCTTCGGTGGTGAGAAGTATTTTTATTGTGTGTAATTCTTTGTCCAGTGTGTTGATAGATACGAGTGTGTCTCATTCATTCATATATGTTGCATTCGCATCTGCATTGGGGTTAGAAGTGGTACAGTTAGCGTCTCCACTCAGAGTTGAGTCGCCAGTTGGGGGTACAGTTGACTTAGATCGGGGATGTCGTGATTGTGAGATAGAGGTTGCCGGGCGTAGACTCCCATTTGCTTTTGTGTTGTTAGACATGTCAAGTTTCGATGTTATTCTAGGCATGGATTGGTTGTCTTCGTATCGGGCTGTGATTGATTTTTTTCGGTGAAGGGTCACAGTGTGCATTTCGGGTGGCGATTGTTTTTATTTTCTGGGGGACAGGGTTGATCGGGTCTTATCGTCAGTGTTTGATCCTCGTAGTAGGAATGAGCTTAGCGGTCTTCTAGCTACACTCTTGGACAGTGAGAGTGACAGGACTCTAGTTGAGTTGCCAAGGGTAGTGTGTGAATACCCGGATGTGTTTCCAGAGGATTTTACTAGTTTGCCACCCCACCGGGAGATTGAGTTCACTATCGACTTAGTGCCTGGAACGACACCCATTTCTATGGTGCCGTATAGATTTGCACCCGCGGAGTTGCATGAATTGAAGATTCAACTCCAAGAGCTTATTGTATAAACTCTCTTATATTCTATGTAAAATTGGATGGTTTATAGCCATGTTTTAGTGAAGGTTAACTAAATGTAGATGGTTCATGTCGACTTATTTCGGGGTGTTATAGTTTCAAGACTTTCAATTTGATCTTGGCCCTTAATGTATGTGATTGATCTATTTATGTATATGTAAGCCTCGCATTATGCGTGGTTGGGATGAGAGTGGAGGTTGTAGAGATTATGTATGTGTAGGAGTCTCTATCACAATTGATTTACAAATTCTAGAGTATCAAATGTTATGATTGTTTATGTAATACTTGTAATTAATAATGTAATAAAAGAATTTAGTGGTGAAACAATACTGAAGTCACCGAAAGATCAAAGATAACCAACTTAGGTTTATATATATATATATATATAATTTTTTATATTTCTAAATCACTACATAAATAATGTCAATAATGTATCCACAACTATTTAATAATTTTCATGTAGCCTATATTCGTGCAAATTAAAGTTATTGAATAGTCCAATACTAAGGCAGGTGATTTGTATAATTTCTTTATATATGATTTGTATGATTTGATATATGATTTCAACTTCGAGTTGGGTTCGACAATAGGATTTTACCAACTATGATATATTGGTGCTTGCTTTCGGACAAAAAAATGTCAAAATTTTCATTGATTGCGTGTGGTTTGGAAATCATATTTTTGAAAAATGTGACCAATCAATTTCTTTTTAATCAATAAGATTGAAATGTTTCCACTTTATTTTTGTATAAGGAACAAATTATCATTCAATTAAAATTATGTGGTTTATGCTCTTTTTGTTTTTTATTACAATATATTTCAAGTATAATAAAATAAAAAAGGGTAAATTATATTTTGCACCCTTGTACTTTGTGATTATATTTTAGTTTCTACACATGAAATCATAACAGTTAATTCTTTTCACTTCTGGTGAAATCCTACTTTAATAATTTCATATAAAATCGTGATGGTCAATCCTCTGTATTTTTTTTTATCAAATCTCACTTTGGTCCTTACATAAGTGTGAATGACCCTCTTGTGCTATTTCATTATTTAAATCTTTAATAGAATCTTGTCATGTGAAATAAGGGTAAGAGAAAAATTATCCATATTTTTCACAAACACGCATTTTGTTCTATGTGATAAATACATGAGAGTTATATAATCTATATATATATATGTTCGTACACTGAAAATTGAAACGAAGAGGTAAGAAAATAGAACTTTCGAAATAAAAAAGGCCGCGGAGAAATCGAAAAAAAAAAGGAATAGATAGAAGACTGTGTTACTATGGAAAATAGAATTTCGTGATTCTAATTTATACAAAATTTTAATTCATCTTTTGAATTGTTACAATTTATTTTAACTTAATACAGTTACAATTTGGGTAAATTACAAATACACCCCTTAAGATTTGCTTAAAATATGAATTGCCCCTGTGGTTTGGAAAATTACAAATACTTTTCTGTCCGAATTTTTTATTTAACAGAATTAATTGAAAAGGTGAATTTTCTAACTGTTCAGCTATACAATAATAAAATTATTTGAATTATTAATTGAAATAAAATTTTAACAATATTAAAAACTATTAATTAACTTGATGAATTATTAATAAAAGGACTATTTGTTATGAAATTAGAAATCTTAGAGGCATAATGCAATTTTTAAAATCACAAGGGGTAATTTGTAATTTAAGTAAATCTCAGGGAATGTGTTTGTAATTTATCCTTATAATTTAATATAAATTTTGGAATAAAGTATATTGGTAAAAAATGAGACTGATTTTTCTCTCTTGCCATCATCATGTAATCACATGATTGAATTTAGTTAAAGATTTAAACAATGAAATAGAAAAAGGAAAACATTAACACTTATGTAGAGACTAAAGTGAGATGTGTAAATACTAAAGTGAGACTAGATCAAAAGTATTATTGATTATCACGATTTCATGTATAGAGATCAAGGTTGGATTTGACAAGAAATATAAGGGGTTATCTATCATAATTTCATGTATATAAATCAAATGTAAAGTACATAAGTGCAATGTGTAATTCACCTGAAATAAAATGAATAGTCACTTACAACACAAATTACAATTACCTATGAAAGTACAACTTAATTTTATTTTAAAATAAAAATGCCAATCATAAAAATATAATAAGAATATTTATTTATTTTTCATTTGACAATAATAAAAATGAAGTATCAATAGCAATATTATGGATGATCGAAAAAAAAAATGGCAATATAATGGATTTAAAAAAAAAAAAAAAAAGTTATCAAATTGTAGATCGTATCTATTTTGGTGTGATTGACATTTCACTAATTATACCACACATTTTGTTTTTGAATAACTTTTTAACTACTTTTTTAAACCGTTTATGTTTTTTCATAAATTTTGTGTGAAATATTTTTTGGTAAACCAAGTTGAACAGAGACCAAAATAAAATTTGTGCGACGTTTTTTGTGACAATTTTATTTTTGTCACTAAAAACATTTAGAAATCAAAATAATAATTTTAGGAATCAAAATAATTGAAAGGAAGATATAAAGAAGAAAAGATTTTAAGCAATGGATCCATTTTGACTTGAGTACAATTTGCGAATAATTTACATTATTAGAAAATCTTTATTTTAAAATTTAAAATTTCTAATATTTTAGAGAAGGAAGTTTGAAATTTTAAAAATTCTTTCCTACTTTGACACTTACAATAATATAGCATAATAACGTAGATTATTAATTTATAACACACTCAAGTATATAAACTCAACTCTTTGGTAGGTCTAAATTTTAGAATTTCTAATATTTGTCTTCTTTAATGTACGAGCACGAATAATTCTTCTCGTATGATCCTGTTGATCAAGTTTGCACTCCTCCCAACAATATTGCTTTGCCACATGAAAACACAAACGTAAGCTAACCGGCGTGTGTGTGCCGGAAACCCCTCCGATGCCTAAGTCAGTAACTAGAAAATAGACAACAAGCTCTGTGTATTCTAGAGTAAGAGTTGAGATACCTGTACATAGGTCTGGTCATGAGCTTTTATAGACTTAGCTTAGCCCATTCTTAGTAGGATTTCCAACTCTCCTTATAAGAGTCCTTCTAGGAATCACACACCCTACACACTACTAACCAAGTGAGATGGTTTGCACAATCCTAGTAGGACTTTACTCTCCTTAGCAGAGTCCTCCTAGGAGTCACACTGCTACTCACTACCAACCAAGTGAGATGGTTTACACAATCCCAGTAGGACTCTAACTCTCCTTAGCAGAGTCCTACTAGGAGTCTCATCACTACAAGCCAAGTGAGATGGCTGAACCCTTTACCTCGATTATACATTTCTGACCGAACTGCCTTATCTCGGTCCCCTGCCATTCGGACCGTGTGATCGAAAGCCGATCTATCGAATGCCACCCTACCGAGCTATACACAGCTCGGCCCTCGCCATTGATGTTACCTCGGTTTTGTCTATTTAGACCGAGCTAATTGCAGCAGTCTCCGACCGAACTAATAAGGACGAGGTCCAACTTGCGAAGCCCAAACACCTCGGCCCATAGTTTGGCCCAAATCTGAAATATGAGATGTCTTCTTGGCCTAAGACCGAGCTACACCAGCCCTTATCTCGGCCCATTGCCCGGCCCAACTTCCAAAGAAGACTTTTCTTAGCTCGGCCCAATTTGTTTACAAATTACCCTCTCAATTGTCCCTTAATTCCATCTGCGTAGCGTGATTAGGATTATTTTTCCTCTAACCGAGCTAAGAACGCCCCCACTCTGCCGAGCTAAAAAGTTGTTCGGTTTCACAGCTCATTCAGTCCCACCAAGTCTTGTTAGTTGCTCAGCACGTTATTCCCAGGATACGTGGCATGTCCCCATTATCCTCATTCTCTTGTTACAACCATCCTGTACCTTTAAAATTTTGAACAGCCCTGCCTTTTTTGGCCGATATAACCATCTCGGTCCAAGCATTCAAAAATATGTTGGTCAAACCTGCCAGCTTGCTCTGGCCGAGGTACGCACCTCAGTTGAAGAATCCAAAAAACTTGGTTAGTCAAACCTGCCAACCTGCTTGGCCAAGGTAACTATCATCCCAGTCAAAGAGTGCCAAAGTTCTGTTGGTCATACTTGCCAACTTCCTGCAGCCTAAATCCTTATCTCGACTTAGGAATGAAAAAAGTGTTGGTTTTTCCAACCAACCTCTTCAGCCTAGATTCTGATCTCGACGAAAGAGAGCTTAGTGCTGGTTATTCCAGCCAACCTAGAGCCAAGTGTTTGGTTATTCCGGCCAAACGTCGTGTAACCTGGATCCTTATCCTCGGCTGAGGAGAGGTGTTGGTTTTTCCAGCCAACTTCCTTGGCCCAGATCCTTATCTTTGCTGAAGAGAGCTCAAGGTTGGTTATTCCGGCCAACGTAGAGCGAAGTGTTTGGTTTTTCCAGCCAAACGTCCTGGAGCCTGGATCCTTATCCTCGGCTTAGGAGCGGTGTTGGTTATTCCAGCCAACCTCTAAGTTGGTTATTCCGGCCAACCTAAAGCAAAGTGTTTGGTTATTCCAGCCAAACGTCCTGCAGCCTGGATCCTTATCCTGGGCTTAGGAAGGGTGTTGTTTTTTCCAGCCAACCTCTAAGTTGGTTATTCCTGCCAACCTAGAGTAAAGTGTTTGGTTATTCCAGCCAAATGTCCTGCAGCCTGGATCCTTATCCTGGGCTTAGGAGGGGTGTTGGTTATTCCAGCCAACCTCTTAGTTGGTTATTCCGCCAACCTAGAGCAAAGTGTTTGGTTATTCTAGCCAAACGTCCTACAGCCTGGATCCTTATCCTGGGCTTAGGAGGGGTGTTGGTTTTTCCAGCCAACCTTCTTGGTTGCCCCCTAGTCGGGCAAAGGCTTGTTAGAAAGAGTTGGCCAATCCGGCCAGCCTTCCCAGTTGCCCCCTAGCCGGGCAAAGACTTTCGCGCGGTCAATCCTACTTCTCAACCGTGTTAACTCTGGCCAAAAACTTTTTTGTCTGGTATCACTGTTGCGTTGGACTCTGCCTTGGTGCGCGCCCTATCTTCCTCTACCCGGATGTGTTGGTGCACTCTCTCTATTAGGGCTTTCATAGTAAGGGCCGACGTCATTGTCATTGAATCCCTCAACTCAGTTCACGATATTCTACTTCAATCAATTTTTCACCATCAAATAGATACTACTCATCTTCCATATCATCTATGAGCTCCTTCAGTTTCTTTAAATACTCTTGCCTTGAAACTTTCCTTATAGCTCCAATGACATCTTCCTCCAAAGCATTAGATCTCTCAACAGCTTCTTCTTCCTCCCTCTGTGTTAATTTTGGCTCAGCTAGCTTCCTTGTTGTTGCTGCATCCTGCTCTTTGGTCACGCAATTGTTCTTCCTCCGACTCAGAACCATCATCATCATCCTGAGAAGTCTGTCTTTTAACTCGTCTTTCTTCTTCACTGCTCTTCTTTTTCTTCGAATCTTCCTTCTCTGTCTTCGTCTCCTTCGACTTTCTCTGCTTCGAATCTTGCTCCTCCGTGTTTGACTTCTTTTTTCTTCCCTTTGCCTTTTATCTGGTTCTTCATAGACTTTATGTCAGTTGCCTTTCTTCTTCTTACTTCGTCTTGCTCCCTTACGCGATCTTCGAAAACCTGAGGATCCATCTTCCGCCTCTGTCTATTAGGGCTTTGAGAGTGGTGAGAACTTGAGCCCTGTCTTTCCCTCACTTTTCTCCGTAGATTCCTTCGCTGGTGATCGAATTCTGCCATGGGTGGGATAGAAGGTAAACCTTCGCGCCTCCCACCCCCTTCCGGTGTTTGCCCATCAATAGCAGATTGCGGCAAGTCTTCATTGTGTGCCATTGCTTCCAACTAGAGAGAAAAACTTGATCAAGAGGTTTTGCTCTTTGTGAAATTCTCACAGACGGCGCCAATTGTACGAGCACGTAATAATTCTTCTTGTATGATCCTGTTGATCAAGTTTGCATTCCTCCCAACAACGTTGCTTTGCCACCTAAAAACACAAACGTGAGCTAACCGGTAGGTGTGTGCCGGAAACCCCTCCGATGCCTAAGTCAACAACTAGACAATAGACAATAAGCACTGTGTATTCTAGAGTAAGAGTTGAGATACTTGTACATAGGTCTGGTCATGAGCTTTTATACACTTACCTTGGCCCATTCCTAGTAGGATTTCCAACTCTCCTTATAAGAGTCCTTCTAGGAATCACACACCCTACACACTACCAACCAAGTGAGATGGTTTGCACAATCCTAGTAGGACTTTACTCTCCTTAGCAGAGTCCTCCTAGCAGTCACACTCCTACTCACTACCAACCAAGTGAGATGGTTTACACAATCCTAGTAGGACTCTAACTCTCCTTAGTAGAGTCCTACTAGGAGTCTCATCACTGCAAGCCAAGTGAGATGGCTAAACCCTTTACCTCGGTTATACATTTCTGACCGAACTGCCTTATTTCGGTCCCTTGCCATTCGGATCGTGTGATCGAAAGCTGATCTATCGAATGCCACCCTGTCGAGCTATACACAGCTCGGCCCTCGCCATTGATGTTACCTTGGTTTTGTCTATTTAGACCGAGCTAATTGCAACAGTCTCCGACCGAACTAATAAGGACGAGGTCCAACTTGCGAAACCCAAACACCTCAGCCCATAGTTTGGCCCAAATCCGAAATATGAGATGTCTTCTTGGCCTAAGACCGAGCTACACCAGCCCTTATCTGGGCCCATTGCGCGGCCCAACTTCCAAAGAAGACTTTTCCTAGCTCGGCCCAAATTTTTTACAAATTACCCTCTGAATTGCCCCTTAATTCCATCTGCGTAGCATGATTGGGATTATTTTTCCTCCAGCCGAGCTAAGAACGCCCCCACTCTGCCGAGCTAAAAAGTTCGGGTTCACAGCTCGTTCAGTCCCAACAAGTCTTGTTAGTTGCTCAGCACATTATTCCCAAGATACGTGGCGTATCCCTATTATCCTCGTTCTCTTGTTACAACCGTCATGTACCTTTAAAATTTTGAACAGCCCCGCCTTTTTTGGCCGAGATAACCATCTCGGTCCAAGCATTCAAAAATATGTCGGTCAAACCTGCCAGCTTGCTCTGGCCGAGGTACGCACCTCGGTTGAAGAATCCAAAAAACTTGGTTAGTCAAACCTGCCAACTTGCTTTGGCTGAGGTAACTATCATCCCGGTCAAAGAGTGCCAAAGTTCTGTTGGTCATACCTACCAACATCCTGCAGCCTAGATCCTTATCTCGACTTAGGAATGAAAAAAGTGTTGGTTTTTCCAGCCAACCTCTTCAGCCTAGATCCCGATCTCGACTAAAGAGAGCTCAGTGTTGGTTATTCCGGCCAACCTAGAGTCAATTGTTTGGTTATTCCAGCCAAACGTCCTGCAGCCTGGATCCTTATCCTCAGCTTAGGAGAGGTGTTGGTTTTTCCAGCCAACTTCTTCAGCCCAGATCCTTATCTTAGCTAAAGAGAGCTCAAGGTTGGTTATTCCGGCCAATGTAGAGCGAAGTGTTTGGTTTTTCCAGCCAAACGTCCTGCAGCTTGGATCCTTATCCTAGGCTTAGGAGGGGTGTTGGTTATTCCAGCCAACCTCTAAGTTGGTTATTCCGGCCAACCTAAAGCAAGGTGTTTGGTTATTCCAGCCAACAAATTATCAATCAGTTAAAATTCCGCCTTTACGCTCTTTTTATTACAATGCATCAGTTATAATGAAATGACTAAAAGTACAACTTAATTTTGGGATGTTTTGGGAAGATGGTTAAAAGTTGTTTTTAAGTTTTTTTGGCTTTTTTGTGAGAAAGAAAAGTGTGTTAAAAGCTAGATAGTAGCTTTTAACTCACTTCCCAAAATAGGCCATTTTAAAATAAAAACTTTAATAGTAAAAATATAACAAAAATATTTGTTAATTTTTTGTGACAGTAATAAAAATGAAGTATCAAAAGCAATATTATAGAATTTAAAAAAATTATTCAAAAAGTTATCAAAAAATAAAATGTATAACTCGTATTCATTTTGGTGTGACTTACATTTATCATATTATACCACACATTTAGTTTTTGATTAATTTTGACTACTTTTTTAAAACGTTTATTTTTTTCATAAAATTTGTGTGAAATGCTTTTTGGTAGACCAAGTTGAACAGAGAAGTACATAAAAGAATTGAAATGAAAATGAAAAGAGTAAAAGCTTTCTAAGCAATAGAATGGAGTTCTATTTGCGCATGAGTCGTTATTTTAAATTCAGAATTAATTTTTTCAAAATAACAAAATTTTATAATAATCTGAAAAGTATAAATCATTGAACAGTGCTCTGGTTTGTAATTTAAAAAGGTTCAACACATTTTATCTACCATCTTTTTTATTAAAAAAAAAATTATGAATGAATAAGTATAATTAAAATTTAACTAATATATTGTGAGATGTATACACAAAATGAATTTAATTTACATATTAATGCTCCTATTTAAAATTCAGAATAAAATCCCTTCTATGAGATGATTTTGGCCGACCCCAACCCATGTGAATAGGCCGCTTTGCAGTGTGCACATAGATCAATTATTAAACTCGATGACGTGTGAGTGACCCATTGAATTAATTAATCTTATAAATATGTTTTATTATGCAATCCTTGTCATACTGTTAATCTATATTCCTTGTATATCTTGTTCAATAATTCAAAGTTTTATTGTTGTATATTATATAGTACATTTTTTAAAACATTAATTTATATAATATCTTCAATCACATTTTGTTGATACCAATCAATGTGAGTTGCCCATTTTGTTTAGGAGATTCTATTTGTATCTAAAAAATCATTTAGTACACTAAATTTTTCAATACATTTTATTAAATTATTTAGATTATAATTTATTCTCAATATACCCTACATTTTTTTCTCGAATTATCCTTCAAGATACACTCAGATGATAAACAAATCAAAAATCTTAAATTACACCACTTTAAAAAATCTTTTCAAAAATCCTTTTGATGCTTGTTTCAATTGATATTTTCAATTATCTGGGGGAGGTAATTTATTCCATTTTCATTTGTGTTCTGACTTGTAAACATTGGTGTCTCAACTTATTTTGGTATTAGGGATTTCTTTAGCTTAGAGGAAAAAAATGAAATAGAAAAAAGGACTTCCGAGGAATATGCAAAAATAAAAAAGTGAAACAGAGGCAAAAAAAAATGATCAAATAGTAAACAATACTCAGAGTCTCAAGTTTTTGTCACCATGTAGTTGCATTCCTCAAACTGTCTTTGGCTTTTAAAAGTTATTTTGATTGGTCTCAAAGCTTTTCGACTGCGCAAGTTAAGGAAAACCACACAATTGATCTTAGGTGGTGAATTTTGGTGGAGAGAATTGGAGTTTTAGATTGAGTAAAATGATATATAAAAAAATAATAATATATTAAAACTTAGAGAAAAATATTAAAAGAGTTGAATATGAAAAATATAGATGTACTATAAAAATAATAATATTTCATTTTAAAATTTGATATGTATTGTTTTTATTAATAAATTTACATTAAAATATAATAAGAAGTAAATTTTTAAAATTTTAGCTAAACTAATGAATTATTATTTAGCTGCAAATAGAATTATTATTTTTTCTTCATCAAATGGGTCATTCGTAAACTCCATTATGACGTGTAAGTGACCCACTTTGTTTTGGGTGAAAAATTATTAAATAGTGTTGTTAGTATAATGTGACAATTTATATGGAGATTTTTAAATTAAGATTTGAATTTGAAAAATGTTAGAATTTAGTCTTACGAATCCTAAATTCATCCCAAATGTGTTTGTGTGGTGGAAATTTAATTGATAAAGTGTGGGATTCACATATGAAATGAATCTAAGTCATTGATTTTTATTTTATTTTTTTCTGTGTAAATTTTGATTTGATAAGGATGAATTTATAGTGTTGTTGTTTTGATTTGGGTGGCAAGACTAAACATAGACATTTTCATCAATCAAAGGTTGGTCGAGATAATTTGAAACTCAAACCGATAATAATAAAGGACAAGTTTTACAATTTTTTTTACAACCATGATTGGTAGCTCGAATTACTCAGGCTCGAAGTTGGCTCGAATTTTAAACGGCATCGTTTTTGTATTATTTTTTTTTTCAGCAGAAGGAAGAAAACGAAGAAGAGAAGGAGGGGAAGGGGAGGAGAGGGGAGGGAGAGGGGAAGGAAGGACTGGAGGGGGCCTAAAAATGGAGGAGGAGGGGGCGGAGGCGAGGCAGAGGCATGGCAACGCGATCAGCGGAGGCGAGGGACGGACCTGCGACGACGATCTGCTACCTGCGACGACGACCTGCTTACGCCTCTGACGCATTTACTGTGACGACGAAGCTGCCGCGACGTGACGATTTAGCCTGTGACGACTCTCTCGCCTCTGTTTCTCGCCTCCTCTGTAACAGAAGAAGGAAGAAAAAGAATGAAAAAAAAAAAATCGATTTAGAGCCAGATTCGAGGCACACATTTTGAGCACTCAAACATTTTCGTTTTTTTTAAAACATTGTTACAATCTTTTTTATTTCAATTTTTTTTGGGTCTCTTTTTTAAAATGCAAAATAATTAAAAATAATATAAAAAAAAATCTCCACAATAACTCCACCCTTTTAAATATTTTATAGTTCTGGAGTTTTAGGTTCCTTTTCAATGTTAACATCTGTTTGGTTTAGTTTTTAGAATCTGTTTCTAGAAATTTTTCTAAAACATTAAAAATTTGTTTGTTGAAAAAAATAAAAATAAAATCAAAAGTACTTATCATTTTTATATAGTTTAATTTCTTTGGATCAAAAATAATTTTTACAAATTTAAAAATATATATATATATATTTTTTGTCAAACTAATTTTTATTTTCAATAAAAAAAAATTAAAATTTTCAAAAAAAATCAAACATCTTTTGAAGCTTCGAGTTACAAGGAGCTGTCAAACAAAAAACGATCAACCACATACTGTTGGCTACGTATTTTGTAAAAGCCAGTAACAATTCGACACGTGGCAGAATAAGGGTATTATGGGAAGATGATTCAAGTCTTTGATCCTGATCGTACACGTGGCGATGACAATTGGTTCTCACGTGATCTGAGGAGCACTAGATCAGTAAAGAGAAGCAAAGTGACGTGGCTTCAACGGTTACGCATATTCAAATTCAAATACAGGAGGGAAGCTCAACTGCAAGTGATGGCGTAGTGGAACTACTTCTAAGGCAGCATGTTCAGCGATCATGGAAGAGCAGTTCGACGGTTTGAAGTGCAGTTCGAAGGTCACCCTTGACAAGTATAAATAGCAGGGAAGCCCCCAGAAAAGAGCCCCAGACTCAGATCATACAAACCAGTCATTTACTTCATATTTTCTTTTCCAGTTTTACATTTCATGTACTTTAAATTCCTGCACTTTAAATATCTGTTCTTTAAATACCCGCACTTTAAATACCCGCACTGCACTTCGATTCATAAGAGTAGTTTCACGTAGATTCAAGTAGACTGTTGCTGTAAACCTCTTCGAGGCAGAGTTTGGACTATTGTAAGTGTTCATTTTAATGAAATACTTCGATTGTTCTTCATATTAACTGTTATTTCTCTTAATTTCTCCTAAGTCAAGCCACCAGTAAAAGTCCTCTTCATTGAGGATGAAAAAACTAAAACACAATCGTCTGATAATTGGTTGGCAATTATAATTTCTGTAAGGACTGATTGATCCTTGCTGGCACACTCGCATTTACAAAAATACCCTTCGAAAAGCCAAAAAGCCAACATATATTTTTGGCACGCCCAGTGGGACTTGTTAAAATGGCTAGACGAAGACGACAAGGATAAAATGAACGCTTAGAAGAAGGCGTAGAAGGAGAGGTAGAGATACCTAATCCTGAGGATAATGTGGTAACACATCCTGCGGAAACTCCCATGTTATCAGAACCTTTGGTCGAACAGACCAGTACTTTTGGACAAGAACCATATGTTCATAATATTGGACGAAACCAAGGAATTGGACCATCCACCGTTCCATCTACTCAGCCAACAAATCCATGGAATGGCTTAGTAGATGCTATGAGACAACAATTAATGAACACAATGGAAAGGTGGGCAACATCCTTTTTGGATCGAATGAATAACCACCAACCAACAAACACAAGACACACAGAGGAAATTTTAAATGTCCCTCAGCAAAGATTGGCTAGAGAAAAACAGCCTATGCAAGTTAATGGACAATCTAATGGTCAAACTAGTACTCAGAACAATGAAAGACCATCACCTCAATCTTGGTATGAACCCATTTCGAGGCCTATAGCATGCCAAAATGCCTCAGTACTCAACAATGAAGCCACACAAGTTGGTGGATCTGGCCAAGTACAAGAAACTGGCATAAGAATGGTTACAAATCTCATGTTCGAAGCCATACCTGGCACTAGGGGGTATAATAATCCCTTATTCGAATTTATACCCGGGGAGTTGGAAGGTTTTCCCACAAATGGAAGGGACACAACACCTGTTCCAGCACCTTTCGCAGGTCCTTTCGTAGGACAGGCTCAATGGGGTTAACCATACCCCCAACAGCAACCTGCACCACAGGGGCAACCAGTCCCAAATGTACAACCTTATGGACCAAGAGGACCACATGCGCAAGTTTGACCACCAAACCCTGTGTTTGTCCCTCCAGTAGTGGTTCAGTAGGCACAAAATATGGTCCCTAGGGACCAAATTGCTGATATTGTTAGGGAGATGTGTGGACCGATGGCTCGGGGGGTCCAGACTCTTGTATATAGAAAACCATACCCAGAATGGGCAGATAGGGTACATGAATACCCAAGAGGATTCAGAATACCAGATTTTACCCTATTCTATGGAACTGGAAATCAGTCAACAGTAGAGCATATTGCTAGATTTGCTGCTCAATGCGGTGAATTCACTAATCATGATTATATGAAACTGAGATTATTTCCAAATTCTCTAACTGGGGGAGCATTTGTATGGTACATCAACCTTACACCTGGCTCCATTCAAACTTGGCAACAAATGGAAGAGGCATTTCATGCCCAGTTCTTTCAATCGGAGCCAAAGGTTTCTATGGCAGACTTGGCAAGATTGAGTCAAAGGCCTGAAGAAAAGGCTACTCAGTTTATTGCCAGATTTAAAAGGGCTCGAAATAAATGTAGAGTCATCCTACCAGAGCCAGAATTCGTAAGATTCGCTCAAAACGGTTTAGAGTTTAGGCTTCGAAAGAAGTTTGACTCAACTGAATTCAGGGATTTGGTCGAACTAACCTATAAGGTGTCTCGATATGAAGCATTACTAGAGGAGGAACAAGATCGAAATAATGCCTCGTACAAGACATATTATAGAGATCTAAATTATGAGATCGATGCAGCAGAGATTGTGGGCAAAGAACCTGTGATCTGTGAAGCATTAATTCATAAGGATACAACCATCGACCAGTAGTTTAAAAAGAAAGACTTTCACAAAAAGTACTCTTTCGATTTAACAAAAGCAGATGACATTTTTTATCATTTGCTTACAGCCAATTTCCTTAAGTTACCAAAAGGAGTAAAACTGCCATCTCCAGATGAACTTAAGGGAAACGTATACTGTAAATAGCATAACTCTTGGTCTCACTCAACTAAAAACTGCATTGTTTTTCGAGACAGGATCCAAGAGCAAATTCGGAAAGGAAGTTTGAAGTTCGCAGCCAAAACAGAAAAGGCCATGGGGATTGACAATAACCCGTTTCCAGAAGTTGGAGAAAGCGCAGCTAATGTGGTTGTACCAAACTTCCAGAATTTATCTCTGCAGGAATTGGAAGAAGTCAATGTGCAAATGCATATTGCCAACCAGACAACTGCCAAGAAGGAGACTAGAAACCCACCAGCTATTGGACAAGGTTTCTCACGTCAGAGGGAACACTCTGATGAAGAAGCACTGGATGATGATTCCTTGGAAGCAGCTGTAATGCAGAGGATGTGTCCCAGGTGCAGACTGAGTTACAAATGGTTGAAGGGACTTCCGATTAATGGGAAGCAATACTATAGGGATGTTCAGAGACATCCTAAATCAACCAACGCTTACAACAAAAGGCCGTATCCGGCTAGTGATAGGCAGCGACCATTAGTGGTTGAGCCTGCAGTAGACAAAATGCATGCTAAAGGCAAGAGGCCCTTGTATCAGTCTAGGCCACCTAACTACTACATAATGGAGAGCAGCCATTCTGAAAGAAGATTGGAGAGGAGTTCAGGTTATGGGACTAAAGCCAGAGATTGGCTCCCTAGACCAACCTCACGCAAAACAGAAAGTGGCCACCTCCATCAAAGGCTAGAATCAGGCTCGAAATAAGAGACCAGAACCAAGCACTTACCTCCACAGCCAGTTTCGAAGATGGCTTCGAAGGTAGAAAAAGGTGATTCAACATCTGAGTCAGTAAGCTCTTGGGTACCTGGAGTTCCAGACTGGTTTGTAATGCAAAACAAACCTAAGGAAGTGCCTGCCAGGAGAGATGTTGGAATCCCAGGCAGGATGGTCAAGCCTCCTTTGGTGGCTCCGAACAACTGGGTATTGCTGAAACACCCAAAGACAAAGGAACCAGATATGGTTCCAGTCATTTCCAGATCACAAAGGAGAAAGATTCAGCGCAGATACACCCAGTACCAGCAAGATTTGAAAGAAAGTGGAGAGAGTTCTTCACTGATCAAGACAGAAGGAAAGAGGACTTCGAAGTCAGACCATACTCCAAAACCGACTCTACAAAGCAAAGTGGTTTGTGGCAGAGAACAATTGGCCCAGGTTCATTCTGAACTAAAGGCCAAAGAGAAGTCTAGTTTGGCAGGGTTGGAGAAGGCTCTGATGGAAAGTGATAGCGAAATGGAAGAAGAGATTAGCATGAGCCAAAAGAAGGAAATGGCAGAAGAAGAAATGTTCGAAGCCTTCATGGCTGAACAAACGTTCGATCGAAGAGCGATTGAGAAAGATCCTTGAAGGATCGATTAGAAATGAAGTGCGAGTGCAAAGATGGAGGATCTTTGTTGAAGTCACTGAGCAAGGTAGCCAAGGGGGAAAGAAAGTACAACCAGCCATCCAATTTGGCTCATTTCCTCCAGTATCAGTCAATATGGTACACATACTGCCTCATGAGTTCCAGGCTAGAAATGAGGACCAAGATAACCAAGACATGGATCCTATTACTGTCTCTAGTAAAGAGTCACAAGTAAGTATGGTACAGGATGATCCTGGAATGGCTACTCCGATGGAAACTGAATGTGAGAGCGAGGAAGAGGTGAGCATCAACCTCTCATATCCTTTTGAATATCCCTCGAATTCTATGACACAACATGTCAAGCATTTGTACATCAAGGCTTTCTTCGATGGGATACAACTGAATCGAGTCCTAATAGACAATGGGGCAGCAGTAAACTTGTTACCGAAATCCCCTTTGAAGAAACTATGGAAAAAGAATCCTAGGTTGATCCCAACCAGCACAACCATCGCTGGCTTTGCTGGAGATAAGCAGATGGCTCAGGGGATTCTACCCATTAACTTGAGTGTGGGAACCAGGAACTGCATGACAACATTCTTCGTAATCGACAGTAATGCTAAATACAATGCTTTACTTGGGAGAGATTGGATCCACACTAACAAATGTGTGCATTCCTCTTTGCATCAGAAAATCATGATGGCTTTGGGTAATGGAGAGACAGAGGAGATTGATGCAGATCCTCAACCCTTCATAGCCTGTGCAGACTTTGCAGAGGCCAAGTTGTATATTGAGGGAGTGATACCACTCAGTATACTGAGGAAAGCTGATGGCTCAGCCGAAGTGACAGCTGATGAGGAAGTGACACACCTGAAGCACTTAGTCCAAGACAGTGCTGATGAAGAGGTTGTCGTAAAGGATGACAATGATGCCTGGTTATAGGCAAAGAGGTGAAGAACAAGAAGCCAAGTCGTTGGCTCTGGTTAAATTCTCAACATTGGATATAAAAGCAATAGTCCAGAAAGTACAGAAGCAAGAGAGAGAAGCCATGATAATTGGCTGTAAACAAGAGCAGCAACAGGTCATAATTTTGACCCTTGGGAAATATTGTGCATTGGACATTGAAACAAAAGTCCAGGAGATACAGGAAAAAGACGCCTTATGGACAGATTTTGTCTATGAGGAAGAGGGCAGGGATGTCAAATTAAAGAACCTAGGAGCAGAACAAGGCAAGAAGGTTGCTTCGAAGGTTGAAGAAACCAAAGAAGAAGCTTCAACAAGTTCTCAGACACAAGACCCCTTAGAAGAAGTGAATTTAGGAGAAGGTTCTGTGCAGCAGCCTACCTATATAAGTGCTTATTTGAATGTTCTAGACAGAGACCAGTTGTTGGTTGTTCTAAAGAAATACAAACATTGCTTCGCATGGTCTTATAATGAATTACCAGGATTGGATAGGGCATTAGTGGAACATAGGCTCCCTATGAAGCCTAACTTCAAGCCATACAAGCAGAAACCAAGAAGAATGAGTCCAGAAGTAATTCAGAAAGTCAAGGAAGAAATTCTTAGACTACTCAAGGCAGGCTTTATTAGGACAACCAGGTATGTTGAATGGCTATCTAATATTGTGTATGTAGTTAAGAAGAATGGCAAAATGAGGGTATGCATCGATTTCAGAAACTTAAATCTAACAACTCCTAAAGATGAATACCCTGTGCCTATAGTGGATCTGCTGATAGACTTCAGCAGGGCATCAAGTTTTATCAATGATGGATGGCCACTCTGGTTATAACCAAATATGCATTGCAGAGGAGGATATCCACAAGACAACATTCAGATGTCCTGGGAATATTGGCACCTTCGAATGGGTTAAAATGCCATTTGGTCTGAAGAATGCTGGGGCTACATATCAGAGGGCTATGAACACTATCTTTCATGATCTCATTGGAGGGTATCTAGAGTGTTATATTGATGACATTGTAGTGAAATCCCAGTCCATGGAGGAGCATTTGTTTCATTTAGAAGCAGCTTTTGAAAGAATGAGGAAGTTCAAGTTGAAACTTAATCCTCTTAAGTGTGCTTTTGGTGTATCATCTGGAAACTTCTTGGGTTATGGAGTGCACAAGAAAGGAATACAGATTAACCAGAATAAAGCTAAAGCCATCATTGAAGCCAAGCCTCCATCAAGTAAGAAAGAATTACAAAGGTTCCTTGGGCAAGTTAACTTTCTTCGAAGGTTCATCTCTAACACTGCAGGGAAAACTAAAGTATTTTCTTCCTTATTAAGGCTGAAAGATGAAGAGGAATTTGTGTGGACAGCAGAGCATCAAAGTGCTTTCGAAGGTATCAAAGCCTACTTGGCCAACCCTCCAGTGCTGATGCCACTAAAGGGGAACAAGCCTTTGAAGTTGTACATAGCTGCAGTAGAAGATTCATTGGGAGCTTTTTTAGCCCAAGACAATGAAGAAGGCAAAGAGCAAGCTATTTATTACCTTAGTAGGTTTTTAAATTCTTGTGAATGTAACTATTCAGCTGTTGAAATGTTGTGTCTTGCTTTGTATTTTGTTGCAATGAAATTAAGATATTATCTTTTACCTACAACTGTCTTGGTAATTGCAACCACAGATTTGGTTAAATACATGTTATCTAGACCTATGTTGAGGGAAAGAATTGACAAGTGGATACTAGCCTTATCAGAATTTCATCTAGAATATGTCCCTCAAAGGACAGTAAAAGGGCAAGTTTTAGCCAATTTTCTAGCAGACCATCCATCTCAAACAGAAAGCCAAGAGATAATGGAGCTTGGTATGGCTAATGTTGAGCCATGGCAGATGTAGTTCGATGGATCGAAAGCCAATGGCCTAGTTGGAATTAGTGTTGTGATTAAATCTCCACAAGGGGTAGAAACCACACATGGTTTCAGAGTGGATAAAGCCACTTGTTCCAATAATCAGGCTGAATATGAAGCCTTAATAGTGGGACTAGAAATTCTTATTGGATTACAAGTACATGCAGTTGACATATTTGGGGACTCTCAACTGGTGGTTAACCAAGTGAAAGGGATTTTCAAGTATCAAAGCATAAGCATCCTGCCATATTATGTTGTTGCATTACATCTACTTTCTCAGTTTCAAATAGCAAATGTAACCCATGTTCCAAGATTCTTGAACAATAGAACTAATGATGTGGCTCAAAAAGCTTCGAACTTCAAGAGAAGGGATAATACCCAAAGGGACATAAGCCAAACAACATATCAGAGATTAATACAACCTTTGAATAAAAGGAATGTGATCTTGGAAGTCAATCATAACGACTTACAAGAACAAGATTGGAGACATCCAATAATACAGTATTTGGCTAGTCCATCTTCGAAGGCCAGCAGGAGAGTCAAATTGCAGTCCATGCAATATATGATATATGGTAATGCTCTCTATAAAAGGGGGGGAGATGGCTTATTGCTGGAATGTTTAGGCCCAAAAGAGGCATTAACAGCTATGGCTGAGATTCATGAAGGCATTTGTGGTGCTCATCAACCTGGTGTGAAGATGAGATGGTTGCTTCGAAGGCATTCCTACTATTGGCCAACTATCCTCAAAGATTGCATAGAATATGCAAAGGGTTGCCAGGCATGTCAAAAGCATGACACAATAAGGCATGTGCCCATAACTGACCTACATGCAGTAGTGAAGCCTTGGCCATTTAGAGGATAGGCCATGGATATGATAGGGAAAATACACCCACCTTCTTCGAAGCATCATTGTTTCATTCTAGTGGCTACTGATTATTTCACTAAGTGGGTCGAAGGCAAGCCATACAAGGCTGTAGATCAAACAGAGGTCATTGGGTTCATTAAAGACTTGATCCATAGATTTGGCATCCCACAAACCATTACTATAGATAATGGGACTGTGTTCGATGGGAGAATGGTGAAGTCCTTTGTGGTAGAATTTGGAATTAGCCTTGTTAATTCCACACCCTATTATGCACAAGCCAATGGTCAAGCTGAATCATCCAATAAGTCCTTGAAAAAAGGTATACAAAAGGTTGTAAAGGATAATCCTAGGGATTGTCATAACCTTTTGTTGGATGTTTTGTGGGCTTACAGAACCTCCCCAAGGTCAAGCACAGGAGTTACTCCTTATGCCTTAGTATATGGGCATGATGCAGCTTTACCTGTGGAAATTAATGTTAAATCTTTGAGGGTAAGATGCCAAGATCAGTTAGATCCTGAGCAGTACCATCAAAGTATGTGCTTGGAATTAGAAGGCATAGATGAAGCCAGAATTTTGGCATTAAGTAGCATTCTTTTCCAAAAGAAGAAAGCAGCCAAGAATTATAATAAGAAAGTCAAGCACATTGGTTTCGATGAAGGTGATTTGGTATGAAAAACAATACTTCCAATAGGAATTAAAAGCCACAACTTTGGCAAATGGTCACCTAACTGGGAAGGACCATATCAAATTCATAGAGTTCTGCCTTTTGGAGCATATCATTTGAGAAACTTGAGTGGGTATGTACATCCCAAAAAGATTAATTGCAGATATTTGAAGCCTTATTTTCCAACCATTTAGGAAACACAAGGAATAAAATAAACATTAAGTACAAAAACGTAAGACTGCTCAAATGATAGACAAAATTTGTTCTTTCATAAAGAATTGAGTACATTGTGCCACAAATTGGCCCAGAAATCATTACAATGTCTTAATTGTTTTTGTACAGTAGATTTCCTATTGCTAAGTGATGGAGCTAGTTGAATAGCTGTAGCCATGTCTTCTTTTCGATCAGCCAGTCCCTGGTTGGTAATTTGCAATTCGGTATCAGTTCTAACCAAGGCTTGGTTTACTACAGCCAGCTCCTCTTCAAGCTGAGCTTTCTTCTCCAGCAGTTGGACTCGAAAATGGGAGACAGAGGAATGTTGTTCTTTCAGAGTTGATACTTCAGTATGCACTTGAGAAACAAAACTCTGATCCCTAGCCAGTTTCTCATCCGCAGCCTTAGCAGTATGACAAATGTTGAGGTAGAAGTCAACAGTAGCTGCTGCCTGAGATAGATGACTTGAAACTTTCATGCCAGACTGCTCAGCAATTTTGTAGCATTGAAGGAACCCATCTCTGATTATTGGCCTTTGTAGAGCCTCGAAGGGAATCCTTGAGAAAGAAATTAGCAGTTCTAGGCATGTGTCCATGTCTATCAAAGGTGCAGAAGGCTTGCTGCTGGAGGAAGAACTCTCAAAAATTTCCATCAAGGAGTCAGCCAAGACTAATGGCTCAGCTTCAGCATTGAATGATGGAGAGGTAGAAGGTATTTCGAAGAGACTAGCCAGTCTGGCTTCAAAGATGTCTACCTCATCCATAGACATGAAGGGGGCAGAGAGTGTTGTGGTGGAAGGCACAAAGGACTGCATGGGGATAGGAGAAATGAAAGGAGCATCTTTGGCAGCCTCTATGGTCTTGGCCACCAATGAATCAAGAGAAGAGGGGCTGGAAGTAAGCAAAGGTGATGAACTATGAATTGGAAGACTACCAGCACCTTCTGTAAGGGAATCAACTGCCATCAGAGATGAAGTAGCAGTTGGAATTTCTAAGGAAGGAGGAAGAGCAAAGCTCGAAGAAGAAGTAGACTAAGATAGATTAAAAGTCAAAAAAGGGAGATATGGTTCTAAACCAAGGATAAGAGATGCAGGGATGCATGGACTCAAAGAAGGTATATCGAATACAGGCTTAGAGAGTGAGAGCATGATTTGGATGGTTTTCACATGTTGCATCTGGTCAACTTCAACTAAAATCGAAGGAGGCCTCGCTGGAAAGATGAATGCAGTAGTTGTTGCTGCAAGAGGAAGAAATACAAAGGACTGTCAAAATTTAGTATTAAAAGTTGACAAAGGAAAAACAACGGAAATGTGAAAGAAATTACTTGCTCCAGAGGTATTAGTACTGATGGGAGAGCTGCAAAGAGAGTAATGTTCGGTAGTTTGTTGCCTTCTTGCAGTTTCCCTTTGAAGTGCATCAGCAGCAGCAGCTTCATCTCTCAAAATTTGTTGCTGCCGTCTCTTCTCGGCCCTCTCAAAGACAATTATTGCCTTGGAATGTTCCTGCTCTACTGCCTTGGCAGCTGCTTCATGAATGGGGTCTTCAACCAAATCAGCAGCAAGAACAGTCACCTTCTTTCTCTTCCTTCTTGGCAGTGATGCTACTGGTTCTTTTTCGATCTCCCTTTCTTCAACTTGGGGTTCAGATTCCTCAGAAGTAAGTTCGTGCCCCTTTATTGTGGTAGTTGCCTCGAGAGTAAGATGTTTGATTGTGTCAGAAGAGGAGACAGCCACCTTTTGTCTCTTTGTTTTTTTCAAGGGCGCTTCTTGCTCTTGCTCAACCTATCTTTCTTGTTCCAGAGCTTCAAATTCCTCAGGAGGAAGGACTAATTTCCTTTTTTGTTTTTGTTGTTGTTTCTTCTTGAGAATAGCTAAAGTTTCAGCTCTCTTGGGGGATTCTTCCTGCGGGGACCCTGCACCAAAGAACATAAGTGTAAAGGGAACGAACAAAAGCTTCAAAAGGAAAAGAGGGCAATCTGAAAATATTTACCCTTCTTCGAAGCAGCTCTGGTAACTCTTGCCGGAGGGGGTGAAGCTGCAGGAGTAGTTGTAGCAGTTTCAGGAAGAGGGGGAATGTTCCCAGTTGTTGCTGACTTAGCCTTCAAAGGCACTCCAACCCTATTAGCAAGCCATGAGGGTGCACAGCTAGGCGCACTTCCATATTAGCTGTCCACCAGTTTTGAAATCTTTTCAAAACTAAGCCAGATGGAAGAAAGGGAACAAATTGGAACTCATTCAATTTCTTCAGCAGTTTAAGTATTGTCGTCTCTAGCTTGGATTTGAATATTCTCAAATCTCTAGCAGTAAGGTGGACATTCAAGAGACTACAAAGTGGAACAGGAATCCCTTGAGTGAGCCCAAATTGTCTGGCGAATTGGGAAGGGCAATACACCTCAGATATATATTTATAGGCTCGAGGGTGCAAAGTGCCAATGAACAATTCCCTTGGTAGCAATATGGAGGCCCACATATCCTTATGAGGTGGTGTGGAGCACTCTTTATCAGCCAGAAAAGTTTGCAGCCAGGCCGGTCCTCTATTGGCTTCGAAGGGACAAAAGAAGGAGGCAGATGGAGAAATAGGGAGTTGGTAAAAGAAGGTAAAGTAATAAACAAAGGAGGCAGGATAGAGGGCAATCCTAGCATACTTCGCCCCATAAGTGCTAGGATCCTGGACAAGAAATTTTAGGCATTTAGGATGGAGATTAGTAAAATAGGCGAAGAGCCAGAGCTGGAGCACCCAGAAAGGACCTCCTTGGTTAACATCAAGTGGTCTTTCACAAAATTAGGAGCAAGCTCTATATATATGGCCTAACAAGTAAGGAGCAAGAGCTATATGTTTTTTCAAGACAAGTGCCTTCGCGAGGGGAGCGAACTCAGGCATAATCCTCTGAGACGATGAGCAAAAAAGAAATTTGCATAACCAGTATAAGATAAAGGAAAAAAGTTCTCTGTCTTTCACAGGGCCTTCCTTCTTATTTTCAGCCTTTACGAAGTCACTATAAGAAGAGGTTAAGGCTGGAAGGGAAAATTAGACAGGAAGGTCCGAGTAGTTGGGAGTAAAAGGAGAGCCATAGGGGGAAAGCCCTAAAAGATGGCAAATATCGAGAACGGTGGGAGCCATCATGCCACACCGAAATTAGAAAAAATTAAAAGCCATGTTCCAAAAACATAAAGCAGCTGGAATAAAAAAAGGGTCCTCAGGAATCATGAACTTGGAAAGGCGAAGAGCGTTAAGGATGTAGAGCTCTTGTAGGTCATCTTCTCTAGTGGGTACAACCCTGTCGTACCATTCCTCTCATTCAGTTCTCAATGTCGGCCAGCAGCGATGAGGCCGGGTCAGTCTCCAGTTGCTCCAGTCAAACCCTCCTTCATATAGCAGAAGGTGATCCTCCAAACGAGGGTACAAAGCTGGAAGTTGGTCAGGAGCTTCCCGAAAGATGGGTCCTAGGACATACTCCTGTTGGCGGCTGTGGCGAGGAACGAAGAGACACCCATCTATGTTGCTTGGCCCACCAGTCGTGAGCTTGGCGATTTCTTCATCAATACATTTCTTCAAAGCCATGGTAGGGTTGAGATGGTCGCCAGTGGGCGCTTTCAGTGAGGAAGGATCCATTGATAGTGAGTAGTAAAGAAGAGAGGGTTAACAGAAGATCGGTAGGGTTTGTGTGTTGAGAGAGCAAGTGATTTCAGAACACGAAACAAAAGGGTTTTTAAAAGCTTTGTGTCTGAAAAATATATTGCGTAAGTCGTTAAGTACTAAAAGTACGAATACAAAGAGTTTCCTTCAATATTGATACTTTTGGAAGGAAAAACACAGCCCAAATACTGAAGTCAACTTCGAAGTAAAACATTTGGCTTCGAAGCCACATTTTGGCGCCAAAAGCCAAAGTACAACGGCTTCGAAACAGAGAAACCGGCTTCGAAGCATACTACATGCCTAAAGATGCTAGAATGCTCGAGTATTGGTCTACTTCAAAGGGTTTAAAGACCGGTTTGAGGGAGTAACGACCTTTGGAGCAAAATCTAGGATTCTTTAAGGATGAGAATTACTGTTCGAAGCATCAAAACCAGTCGTTAGTTTTTTATATATATAAGAGGGAATTGCCTTTTGAACTAAAAACAGCACAGACTGCTCTTCGAAGCAAAATTGGTCAATTTTAAATTGATTGGCTATATTAACCATGACCATATATTGGTTATAGTTAGTGTTGAAAGGTAAAGTTGTTAAATTCGAAGCACCAATTCTGAACAAGAATTAACAAAAGTTGATGACCATAATCCATAAATTGGAGAATTCATCTAAACATCCTTATTGGAAATTGAGTGGATCTATATTCGAAGGATAAGATTGTTAAATACGAAGCACTGTTTCTAAGATGATATTAGCCAGAATTGTCAACTTTAGTCCATAAATTGGAAAAAAGACATGTTGGTTCCTTTTAGTGTTTCATTGAAAACAATTGAGTCCAGATTCTAAGGATGAGATGGTTCAATTCGAAGCTCTGAATTGGCTTTTAAAGACAAAAGGAAACAGAGTCAAACAATATCAAGTACAGAAGGACTTTGTTTGTATTAAGGCCAAGACAACTACATCAAGTAACCCTATCTGGGTACAAATTCAAGCTCATAAAAATAAGGAATAAAATAAATAACAAGATCATGAAATTTTGTCCAACAATGATCAATGAATTTTTTTTTCTTTCTTTATTATATCTTCTATCTCCTCTAATGTTGGCTGCATAAGTTGGTGTGCTCTCACTTCGTAGTAGAGCTCCTCAGCCTTTATTTCGAAAGCCTCCTCCCTCAATTTTTGTTCCAACTCATCTATAACCAAATCATCCTAATACGCAGAATCTTTATTCTTGAAGTCATCGAACTCTTCGATGAAGTTCTCTGCTTCATATTGGGCATGAATTCGGAGAGACGAAAGTTGATCCAAAGATTGTGTGGTGACCTTAGAATGCCGATGCCAATAGAGGAGCACCGGAAGTTGGTCCAGGAACAGATGAAGTTCTGGTTGGGCAATGGGGTTAAGGACATGGCCCCTAGTCAGAATATCACAAGCCCATCGAAAGTTCTTGAGAGGGATGTCATCCTCAAGAACATTGAAGGGCAAGTGAGAGAAAGCTGCAAGCAGAAGTTGAGCTTGTTTCCGCTCAGCTGGAGTAGGGGATGATGGAGGTTTGTAAGGCGGAAAGACTTTGTCCATGGGAAGGGCAAGCCTTAATTTCTCTGTCCAGGAAAGAGTGGGAGGAGGAGAAGGAGTAGATGGTTCTGCTTCAGAAGATGGAGAAGGTGTGGATGCTTCAATTTCAGAAGGTGGAGAAGAAGGTGTAGGTGCTTCAACTTCAGAAGATGGAGAAGAAAGTGTAGATGCTTCTGTTATGGGAGATGGCACGGGAGCCGAAGGAACAAAGGCATTAATGTAATCAAGCCAGTCAGAAGAGCAAATCTTCGCCTTCTTGGCTAAGAATGAAGGGTTGTACCCTTGTGCTTCTTCCAGACGCCGAGCTGGGTGCATTATCTTTGTTGGCATGGAAGAGGTATACCACGCCACAAGCAAATTCTCCTCCAAACTACGCCGCTGGTCAATGGGCACGTAGGGGTACACCACTGAACTTCGAGCGTAAGAAGCAAAATCTAAAGGGTTAGTGAACTTAACAAAATGGTGATTGATTCGTTCCCTCAAATCCCAGGACTCAGGTGCTGACCAGCTTGTTCAGCCGGAAACCCCAAAAGATGAAGAAGTTGTAGCTTCATCCCATGCAAAGGTTTGTGAGGGAGAATTTCCCAAGTCCATATTTGTGACTTGTCGAAGCAAAGGCTTGGGAACAGTTCGTTCAAAGTACAAGGGGAGGTTAGAGGAAGAACTTCTTGTATCTGCGAATTTATAAATCGAAGGATTAAGGGCAATGTGTTCGTAGTCCAAAGGTTGATAATTTTCAAAACCCTCCATGACCTGAATATAGGGAGGCAGGTAAAGGTGGCTAATGAATGCGTGGAGATTCTTTCGAGGGGAAGCAGCATTACTCAATGGCTCTTCGTATGCTTGATCAATAGAAAGAGAAGTTGATTGAGCCATAGTCCGTTCGAATGCTGAGGTATTGGGATGTTCAACAAATTGAGAGTTAATGCAAATGATCACCAAATAGGTGACGGTTATTTTTCCTGAAGATAGATTCCATGCACGTTCCAAAAGCACGGGAAAGGCTTTTGATCCACTAATATCACCAAATGTTGGGTATATTAGTGCGGGGTGTAATGTTGGCTACATATTTTCTAAAAGCCAGTAACAATTCGACACGTGGCAGAATAAGGGTATTATGGGAAGATGATTCAAGTCTTTGATCTTGATCGTACACGTGGCGATGACAATTGGTTCTCACGTGATCTGAGTAGCACTAGATTAGTAAAGAGAAGCAAAGTGACGTGGCTTCAACGGTTACTCATATTCAAATTCAAATATAGGAGGGAAGCTCAACTGCAAGTGATGGCGTAGTGGAACTACTTCTAAGGCAGCATGATCAGCGATCATGGAAGAGCAGTTCGATGGTTTGAAGTGCAGTTCGAAGGTCACCCTTGACAAGTATAAATAGCAGGGAAGCCCCCAGAAAAGAGCCCCAGACTCAGATCATACAAACCAGTCATTTACTTCATATTTTCTTTTCCAGTTTTACATTTCCTGTACTTTAAATTCCTGCACTTTAAATACCTGCACTTTAAATACCCGCACTGCACTTCGATTCATAGGAGTAGTTTCACGTAGATTCAAGTAGACTGTTGCTGTAAACCTCTTTGAGGCTGAGTTTGGACTATTGTAAGTGTTCATTTTAATGAAATACTTCAATTGTTCTTCATATTAACTGTTATTTCTCTTAATTTCTCCTAAGTCAAGCCACCAGTAAAAGTCCTCTTCATTGAGGCTGAAAGAACTAAAACACAATCCTCTGATAATTGGTTGGCAATTATAATTTCTGTAAGGACTAATTGATCCTTGCTGGCACGATCGCATTTACAAAATACCATTCGAAAAGCCAAAAAGCCAACACATACACATATTTCAACACCGCATTCCATGATGGAAAATCCCAGAATCCTTCACATAATAGTCTTGTTTGGTAGAACTATGAAAAAATGATTATAAATTATAACTTAACAGATTATAATTTATAATTGTGAATATAAGCTGTTAACCTATTTGGTGCAGCTGTGGGATTATGGATTTAAACAGCAGAGTAGTGTTTGGTTGATAAGCCGTAAATAACTTTTTACTGTGTAATTGTCCTTTTTGCCCTTATATGATATAAAATGATTATTTTGTCATTTTTTCGATTTTAATTTTAAAAAAGTTGTTTCATTAATAAAAGTTAATATAATTAATATTACAAAAATTATTATTTTCATTATAAATTAATTAGTATCAATTAATGGCTTAATTAGCATCATTTCTTTTTTTATTTAATTTATTAATTCATTACAATTAATATACATTAATATCCATGTATTTTTATTAATGTTGTGATGTCATTGCTTATTATTTTTCTTTATATTAATTTCAATTAGTTATTTAATAGAACTTATAATATTTTTCTTTGTATTTCATTTTTTTCATTAATTTTGTTTTTATTAATTTTGTAATATAATATCCATTTTTAATAGAAGTTAATAGAAGTTATAATTTTGTTTTTATTTAATAGAAGTTATAATAGTTTTTTTTATAATATCCATTTTTATAAATGTCCAGTTTTTTTTCATTATCCATTTTTTATAATATCCATTTTTTTTAAAGGTCCAAATTTTTTTTTTTCATTATCCAGTTTTTTTTATATATATAATATCCATTTTTATAAATATCCTCTTTTTTTTCCATTGTCCAATTTTTTTTTTTCATTAATTTGTTTTTATTAATTTTGTAATATAATATCCATTTTTAATAGAAGTTAATAAAACTTAATTTTTCTTTTATTTAATAGAAGTTATAAAGTGTGTTTGGTTTAAGTTTTCTGGATTAAGTTTTTTGAAAACTGACCTTTTTGGCTTTCGTATTTTTTTGTTTTTAGTGAATATTTTTAAAATTTTAAACATTTTTTTTTACTTTTTTAGATGCACCTTACTTAGATGTATCTAAAAAGTAAAAAAATTGTGAAAAAATATTTAAAAAAATTAATAAATACAGAAAAATACAAAAAAAAATATACTGAATTCTTGTATTTTTTTTTGTATTTTTGGTATTTAATGAATTTTTAAAAGATTGTTTTTACAATTTTTTTTACTTTTTAGGTGTATTTATGTTAGGTATGTCTAAAAAGTAAAAAAAATTGCTTAAAATATTAAAAAAATTCAGTAAAAACAAAAAAACACGAAAAATAAAAAAGTACAATTTTCTGAAAAGTATTTTTTGAAAAGTGAAAACAAGCAAGATTGTTTTTTTTATAATATCCATTTTTATAATATTAATTCTGTTTTTATTAAAAAAAATTTTGTTACAATTAATAATATATAACAATTGTTATTTTTTAAATTTTTTTTTTTTTTCATAACAGCTAGTAATATAACAATTGTGCAATTTATTTCTTTATTTAAATTGTGCAATTATGCAATTTTTATCAGTAATTGTGAAATAAATTAAATGGAAGTTAATAAAAGTTAATTTTGTTTTTTTTTTCCTTTTTTTTTTCTTTTTTTCTTTACAATTTTGCAAAACCCTAGATCTGATTTTGCCAGAGCCGGAGCTGGGCTTCATCCACTGAGTCTTCTCCAAACCAAAATGACTCGGTATCAATTCAATTGGACTCGCCGCCGATTGTGAGGGTGTGTTTGACTGATCTGGGAAGAACCCAAATGGGTCGAAAGGTTTTGAAGGGGTTGGGAATCGATTGGGTGGTGGAGAGACCACTAGAGAGTTCGGATCGAAGTGGAGATTCCACAAAATTGCCCTATTCGTTGTCGTTATAGTTGACAATCAATTTTCGACCGTGGATCTAATCGGAATGGAGAGCGTGATTAGCGAAGGACGCAAACGTGAAGTCGCCGAAGCCCTCATCGTTGTCTTCCTTTACTTTGGTATCCACCATAGCCGAGAACTCTCTCTCTCTCTCTCTCTCTCTCTCTCTCTCTGGGTTTTTTGGTGATCGTGTATGGTTTCAGAGCTCGCATCTAACTGTCGAAGCTCTCATCGTGGTCTTCTTCTGCTTTGGTGATCGTTTTTTGGTGATCATCATCTTCACCGGAAATCGCATCTGACCGCCAGAAATCGCCTCACACCGGAAATCGCCTATCTCTCTCTTTCAAAGTGAACAGTGTTAGGTCTAAACTCAGAACTGTGTTTATATACTAGCATTTTCGTGATTTCTTATGTTTTGGAGGGGCATTTAAGTCATTTTGCCCCTCCAGGATCAGTAGCGCGTTTAAGCTAAATTTATAAGCACCCTTGGAGCAATTTTCAGATTTAAGTCGAAAATGACTTGAATTAAGTTATAATATGTGCCTCATAAGTTGTACCAAACACACCAACATAGCTTAATTTAAGCTAACAGCTGATTTAAGTTGAAAAAAAGTTTTACCAAATAGGCACAATGTTTGAGCCAGAAGCCAATTCTAAATTTGTTAAGATCAATCACTTCCCACAAAAGATTCACCCATTGGATCACTCTGTTTGGTTTGAAAATTTTAAAAATATTTTTTTTTGAATTTTGAATTTGTAATTTTTTAGTGATTTTTTTAATTTTTAATTTTTAATTTTAGATCCTCTTAATCTTGGTATACTTAAAAAGTACAAATTTAATGAAAAAAATCTTTTACAAAATCACCAAATAAAAAATAATAAAAAAACTCAGTACAATTTCACATTTTTATCTTGATAGCCGAGCAAAATAAATAAATAAAGCATTCATCTTGATACAATTTCCATTTACTTATGAATTTGTAACCATATATCAGCTGGCTGAAACTTGGATGGTGCTTTTAAAATTGATAATTGCATTAACCCAAAAGCAAATATCTTTTTGACATGTCTTACCAATTTTTTTGTGTGAGAGTTTTTCACAACCAATTTTAAATCAAAATATGCCAAAATAACATTAAAAAAAATAAACAGGCGGGGTGCAATTTCCACTACATGGATTAAAAAATGACAAAATAACTAAACAAATAAGATAGAGCTGTTAAAAGAGCAAACAAGTAAAATAGTAATATCAACCTAGAATTTTATACATGCCATTGCCCATTTTTCATCAATCAACCCGCATTAAAATTGAAAGCAACTTCTTCAGAGTCTCCTTTATAATTTATTCAAGAAAATTGACAATCACTTGTGACATTGGTGCAATTGCACACAAAGCACAAATTCACCCATAAATTATCCAAAAATGCTTGGGACCCCCAAAGTTGAGGATTCCCATGACCCCCAAAATGATGTGGACCAATCATGTGTTTTTGTTTTTTTTTTTTTTGTTTTTTTTTTCCCTTCATGGACTAATCACAGGTGAATGGGGTTGTGAGTGTTGTATTTTTTGAAGGTCAGTAGTAAGTCTAGTTGTACTCACCCATAAGGTTTTGCTAGCATCATCACCCAGCAAACACGAACACACACTAAGAGCTAATAGCTTATTCAAATTTAGATCATAGTCTGATAAAACGTAATCATAACAACTGTCACGCCCTCAAAATATGATATAAACCAACTCAAGAGATTCATAAACATAACATGTAATATATTGCTTTCATTCATTAGAGTTTAGATTACAAAGGGGTATTACATGTAATATACATTCATAAATATCCATCTTGAATCTATACCATGTAACATTAGGTAAATAACAACAAAATAAATTCCCTACGGGCTTACTTCTTTCCAAGTTATCACTTGGTTACAATAAAAGAAGAGTCCTAACTCTATACTTATAAAGCCCTCTAAATAAACATTTAACACAAAACAACATAACAAAACGGAGCCTTCTGCCCCTAAACCTCCGAAGCTATGTTCTTGGAGACGACATGTCACCTGTGCCTGAAAATGGTTTCCCAAGTAGGGTGAGCCAAAGCCTAGTAGAGATATGCTAAAACAATATTTAAGAATTAACTAAGATATCCACATCAGATAAATGCTCAATACTTGCAAACCAACTTACACCCTTTCCATGACCAATCAATATCGACATCTATATTTCAGTCCATTTCTATTCATTTATCCAAATCAATCCATTGACACAGTTCATTGTTATCTAAATAATTCAAAACGAGACTACAACTCATTCATTAACACTTCAATAACAACCATTATGCAAACACTTCCATTTTCTTGCCATTTTACGGAATCACATCCGAGGGAACCGACACCCATATATATATATATAAGATTTCGGGACTTTCACCCTGGAGAATCCGGCCAACTTAATTTTCAATGGAGTCTATCCCCTATCTCCTCCCAAACAATGATACATATACAATGTATTTAAAAACGTTGTCATATACAATGACTAATCAAATCAGATATTCAATGGTTTAAATTGAACCGTCAAATTCAATGACATAACTCAATTGATTAGTTTCAATTCACCTAATCCTCATGTAGTTTCTACAACAATCATAGCTATCCTACATCGATAGCCCAAAACAGATATTTCTAAACAGATAAACAAATCTATCAAATAGATAATTTGCCAAGTTTTCCATAGGTGAGTGATTTATCAAATCCAACTACACCATTCATTTATACGCCCTTCCAACTTCATATTTCCACATCAATTTCATTATATATACAAAATAATTTATTTGATTTAAATTAGGGCAATTCTCTCATTTTTTCAAATATTAACCCCAAGACCCAATCTCACCGATTATACTCAAATAACATCATGTTCAAGACCTCACATACACATATGGAGCCAACATAGAAAACCCATCTTTCAAAACTCAAACTCAAACCCAAACCTAAACTTCACCCAAATCTTTCCAAATCCCATCATTTATACAAAATGACAAATACCTAGGTTAAAACCCATATTAAAGAGTAGAACATCCATACCTCAAGTGTAGAAGCTCAAAGGAGAGAAGGAGAAACTTTGAAGATGCCCAAAACTCAAACTTTCTTGGATCAAATGGAAGCTCACAAGTTGCTCTACCTTTTTCTCAAAGGAAGTAGAGTAGAAACCCTTAGATTCTAGGGGATTTGTAGAGAGAAGTAGACGTTTGGAGAGAGAGACAGCCGATTTAGGGTTTTGGGTGAAAAAAGATGCAAAAAGTGATACAAAAATAGTTTGCTATGAACTAATATACGCAGTCCTCGCTCGAGCGAAGGAGTCATCGCTCGAGCGACCAGACATAACAATGACCTCACTCGAGCGCATAATGCAAAGCTTCAGGTCTGCCACGAACGCACACGCACGCTCGAGCACAAGAAGTCTCGCTCGAGCGAAGAAGCAATTTCACCAAGCTCGCTCGAGCACAAGAAGCGTCGCTCAAGTGAAGAACTCTGCCCTTCCCAGAAAAACTGCGTCTAGAAGAGGAACCTAAAGACCCTCAAACCTCGCTTGAGCGCAAGAAGTCTCGCTCGAGTGAAGAAGCAAATTACACAAGGCTCGCTCGAGTGCAAGAAGCCTCACTCGAGCGAAGGGGCCAAAATCTAGGCCACAACAATCTAAACCGATCAACAACCAGCCTATTCCAAACATGCCCAACAAGTTCCAAAACTCAAGTACAAAGAGTCAAAGGGGAAAAACAAGACATGGATGCAATATTCAACCACGGAACCCAAGTCCGGGACACAATGAACGTCGGGGCAAAACCGGAATCACTATAACAACTAAATAGTTCCATAGATATATGAGACCATCCTGTAACCTTGGTTGGTTTCTCCAACTTCTTGATCTTCATAGAATTTGAAAAAACCATGCCTTGAAAATCACTTGTGAGGCAAAAAGCCAAATCTAAATAGTTTATAGAGAAACCAAAGGAGAAAAATGCTAAAAAAGGATTAAACACATGTTCTCATATACTTTGTTTCTTTCTTCTTTGTTTTCTTTTCTTTCGAACCGAAAACATAGATGTCTCAACAATTTATGTCGTTTCTTAGTTGGTTTAGTTAACAAATCCAGAGATGCCAAAAAAAGGTTGACATCAAAAGAAGAAATTTATTAAGAAAATCAGAAAGGATAAAAATGCTAAAACAAGAACAAAGTACAAACAAATAATTTCATTTATTTGTTTGTCTATATTAGCTTATACTTTTGATTTAGCATAAATTCATTTCAAAATTTATTTCACTTCATTAAAAAGAATGCTATATACAATTACTATCTATTTTAATTTTATATACTTATGCTCTATTTGTTATTGCAAAAAATTAAAAAAAAAAGTTCTATGAGATTTTTCAAAAAAATGTGTTTCGCATAAAAACATTGTCCTGTATATTTGGTTAGGACTCTAAAAATGATGATATACTAATAGTCGTCATAGTGATGGTGCGGATTGTGATGGTGGTGGTACGGGTGGTGATAGTGTTAGTGTTAGTGGTAGTGACGGTGGTGGTTATAGCGAGGTTGGTGGTAGAGAGGTGATAGTGGTAACAACGGTGACAAACTAGGTGGGTTGAATCATAATAGAGATTTTGATACGATGTTGAAAACAAGAAGAGAAAATCCTTGAGTACATCCATATTGGTTAGAGAATTATTTATGGTAGTTGAATCAAAATAGAGTTGAGTAAGAAAAACTTGCACTAAATTTGAAAATCATAATAACAAACCATCGTATTCCATTAAAGATCGGTTTACTTTGGATGTACCCAGCCAATGGAATGAACTCTTTTTACAGTAACATGAAAATTGTACTATGTAAATAAAAATTGATGAATCACAAAACATTTTGTCTAGTAGACTTTTCATTCGTCAATGAGTTATCTAATTAGAATTTTCATTCATCAAAAGAAAAAAGAGAGATTTGTTAGAGGGCTCCCACATAAGGAGAGCGAATTGAAAGCTTAGTTTTGCAGAGCAGACCAATATTTCGTACCGCCCCTTCGGTAAGGGCCAGAGCTCGCTAGCATACTAACCAGGGGGGAGAGAACTAATGAAAAAATTGCCCAAGTAATTCAATAAACAAAGAAAATTGTCCTATCCTATCGAATAAGGAATTAACTTAGACTACCTACATGCTAGTCAATGAAAACAACCTCTAGACTTTGTGACCTTGCAACCACATTTGTTGTGTCGGAAACACAAGCGGGCTTCTAGTGGAGTAGTGCCCATTCTATGCCCATTCTAATCTCCTAAAACAGGGAATTTGGGTTTCAAAGTTATCGTTGGTTCAAAATAAATTTAAATCAATATAGCAAAATTTAGAAATTGACTAATTAGGTGTGTTAAACTTCGGACAAAATAGGAGAGGGAAGTCTATACAATTTGAAGATGATCATTAACTAATACTATTATAATAGTAATTTTTTGAAATCATAAGGGGGCCGATCACCCTCTTGCCCCTTCTAGTCTCTAGATTCATGCTTGCTGGTGATTATTGATTAGTTTATTGCCATGACACTAAAATATTATAGATGAGGCCAACAATAAGGATTAAAATATTAGAGATGTTGCAGTGTTTGATTTGTGTGTTGTAACTTGTAATTATTATTCTTTGCAATGCTCATCTCGTGTAATTCTTCACAAAAGAATCATATAAATTTAAATTGTTTTTTATTTTATTTTATAATATATATTATGGTTCAAAATTTTCAATTAAGAGATAAAAATTGTAAAACATTTCTTAGGATAAATTACACTTTGCACCCCTACACTTTTTACCAAATCTCACTTTGACCCTGTAGACACCCCATTTTTTTGACCGCCCTTAAGACTTGGGCGTTACTGATGGTTTGCTTGGTGATGAAAGATGTGCAGGGCAAAGGTTCAATTTCTTCGGTAAGGAGAGAGACAAATCTTAACTTCACAACTCATTTTGGACCAAAGCTATTTTGAATGGTTTTTAGACCTTAAAACCCTCTCTTTCAAAACATTTTTGAAATAAAGTTTCTGCAATGTTCCGAGGCTCGCATTTTGTCAAACGTTGCGCTTTTCAGTAAACCGAGCAAGGACAAAGTGGAAATGAATGAAAGAGAGATGAAATCTTTGAAAAATCTTTCAAAACACCTTGCTTAGGGTTTGACGTTGAATAAAAGAGGAGAAGAGGGAAGAAACCAAGTTGGAGAAGAAGTTCGGCATGAATCCGGGTAGAAGAGAATCGAGTAGCCCTCGCTAAATCGGGCTTATTCAATTGTATACTTGAATTTTAGCTATGAGGCCAACATCGTTGGAAAGAAGACTTCCGGGGCTTCATTTTACACTCAAGAATCTCCTAAAGCCAAGTCTGGATGGGGGAGATATGGTTGGTTGAAGTAGGGGATCAGTCCAGTTGGATCGAATCCGCGCGGCTTCACCAAAAAGAGCATAACTTTTTGCACAGGAGGAATTTTAATGTAAGGTTTGTGCCATTGGAAAGCTAACTTCCGGGGCTTCAATCCAGGCACCAACCGGCCATTTTTTGACCTTACCGTCCATCTACCGGCCATACATTTAGCTGACTGGCCAGCATGAATAGCAGATCGGCCAAATATTGTGCCGACCGGCCATTTATTTGGCCGATGACCCTTTTTCTTGGCCGATATGACCCTTTTGCACCCCTCAAGCATGGTGCATGCCAGCTGTGCCAGCTATTCTCCATTTAGACCCTCTGTCCGAGATTTTTCCTTTTGGGGGGAAAACTTGAATTTGTTTTCCCCCCTTTTTGGTTTCAAAAAGCCTTGATTCTCCCTCTATAAAACCAGCACCACAGCTCCATTTGGAAGGGTTAGAAAAAAACCAGCTGGAGTTATATACATACAACCTCTATATCTCTCATCCAAGCCTCAAAATACCCTAGTTCATGCACCATTTGCACTACAACCCATAGTACAAGACCTCCACCACTCATTCCAACACTTGGAGACTGATTTTCAGAGGTTAGGAGCTCTTTTTCTTGGATCAAAGGATGCTGCATTGCTGCTCTTCAAGGGTAAGTCTTCATTCCCTCTTTTCAAGCCTTGTCTTGCATGATATCTTAGCCCCCCTTGCTTTCATTTCTGGGCTCTGACCCAAGCTATAAAGTGGATTTTTTTGAGCCCTTCTTCAACTTTGTTGAAGGGCTCTCCTCTGTGTGAGGTCATTTACTATCACTTGCCTCTTTACCCCTCTTTTAGGCCCTTTTCTTGCATGCTAGTTTAGGCCTACTTGTGTTTATTTTCGTGGTTTGATATAAACTGTGAAGTGCTTTATTTTGAGCCCCTCTTCAACTTTGTTGAAGGGCTCCTTGCTGTTTGGGGTCGGCTACTGCCCCTTGTCTCTATTCTCACTTTTAGGGCCATTTTTGCGTGATAGATTAGCCCTATTTGTGTTCATTTTTGAAGCATGTTGTAAACTGTAAAAAGTTTTTTTTTGAGGCCCTCTCCATGTTTGGTTAAGGGCATTTTCTTATTTGAGGTCATATGCTATCTAGTATGTTTAGTTGCCTCTTGTTTTGAGCCTTAAGCCTAAGCTATTGTTGCATTCCTTGTTCGGACTTCTAGCCACTGAAATCTAGTGGATTTTCAGTGGCTAAGACCCTATTTTGAACCTCCAAATCAGAGGGGGGTGAACCCCTCTCACCTTGACTTGCTTGATGGCCATTTTGGTCTTCTAAAGGGCCCCCATCTTGCATGCTTTGTTGACTGATTTTGGGGCCAATTTTGTGAGTTTTAGGACTACCATATTTGATTTTCAGAGTTGTATATGTCATGCCACTTGTCTATCTTGTATGTGCCTAATAACTCCTTGCATGGCCCTCTAAAGGAGCCCCTCATTTTGGTATGCATTGGCTGCATTTCCATGGTTATTTGGACCTATTTTCATATGGTTTATTCACTGGTTTTTGCTGGTTTGATGAGTTCTCACTTGCATCATATACTTGCCATGTAAACCATGTTTGCTAGTCAAATTCGCATGCTAATTTAGTCCATCTTGTTAGCACTTTTGGCCTTGCTTTAAACTGAAAAAGTCCATGTTTTGGGACTGTCTTGGTTCTATCTTTAGACTTCATAGTCCAATAATGCATGCTTTGTATAGCTGTAAGTCATTCTATGTGCCTAGTTTTGTATTTCGGGGTTCATCTCATGCATCGGGTGCCATGTTGCCATATTTCGTGGCTGTTAGCATCACATTTGAGTGCTGAAATTTGCATGTTTGCATACCATGTTCTATGCCTTACCATGATTTGGTAAAGTGGCATTCGTGCCTTAGGTTCGGTCCTCGGTTTGCGTGCATGTGCGCACGCATCTCGAGTGTCTCATTTTCGTCTAATGTCCTATCCATGTTGGTTTAAGTCCATCATCGCATGTTGTTGCATGCCATGTTTGCTTACATGTTTAGGTTGAGTGCCTAGTATACATTGCTCATTTGCATGTTCATGTTGCATACTTGGCCTCCATGCCTAGGTTGCATTTCATTGAGCATGCATCCCTTTCCTCTTGATCAATCATGATAGGGGTTGGGGCCCTTTGATGTGTTTTGTGCTTGCATTTCATTTGATATCAAAGTTGCACACTTGGCTTTTGGGCCATCATGCATTGAAATGTGTGATGGATGGCCCGAGGGTCGAGGGCCACACTCCCTTGAGTCTATTACATGATAGGGAGTGTGTCCGTGCATACATTTGCCTGAAAATTCTATGCCATACACTGTCTATCCTTTGTTGCTGTCAAAAACCAGTTTCTGCAGGGAGTTTTGGCCGGCCGGCCAAATATAGTGCCGACCGGCCATCAATATGTGGCCGATATACTGAAAGGCAGCCGATGGACATTTCCCATGGCCGGTGGTCATTCCCCTTAGCCGATGGTGATCTACAGTGTGCAGAGAGCATACCCTTGGACTTTGGCAGTCCTCAGAGGAGCAGGGCAGTGTTAACAGAGGCAACAGTGCTATGGCAGCGAGTTTCCGGGCGAGACGGATCAAGCATGCATCATTTGCGCATTCTGAGGCAGGGCTGCGGCCCCCTTCTTTCTATTTATTTTATATTTAATTTGTTAATTAAATTAGAAGTTTTGTAATATTTAATTAGCTAGAGTAGTTAGTATTATTTATCCGGACTGTAATATTTATTCGGTCCCTCCGAGCGAGGGGGTAATGGTAATAAGTGTGTGTGGGTGTGTGTATGTCTTCCAATCCCCACCTCTTTCTCCCTTTTACTTACTTGCTTTCAATGGTTAGTATGAGGGCGTATTTAAATTAGCATAACAGTATGACAGTATGTTTGCATTCATTCATCTGTTTCGCATGCATCGGGCTCGGCACATCATGCTGACTGCACTCGTATTTCAATTCCAAATTGAGTACTTGCTAGTTGCAGCATTTCATATGCCATCTTTAGGATAGCCGAGCCTATTATAGCTGCATTTTGCATGTGTTGCATTAGCCATCTTAACACGAACTAGGATCATGCATATGATTACTAACTGGTTTCTGTTTTGGCTTGGAGTACTCTGTAAGTTCTTTCGCTTTAGCATCCTTGCATGTGTGTGAGTGTTGCCATAATAGCATGATTACCATGAGGCTAGCTGCTTATGTGATATAACTGCTTGAATGCCTGCGGATGGAGGTTGAATTACCTGAATTGGAATAATGCATTAAAACTGTGAGTTCTAAAGCCCACTAGATGGTGGCAAAACCATCCTTTTCTAAAGCCCACTTGAGGGTGGCAAAATATACATTTTAGCCTACTTGCGAGTAGCAAACCATTTTCAAAACAAACATGCAATGTTTTGTTCCAATTTAGGCAATTTGGTCTATACTTGTTTGCTGTGCGTATAACATAGTAATTCTAGGCTAATAACCGGAATAAGAACATATAATGTTTTCAAAACAAGATATCACGGTTAGTAGAGGCCGATCTTTGATCAGGCGAGAGGGGGTGCTCATAGCTGACCTTCCCTAATTGTACCCAAGTTCCCGAGCCGATGCAACTTTGGTGATGACGGACACGTGGCCTTTGGCACCGAGTCAGGGTTTCCTAAATTCCCCCAAAATAAAATATTTAGGTGGCGACTCTGTATCGGGCAAAGCAGTCCATGTTTGGCACTTCTTTTCTAAAAATCTGTTTTCTCAAAACGATTTGCCAGATTTGGACTCTTTGGTTCAGATTAAGAACCGTGACAATTTGAGTCCGAACTGTAGTAGACCCGCAAAACAAACGGAACGGGAGTCATCCTCCCGGGGCGTTCAGGGACGTCTACAGACCCCTACACATAAATCATGACAGTCAACCCCCTTTACTTTTGATCAAATCCCACTTTGGTTCCTATACATGAAATTGTGACAATCAACCTCTTGTACTTGTGGTCAAATCTCACTTTGATCTTTATACAAGTGTCAATGCCTCCTTTATGTTACTCAATTGTTTAAATATTGGGTAAATTATGTAAATGGTCTCTATAGTTTACCCGTTAATTCATTTTGGTCCCCGTTGTTTCAATTTGACCAATTTTGCCCCTTAATTTTACATATTGTGTCATATTAGTCCAATAAATAAAGACGGTTAAGTTTGATGGACGGAAAATCAAAAGATGTTTCAATTTGGTCCCTGTAGTTTATAGGATGTATCGATTTGGTCCATGTAGTTTATAGGAAAGTCAAAACAATATGAACAAAATTGACACATCTTGTAAACTAGAGGGACCAAATTGAAACATCATTTGATTTTCCGTCTATCAAATTTAACAGTCGTTATTTATTGGACTAATATGACACAATCCGTAAAATTAAGGACCAAAATTGAGTAAATTGAAATGACAAGGACTAAAATGAAAAAGGTAGATTACAAGGACTACCGCTGTAATTTGCCCTTAAATTTTTAAACAAAATCTAATCATGTAATAAGAATGTGATTATGACATGAGGATAAGAAAGGAAAATCATCTACATTTTCCACCAATACACACTTTATCTCAAAATTTATATCAAAATATGACTGATTAGGCTAAAACAAAATGCAGATTGTGAATAATTAAGAAGATGAATTAGGATTTTGCATAAATTGAAATCACGAAAATCTATTTTTCACAATAACACCGTCATTTGTCTTTCATCTTTCTTTCTCTTTAATTTCTTTATCGCATTTTTTTTAATTTCGAAAGCTCTACTTCTTGCCATTTCGTCTCAATTTTTACCATACGAACATATATATTGTATTATATAACTATCATGTGCTTATCACATAGAACAAAGTGTACTGGAAGAAATATGGATGATTTTCCCCCCTTACCCTCATTTCATCGTCAATTTTTGTCACATAACTAGATTTTGTTAAAAATTTAAAAATGAAGTAATAGAAAAGAGACATTGACACTTGTGTAGGGACCAAAGTGGGAATCAAGTAAAAGTGCAGAGGGGTTGACTATCACGATTTCATATGTAGGGACCAAAGTAGAATTTGACAAAAAATGTAAGGGGTTGACTGTCATGATTTCATGTGTAGGAGCCAAAGTGATATTTGGTACAAAGTGTAATTTACCCTATCCGTAAATTGAAAATGAAGGTCAACTGCAAAAATTAGGTACTTATTTTAAAATTGAGGATTATAAATATCAAATTGAGTACTCCAAAATAATATAATAGAAATTTCTTTATTTCAAAATTGAGGTTGAACTATAAAAACAGGGTATCTAATTTCAAATTTATGTCTTCAATTTTTTAATCAAGCGTACAAAAATGAAAAAAAAAATTATTTATTTCAAGAGTTACAAAAAACAATAAAATAAAATAAAAAACCATTATTACAAAACAATGAAATTTATATATTTTTTTAAACCAAACAATAATTGACCACTAAAACTACCACTGCGACCAATCTCTACCAATGTTTTGAAAACTGGACCGGTGAGCGAATCAAAAAAGGGATTAAGTGAACGGGTCACCAGTTCAACCGTCGGGTCAAAGTGATTGAACCGTGACGTCATAATTAATATTATATAATTTAAAAAATATAATTATAAATTATAAATAAATAAAAATATATATAAATACTCAAATAAAAATAAAAATTATTGAATAGTATTTATTAATAATATTTAATAAAATTATAACTAATAAGAAAAAGTCATTTGTTTTTAAAAAAAATAAATTTTTTTTTAACATTCCCTCCAAACAAATTGATTGAATGCCATATTTAATTTTGGAGGGAAATAAATTTTTAACTCTCCTTGCAATCAATATGATTCAAATAATTTGATTGAATTCTACATAGAATTTTGTAGGTTCTCTTTGAAAATCTTTTCCTATAAATAGCAATAGACTTTCATAATCTCCTGAAGCTTCCAATGAGACTCTTCCTTATGAGAGGAGACTCTTGAAGTAAGAATTTTTAGTCAAAATTTTGAAATATATATATATATATATAAGAAAGAAATAAGGAAATAAAAGAAGAAAAAAAAAGTTAAAGACAACATTTAAAAAGAAAAAAAAAGGGGGGGGGCTGACCCTCAAAACCTGGTCTGGGTTGCTGGTTTAACCGTCGGGTCTGCCGGTTTTTTAGTTTTACACCAGTTTTGTCTTTAATCCGGGTTTAGAGGATTTTTCAGACCGAGACAAGGCCTGATTCTCGGTCTAACCGGCCAGTTCAGTCTGGGTTCCTAAACAATGATTCTAAGCACCACCACACACCACCAATTACCCTAATAAGCATCACCATCAGTACAATAAAAGAAAAACATCCTTTGAAATAACTACAATTTATGCACAATAATTAGAATTATAGCGATTCCGGTTTTGATCTGTCATTTGTTGTATTCCGGACTCGGGCACATGGTTTTTGAATGTTGTTCATTGTCATCTACTCTTTATCCCTCCTTAATTTTGGTTATGTGGGTATTTTGAGTACGTTTGAAACAGGTTGGTTACTTAGTTTTCAAACCTTGTGTTGTCTAGAATTTTGGTCTTCCACTCGAGCGGGCCTTCTTGCGCTCAAATGGGATTTGCAAACAATCAGTACTTTGCATGTCTGCAAAATACTAGAGGAGTGTTTTCCATGCTCAAGCAGTGTTTCCTACGCTCAAGTGGGTGGGCGCTCGAGCGGTTTGTCTGTTGTCTGCCAAACTACCGGAGGTGTGCATTTTGCACTTGAGCGGGACTTTTTGTGCTCGAATGGAACAAAATTTTGTGTTTGGCGCTCGAGCGTCAACTCTTTCGGTCGAGTGGACTGTGCATAGATCAGATCGCGAAAGTGATGTTCTATATTACTTTTTCATTTCTTTCTCTCTCTAAAACTTTCCAAAAACCTAGATTTGGACTCTCTACATTTTGGCCTAGATCTAGTGATCTCTCCACCCTACTCCCTTTGAGAAAAAGTTAGAGCATCCCATGGGCTTCCCTTTGGTCCGAATAAAGTCCAGTTTGGGCGTTTTTGAGTTTTCTCCACTTCTTCTTTGAGCTTCTACATATGAGGTAGGGATATTCTACACTTTGTTATGATCTTTAACCTAGTTATTTGTTGTTATGTATAAATGGTGAAATTTAGGATGTTTGGAGAAAACCTAGGGTTTTGGGTTCAACTCTAGAAAGAGGGGTTTCTATGTAGTGTTATATAATTGATCATGGGGTTCGATTATGAGGCCATCTTATATTAAATAGTTGATTTTGACCTTTGATTCAATATTTGGAAAATGGAAGTTTTTCCCTAAAATGTTTGGAATAATTGTTTTGTATAAATAACGGAATTGGTATGAGAAATGTGAAATTGGGAAGATGTGTGAATGAATGGTGCAGTTGGATTTGTTTAATCACTCACCTATGTGTAGACACCCCATTTTTGACCAACCTTAAGACTCAGACGTCATCGATTGAGCGCCCGGTGATGGTGCATGTTGTGCTCGTCCTGAGGTTTCGGAGTTCTCGGTTGAGAGCCTTGCCTCCGGGCCTCGGAACTTTTTGTGCTTTGACTCAGTTTGTAGATCAGGTCTTGTTTTCTCTTCCCGATGGGAGGGAGAGGTCTCGTAGACCATCTCTCAGTGGTCGTAGGCTACTTTTCGCGGTCGTAGGCCACCGTTTCCGTTTGAAGACTAGTTTCTGATTTTCAGAGCCGTCGGTCATGTGCCTCGGCTCGGGACCGCTTAACGTTCTTCGTTTGGCATGGTTTTTTGGAACACACCTTGTTTCCTCTGTCCAGAGGGACACTATGGTCCGGGAGACCACTTTTGTGGTCGTATGCCACTTTTGGTGCTCAACAGCCAGTTTTCGAGGCTCCTGGCTGTGCGCTTTGCCTCCCAAACTCTCGTTTTGCATCTGTGTTGGTTCGTTCTTGGCACGAACCTTGTTTTTCTTGTTCGGAAGGTGGTACAAAGGTGGGAGACCAGCTTTCTTCTTGTCAGGAATTTGGTTTTCTTGATCTTTGGACCACATTTACTGGTCTCCCACCACACCATTAGCTTGATTTCAGTGTGGAGACCACCAATATCCATTGCCGACCACTTTCTTGTTTGGGAGACCACTTGCAATGGTCGGCCAACCAGGGAAAGTGGTCGGCTGACCACCTTTTCTGGTCAGCAGGTTTCTGCCTGTTTTGTCTGACTGAATGGATGCCAGCTGGAAGGCACAGATTGTATCCTCCATACACGTGTATGGAGGATTTGCACCCTTGTTTTAGCTTTTTGAGGAAGCTTGAACCTTTGCTCTTCTATAAGAGAGGCTCTCCCTCTCTTTGCACCAGGTTCTGAAATTTGCTAAGGCAAAAATATATCTCTCTATATCTCTACATTTTTGGTTCAAAAGTGTGTTGTTCTTGACCTATTGCACCACACCTCATAGCCATACACCCCCATCATTGATCTGAGGTTCTTGGAGGACATTTTTGGAGGTTGAAGAGTTGGTTTTTGGTCCAAGAACCTGTTGGTTTTGCTGAGCTTCAAGGGTAACCTCCTTTCTCCCTTTTAAGCTTCATTTTGGTCACTCTCTTAGCCATACTTGCATGCTTATTTGAGCTTTGTCGTCAACTGAAAAAAGATCCATATTTAAGTGTTTTTCATGTTTGTTTAAGGCCCTTTTGGTTTTGAGGGTCATCTTCCCTCTTGCATGCCCAATTTGGCCTTGTTTTGTGCCATGCCATAAGGCCTTTGAGTTAATCCTTGCATGGCCTTTTAGCCACTAAAATCCAGTGGATTTTCAATGGTTGACATATGGTTTTGAGGCCCTAAATCAGAGAGGGGTGACCCTCTCTCTTTTGGTCTTGTTTGCTTGCATTTTTGGCCTATCAAAGGAGCATATGTTTTCATACTTTCAAGGCTCAGTTAAGGCACTTTTTGGTGACTTTTAGGGCCTTCCTAGACTCTGTCTATGGCTGGTTTGGTCACCTTGGGTTTGCCTCTTGCATGTGTAAAGTAATCCTTTTTATGGCTTATCAAAGTAGCATGTCATTCTTGCATGTATTGATCATATTTCAGTGGGTTTTTGGTCATCATTTGGCATGCCATGACTCTATTTTTGGCTGGTTTGGTAGCCTCTCACATGCTTCATATGCTTGTAGTGTAAATCATGTTTACTAGCTTATAATGCTTGATGTTTTGGCCCTCTATTCTAGCATATTTTGTCCATGCTCCAACCTGATTTTGTTCATATTTTGGGCTTCCTTAGCTCTCTTTTGAGGCCTCTTGGCCGAATGATGCTTTCCATGCATGCTTGTAGTGTAATAGCCTTGACTAGCTTTGCGTTTTGAGGTCCCTTGCATGCTTAACTTGAGGTATTTCCATGTTTTGGCATCATTGAGCATGATATTTTAGAGCATATAGGGTTGTCATACTTCTATATTTTCCACTCTTTAAGTGCCCTTGAGAGTTGTGCTTTTATACCCTATTTGTGGGCCATTGCATGAGCGTCATTTTTGTGCCTTTCAAGCCATCATCCCAACTCATTTTCCTACAGTTTTGGGCCTGAATAGGGTATGTTTGGAGTTGGTTTGGCCATTTGAGCATTGCCTTGCATGCCTATAGTGTAATACACTTCACTAGTTTCGATCCTTGAGCCATTCAACATGCATTACATGAGTTGTTTGCATGATTCGAAGTCATTTTGTATCCCATTTCAGAGTTGAAACATGTGTCATTGCACTCCATATTTCATCCTTTTCAATGCATTTGGAAAATTGTGTTTTGTGCCTTAAGCTTGGTCCATTGCATTGTGCATGCTTGCATGTGTTTTGGGGCCCCGTTTTCATCATCTTTGGCCACTGATTTGGGTGTGGCTGAGGCCCATCCATTTTGGTTTAAGTCCATTTTGCATTGAGTATGCCATTATAGTTCATAGCATTGAGTATGCCATGTTCTCGCATGATTGATCATTGCATTGTGCATGCCTTGTTCATCTCATTGTGTATGTTAGTTTCTACGTGCATCGTGTATGCTAAGTGCCATGTGCATTGAGTATGCCATTGTTAGTTCATAGCATTGTGTACGCTAGTTGCATGTTTGCATGTTATCCCTTGTATGTTCGCATCACTTAGTTGCATTGCATTAGGATTGCATTGCATGCTAGAGTTGCATTTGTGCATGCATTGTTTGTTGCATTGTGTTTGGGATAGGGGTTAGTCCAAACACGGGGAACGAGGGACGTTTCATGCTCGAAGTGATGAAACGTGCCTCGATTCCCGGTCGTCGACACTCTTGACTACCCATGACGAAGTTATTGGCTTTAGGTGCTTGTATGTGCATTTATTTCACATTGAGTCGTGCAATTCGACTCCTCGGCCATCATGCATCGAGATGCGTGATTGGTGGCCCGAGGGTCAAGGACTACACTCCCTTGAGCTCATGCAATGATGGGAAGAGTGGTCTTGCACACATGTGTTGCGAATACTTTGCCATCTCTCTCTTGCCTTCTGTTGTAGAAAACCAGAAACCAGGGGCAGAAACTGGTCGGCCGACCAGATTTAGTGGCTGGCCGACCACTTTTTCTGGTTTTCCACCACAAAAGTGGTCGGCATGTGGTCTCCAAGGCCAATAGTTGGTCGGCATCCTTCCCACAGATTCCCAGGGTGGAGTTTCAGCCTTTTGGAGCTTTGTGTAGTGTTCTGAGGTCAATTGCAAACAGAGGCAAGTCGGGGTGTCGCGAGGGATTTCTGAACAAGGCAATTCAAGCATGCATGCATCCTTTGTCATTCAAAATAGAGCTGGGGTAGCCCACATTCATTTAGTTTGCATGCTCATTTAGAGTGCTTACTTAGTTAATGTTGTGTAATAAGTAGTTGTAACTTGTTATTCATTTCATCGTGTAGTAACTAGTTTAATTAGATTAGCTTAGATTAGCTAGCTTGTTCTGTATTATTTATTCAGACCCTCCGTCGAGAGGGCACAACTGTTGTAATAAGTGTGCGTGTGTGTGATGCATGTCTTCTAACCCCCACTTCTTTCTCCCTTTTATTTACCAGCTTTTGATGGTTAGTTTTAGGGCATGTTTCAATTAGCATCCTTATGCTTCACATGTTTGCATTCATTCATCTGTCTTGCATGCACCAGGCTCAGCGCATCATTCAAACTGCATTGTATTTCAATTCCTACTTGAATACATGTATCAAAATGTCGCATTCATATGCCATCTTAGAATAGCCGAGCCTATTGTAGTTGTATTTTTGCATGTGTTGCATTAGGCATTCTTAACAGAGCTAGGATCATGCATTGATTACTAACTAGCTTCTTTCTTTGGCTCAGAGTACTCGATAAGTGTTTATGCTTTAGCATCCTTGCATGTGTGTGAGTGACTGCCATGATAGCATGCTTACCATGAGGCTATTTGCTTATGTGATATAACTGCTTGAATGCCTGTAGGGTGAAGGTTGAATTACTTGAATTGGAACAATTCATTAATTGCGAGTTTTAAGCCCACCTGAGAGTGGCAAATCTCCACGTTTTCTAAGCCCACTTGAGGGTGGCAAAATCCGCATTTTAGCCTACTTGCGAGTAGCAAACCGCTTTCAAAAATAAGCATGAGATGTTTTGTTCCAAATTAGGCGATCCAGTCTATACTTGTATGCTGTGCGCATCACATAGTAATTCTAGCTAATAATCGGAATAAGAACGCATTTGTTTTCAAAAACAAGATATCATGTTAGTAAAGGCCGATCTTTGATCGGGCGAGCGGGGGTGCTCATTGCATGACCTTCCCCTCTCGTACCCAAGTTCCTGAGCCGAGGCAACTTTGGTGATGATGGACACGTGGCCTTAGGTACGAGTCAGGGTTTCCTAAATTTCCTGAAATAAAACATTTAGGTGGCGACTCTGTATCTGGCAAAGCAGTCCATGTTTGGCAATTCTTTCTTAAAAATCAGTTTTCTAAAATAATTTGCTGGATTTGGACTCTTTGGTGATTTATCAGTCTTGCATTGCACTTTGCAAGATTAGATTAAGAACCGTGACATTTGAGTCCGAACTGTAGTGAGCCCAATGAACAAAACGGGATTTTCCCAGGACGTGCGGGCGCGTCTACACTATGGAAATTAGATAAGTTATCTGTTATAAAGATTGTATATCTGTTAGAAATATGTGTATTGGGCTATTGGTAGAGGATATCTGGGATTGTTGTAGAAATTGCATGAGGATTAAGTGAATTAAAACTAATCATTTAACTATGTCATTGAATATGACGGAACGTTAAAGCATTGCAAATGTAAAATTGATAGTCATTAAATGTGATGGTATTCTTAAATACATTGTATATGCATGATGCTTTGGAAGGAGAAAAAGGGATATACTCCATGTTTTGGGAGGAGATAGGGGATGGACTCCATTAAAACTAAGTTGGCCAGAATGTCCAGGGTGAAAGTCCCGAAATCATGTGTTTATATAGGTGCCAATTTCGTAGACGAAATTTTCATGAAATGGCAAGGTTGAAATGCTTATATGATAGTTATGCTGATTGACAACCACTGAGTTGTAGTCTCGGTTGGGTTATTTGAAAAATTATATGTTTGGCATATGATTTGAAATGAAATGAATAAATGGAAATGAATTGAGATGTGAGTATCGGTACTGAATGGTCATGGGAAGAATATAAGTTGGTCATAACTACTGAATGTTTATCTGACACTTATATCTTAGTTAAACCGCATTTATTGTGTTAGACTGTTTCTATTGGGCTTTGGCTCACCCTACTTGGGAAACTACTTTCAGGTACTGGTGACATGCTTCCTCCAAGGACGTAGCTTGGGAGGATATAGGGGTCAGAGGCTCTATTTTGTTATGTAAATGTTTATTCAAGTCAAGAGCTTTATATGTACAAAGCTTATGACTCTTTTTGTTGTAACCAAGTAATATCTTGGAAAGATGTAAGCCGTAGGGCACTTATTTTGTTGTCATTAACTGGTATTACATGTTGTAGATTTAGGATAAACATTTATGAATGTATAATGCATGTATTATCTTTTGTAAGACGAACTTTGATGAAAGAAAGTGTATCAATTCTATTATGCTTAATTCTCTTATGAGTTGGATTATTTGTAATATTTTGGGGCATTACAACTTGGTATTAGAGTGTACCGGGTTTGAATACTTTGGGTACGTGGGGAGTGATTAGTACCACAATGGGTTTGTCTCGCTCGGTTGAGATGTTAGTGTTTATTGTGCGCTTATGTGATAACATGCATATATGATTATATGGATATGAGATTTAGTTCCTAAGATGTTGATTGGGTCTATGGGTTTCTGGAAGTCTTATTAGAAAATCACTTGATCACTACGGTTTCTAATTAGAACTCTAGCAAAACCACGGGACGGTCATTATCTAGGAAGGAAATTCGTATGTGTTTAGGTGACTATGTGCTTATATGGAGTGATTTACTGTTGTTCATCTTATTAGGATACGAGTGAGTTAGCTTTGGCACATTTTTGAACGTGCTAATCCTTCTGTTACCTTTATTAGGATGTCAGGACGTGGATGTGGTGGTGGTAGGCGTGGTAGGCCTAGAAGGCATGAGATACCTATACCGGATGAAATTCTGGCACAGGAAGAAGGGGTTGGTCAGGCCAACGTGGCTGAACCAGTTGGTCAGCAGGCCATGGGCGCCTTAGCCTGTGAAATGGCTAGAGCATTACGGGATTCCATAGACATTCCCAGGGCTGAGAATTAAGTCTAAGCCCAAGTAACTAAAGCAGGGCCGTCTTTCCTGAAGAGAGACTTCTTTCGGTCGAATCCGAACGAGTTTTTGGGTGATCCTAAGGAGCCACTGAAGGCTAATGAGTGGCTAGAACATATGATGAAGACGTTTGAGATGCTCGACATCAAAGACAGGGGTTTAAGAGTGACCTTGGCATCCTTTCAACTAAAGGGAGACAGGGGTCAGTGGTGGGAGTATGCGCGAGGGCACACTGGAAGGACTTGGGAGGTTTTTGTCGATGCCTTCCAGGACAAGTACTTACCTGCTACACTAAGGAAGAAGTTAAGGGATCAATTCTCCAAGTTGGTGCAATTGAGCATGCCGGTGGCTGAGTTTAAGGCCACATTCACCAGTTTGTCGAGGTTTGCACCAAAGTTAATGGCGACTGAGGAACGCCGTTGTCTGGAGTTCAAGAAGCGGTTAAGGACCGAGCTCATGTTTAGAGTGGCTAGATCCATGATTAGGGATTATAGGCGCCTTATGGAGGCTGCAGCCCATCTTGAGACTATCATGCATGCAGAGGAAGAGAAAATAAGGGGCTCTAGGAGGAGTCAGGATAATCAGGGGGACAGTAAGATGCAGAGGGGTTCTAATCCCCAACAGTCCTAGGGAACTCAGTCGAGGTCCACTTTTCCAGTGCCGAGTTCGGGTTCTAGGAAGGGTGGCCAGGGAGATTTTACTTGTTTTAAGTGTGGTTAGTTTGCTCACAAGTCTCCAGCTTGCCCACGGAGGGCAGGAGGGCAGCGAGCAACATCGTCTTCTGTTCGTTCCCAGGGCTAAGGCCAAGGGAGAGGCTAGTCGCTCACTTGCTATCAGTGTAGGCAAGCGGGTCACTTGAAAAGGTTTTGCCCACAATTGGATGGCATATCTGGCGTGTTTGGTTCGAGGCAGACACAGAGTCACCAGCCAGCACAGTTGGTACATGCCTCGAGGGCCAATCAGGGAACCTCTTCGGCTCAATCCATGCAGCAGGCTTTTGCTCCAAGGGGTGAGCAGATAGATCAGAGGCCAACTAGGCATGTGTATGCTGTTACAACGCCAGATCTTGTACCTACTTCTTCAGTAGTGAGAGGTTCCTTCTTGTTTTGCAATTCAGTTGCTAATGCGTTGATTGATACGGGTGCATCCCATTCATTTATTTTGTCTGCATTTGCATCGGTTTTGGGGTTGGAGTTGGCACAGTTAGCATCTCCAAATTGTGTAGAGTCACCTGTTGGTGGTGAGGTTATTCTCAAACAGGGGTGTCGAGGTTGTGACACAAAGGTCGCCGGTCATCGACTTCCATTTGCATTTGTTTTACTTGACATGTCCAATTTTGATATTATTTTGGATATGGACTGGTTATCGTCATACCAGGCTGTTATAGATTGCTACCATTAGAGAGTTATTGTATATACCTCAAGCGGAGATTGTTTTTATTTCTTGGGGACCGGGTGGATAGAGTCTTATCACCAGTGTATGCTCCGTGTGGGCGGGGCAAACTTAGTTGTCTTTTCGCTAGCTTCTTGAGTGATGAGTGTGATAAGGTTCAAGTTGAGTTGCCAAGGATGGTTTGTGAATACCCCGATATTTTTCCCAAGGATCTTACTAGTATGCCACCTCACCGAGAGATTGAGTTCTCTATTGATTTAGTGCTTGGCACGACACCGATTTCTATGGCACCATATCGGTTTGCACCAGTCGAATTGAGTGAGTTGAAGATTCATGTGATAACCCTAGTCCGTACTATGCTAATTAATCTTAATTATGATTGTGATTATGTGTTTGATATGATTTTGTGTGCCATTTATATGAATATATGTGGCTTTGAATTTCTATCTATTCACCGTAGGATTATCTGTTCAACTTGCCATTATAAACTGAAAATTGAAGGTCTTATCGGCCACGGAAACCGAAATTGACTACGCCATTGTGAATGGCGTAATTTTTAAAGCCTACGGTGAAACTTCATTGAAAATTGATTCAGATCAGATTAATTAGATTAAATTGATGATATAGTGCTCAATTATTTAATATTAAAATAATGTGATTAAGAGGGGCTATATAAGGGCCATTATACATTCAATTCTTCTCTTTTATTCAATTTGGCTGATATTAACCCTAAGAAAAGAGAGAGAGAGAGGGTCGGCTAGAGAGAGAGAGAGGGAAACAATTGGAGATTTAAGCAAGAGTCTTGGAAATCTTGAAGATTAACTCAAGAATTAGCTAGAAATTGGTGTTTGAAGCTCCTAGGTGAGCAAATTCATAGATTTTAGTTTGTAACCTTGTGAATTCAAAGATGAATAGTGATCAAGAACATGAAATGTGTTGGTTTTAATGAATTTGAAGCTAATGTGAACATGCATGTATAGAAGTATCATGATTTGGCATAATCAAGCATGTGTTAAGTTGAATATGGGAATATGAGCATTAAAGCATACATGCAAGTATAGTTTTGTTGATTTTCATGTTTATGAGCATCATTGGTGCTATTTGAAAGGCAATTGCAGTCAAAAATTGACATGCATGTTTGGTTATTGGAAATATGGAGCTTACATGAGCTTTGAAGGCTTGAGTTTGATTATACGAAAGAAGTGTTGAATAATTTGAGACTGTCACCATGATTTTGAGCAATTGACCTCATCTTGCTTGTATACTCATGATATATAATGTATTTGCATGTTTTGAAACCAAAATTATGAGTTTGGACCTTTGGAGGTTGAGTTTGAACTAGAAGAACAATTCTGGATTTTCTAGAATTTGGCATGTCCGCTCGAGCGGGGAAAGCGCCGCTCGAGCGGGAAATACGAGCTCCCAAAACTTTTTGCAGACATGGATGTCCGCTCGAGCGGGGAAGTTCACGCTCGAGCGGGGAGCTATGTAGAGTGACTTTCAGCTCGAGCGTCCGAATTCACGCTCGAGTGTAATAAAGAGGCAACCAGTACTTTTGCATACCTAATGGGTCCGCTTGAGCGGGAAAGTCCACGCTCGAGCGGGGACCCCTATTTCAGAAATTTTGTAAAGATGTCCTGTGTTTCATTTTCGTTCTCTTTCACTTCTAAGCACTCTTAGGCATGCATTGAGCATTATGAATGAATTAAAAGGATAAGAAAGAAGCCTAAGAGGAATGTATGAATTAAGAACTGATTGAATCGTTTGTGACCCATATGTGTTATGTAATGTGTAGGGTCGAGCTCAAGGGTGAATCCACCGGCAGATCACTGTGAGTAATATCTTAATAAAGATATCTGAAGTATGTTATTTGTCCAATTGCTCACTTCTATGTAAGTCTTATAAGTCCGTTAATTTGAATGGTGGACAAAAGTTTGCTATGCCAAATGGTTGGGCCAAAGGCCAGTCTGACATGAATGAAAGGTTGGGCCAAAGGCCAATCTAACATGAATGAAAGGTTAGGCCAAAGGCCAGCCTGACATGAATGAATGGTTAGGCCAAAGGCCAATCTGACATGAATGACAGGTTGGGCCAAATGACAGTTTGACATAAATGGATTGGGCCCGAAGCCATCTGATGTGTTTGGAACTGCAGTTACTTGACCTATATATATATACTAAATAGAAAAATGAATTAGGCCCATGGCCGTCTGGTACATGTTGTTCTAAATACTGTTTGTGTACCTTCTTTATTTGATATTATTCACTGGGCTTTCGCTCACGCTCATTCATGTGTCTGTACGTAAGCCAAGGGAGGTCCAAACCCAGCCTCAGTGAAGTTTGTGAGAAACAGTCAAGGCTTTGAAGAGTCAGCCCAACCGTCTCACGCACAAGACTTGTTTTCGCCCTTTTGTTATTTCGTTATATTTTGTCATGTTGACGAGAACTTTGTATCACAGTTGTATATAGTTTTGATTGGCTGGCCATGACTTGAATGATCCCGTTGCGTATAGATTCTATGCTAACTTTCCTTGATGTGAGTTATTAATGTATGTTTGTAAAATGTTATGACATGCCATGTAAGCACAACTCTATGGACAAAAGTTTGAAATTGCTTCCGTTTGGCCACTTAACTCTGTTAAAATATGTCTTGTTTGGTTTGAGGCCGTAGGTAATCCCTCGATTACTGGCCGGTTTTGTCCTTAACCCTTAGGGGTGGGTTCGGGTCATGACAATTCATGTAACAACCCTCACCTTGTCTTAGTCATGCTCGCATACACTTATATGATTTTGTCTTGTTAAGCTTGCATTGCAAATCTTGTCTTGTTTCGTTTAAGTGTTGCTTGCATGCCTTGTTTCTTGCTTGGTGTGTGTAGCCGAGGTCATCTTAAGCCTAGGACGCCTTTGAACCTCTTACACCTAGGACCATCTTGGAACCACTTTGGTTGACCTCCACCTTCACCCTGGCATATTGGCCGAGATGTCATTATCTAGGCCGAGGTGTTCATCACCAAGGCCGAGATGTTATCCTTGCACCTAAGTGATCTTGTTCCTGGACAGGTGTGACCTAGACCGAGGTGTGGCACATCTAGGCCAAGGTGTGGCACAGCTAAGTCAAGTGTTATCCTTCCTAGCCGAGATCATTGGAACATTGCTTGCCGAGGCCTTGTCCTAACTCGAGGTCATTATTTGCCGGAGTGCCCTTGCCACCTTGCTTGTTATATACACTTTGTCTTACACATGTCTTGTCTTTCTATCACCTTTTGAGGAAGTCCAATCCGGTAGTGCCACGTGCCCCTGCAGAGGGTTAAATCAGCCGGCAGAAAGAGAGAGAAACACATCATTTGCTATATCTTTGTTCTAGGAGAGAGAGAAGCTCTAGGAAGAGAGGAAGGAGGAGTTCTTGAGTGAGGATAGACTTCCAAGCTTGATCCTTAGAGTTTGAACCGTTGGATTCGTGTTTTGAGGTTAGATTCTTGATTTGCTCTTGTTGTTTTGTAATAACAAGTTATGATTTTAGCATTTAGGTTCTTCATGTTTTTATTCTTCATCTTCTTCAAAAGGGAACCCAGATTTTCTAGACTTCGTTTTCCTGAGTGTGGTCATCGGGACCACACCTCGGCAGACAACTGTTTGCCGAAGCCTAGGTAACCGCACCCCAGCTAGGAGGTGTGGGACCTTGGCAAAGACTAGGTTGGTACCTAGCATGGTTTTCTGAGATGAAAAGCAGTGTTTTAACTTCCAGCATGTTTTGCTTTGTCTTGATCTAGTTTTGAAAGAAATGCTAGGATCACTTGCATGCATGTAAAGCTTGTTTTGAGAATGCATTTCATATCCATCTTTGAGCATCTCTTCTTGTCTTCTTGAGGTGCATTCAGTAGACCTTGTTAGATGATTGTAGGTCTTGGATCCTTGCCTTAAGCCCTACACCTGAAGAGCTATGTGAGTGGTATTTTTAATAAAGCTATGTTATAAAGTTTTGATAAAGCCTTGCTTCGTTTTGGGAAAAGTATTTGATCAAGCATGAATGATTATCCCTAGTTTTGAATCAAGTATTATCTTGTTTTGATGACATATTTGGAAAGTCCTTAGTGCTAGGGGACTATAATGCAACTAGCCGTTTGATTTGGAAAGTCCTTAGTGCTAGGGGACTATAATGCAACTAGTCGTTTGATTTGGAAAGTCCTTAGTGCTAGGGGACTATAATGCAACTAGCCGTTTGTTTTGCCACTGACGGTTTACCACGTGGGTTTGTTTGTTCGGAATGTCATCTCCCCTGTATTATGTAGATGTTATTAAACATCCCAAGAAGAATTGAAAGACTTGATAGATGAACTTGGTTCATCCCTTGATTTTGTACAAGCTATGATACGTATTATTTTGATAAAGATCTCCGATATCATTTATTCAAACCTTTATTATTGATATCATTTACTAAGTATCCAAGCTCACCCTCTCCTTATATATATGTAGGTGACGAGTAAGAAGGCGGTGACGCCTAGATGTTTTGGATTCATGCTTATATCATCTTGAAGATTATGCATCTTGGCTTGTATTTCATTGTCTTTTGTATATGTCGGTTGGAGAAGCCTTTTAATCAAGATGTAATATGTACCTTATTTTATTTGTATCCAAGCTGTAAACCATATTAAGATGTATGTCATTTCATTTGATCTATGCACCACTCTTATGGACTACTTAGACTTAAATTATTGCTTCCGCACATGTAAGCCCTATATGTATACTCTGACTGTGTGTGAATCCTTGTAAGTTGACCTTTAGTAATCTCCGATTACTGGCCATCACGACACCATTCTACTAGGGGCAGAATGAGGTCATGACAGATTGGTATTAGAGCACGAGTTCCTTATAGTACGTTATTCACACACTTTGAGTCCTAAAGAGCATAGGATCTCCCTTAGAATGATCTTAGGATTACATCATATTGCTTGCTACTTGACAAGATGTGCATCATCTCGGCATGATTATTTGTTACTTACATACATGTCTATTTGCTCATTTTGTTTAAAAGTCATATTTTGCATACTATTAGCATTATGAGAAGGGGTAGACCTCCAGTTGGCTGAGATCATTCCGAGGATAGATTGGACAGATTAGAAAGGTTAGTGGAAGGTTGGCCCGTGAGTTGAGGCAAACAAGGCAACAGAACGCCAGTGCTACATCTACTCAGGCCGAGCAGATAAACGGTCGGAATGTAGTTCCACCTCCACCTCCTCCAGTACCGTAAGTGCCTCCACAGCTAGCTTTATATGGGGACAGCACGATAACTTTGATCAAAGAATTCAAGAAAATGAACCCGCCGAGATTCCATGGGGGTATAGAGCCGGTGAAAGCTGAAGCATGGGCTTTGGAAATGGAGAAATTGTTTGAGATTTTTCCTAGCACCGATGCTCAGAAGGTGTCGTTAGCAGCATTCACATTGGACGACGACGCTCGTAGGTGGTGGATGACGATTCGAGAAGGTAATCCAGGCTTGACGTGGGCTAGATTTTTGGAGTTATTTTACGACAAGAATTTTCCTCTCAGCGTTCGGGATTGCAAGACCACGGAGTTTCAGATGTTAACACAGGGCAGCAAAACAGTGGCTAAATACGATCGTACCTTCACTAAGTTAGTGAGGTATGCACCTCACATGGTCAATGACGAATACAGGAAGGCTAGGAAGTTTGAGACTGGTCTTCGGGGACCAATACAAGATCGGGTTAATATGCTCAACATGCCGACTTATACCGGAGTATTGGATAAAGCCATCCTGGCAGAAGCCAACTTAAACAAATATCAGAGTACAGGAGAGAGCCAGAGGAAGAGACAGAATTATGAAAATCGCCGAACACCGTTTGATGCCAAGAAGAGAGTAAATGTTGGCAGTTCAAGCAACTCAAATCGGGGAAGTGATACCAGACCGACATGTTCAAGTTGCGGGAGGCCACATTCTGGAGTTTGTCGTTGGGAGTCTGGAGCTTGTTTTGAATGCGGTGAGATGGGTCATCGTGTTAAAGATTGTCCTAAGACTAAGACTAGCGATGGTAAGAACAATGGGAGTGCTTCGGGTTCTGCACAGAAAAACAACGTCGGCAAGGCACAGACGAGGCAAGGCAGAGTCTTTGCATTAGTGCCAGGAGACATCCAGAATGCTGAGACAGTAGTGTCAGGTACCCTTCCAATTTGTTCTCAAGATGCATATATATTGATTGATTCGGGTTCCACACATTCATTTGTATCTGCTGAGTTTCCCAAGAAGTTAGATAAGGAACTAAAACCCCTTGGTTATGTGTTATCTGTGTCTACTCCGTCTAGACAAACTATGACTGTTGCATCCATTTGTAGAGCATGTGCTGTCGTGATAGAGAATGTTGAATTATTAGTTGATCTGATGCCGTTGGACATAACCCATTTTGATGTTATACTGGGAATGGATTGGTTAGTGGCAAATCATGCATCCATTAATTGTGTTTCCAAGAGTGTCACATTGAAACCCCCAAACCAAGCCGAGGTTACGTTTCGGGGTAAAGGAGTAGTATCCCCACCTTACTTGATCTCGTTCATGAAAGCTTATAAGTTGATCCAAAAGGGGTGTCATGGTTATCTGTGTAGTATAGTAAATGACATGAATGGAAATGTTGAGTTAGCCGACATCCCTGTTGTTAGAGAATTTCCCGACGTCTTTCCAGATGGTTTTCCTGGCCACTTAGTCGATAGAGAAATAGAATTTACTATTGACGTCATGTCGGGAACCTAGACTATCTCCAAAACACCCTATAGGATGGCCCCAGCCGAACTTAAGGAATTGAAACTACAATTACAAGAGTTGTTGGACAAGGGATTTATCAAGCCGAGCATTTCACCATGGGGAGTGCCAGTTCTATTTGTCAAGAAAAAGGATGGTACACTTCGTCTTTGTATTGACTACCGAGAACTGAACAAGGTAACCATTAAGAATAGGTATCCATTGCTGAGGATTGATGATCTGCTTGACCAATTACAAGGAGCACGAGTCTTTTCTAAAATTGATCTCAGGTCAGGCTACCATCAGCTGAAGATTAAAACCGAGGATGTTGAGAAGACCGCCTTTTGGACAAGGTATGGCCACTACGAATTTTTGGCAATGCCTTTTGGAGTGACTAATGCTCCTGCAGCATTCATGAATTTGATGAATATAGTCTTTACACCATACCTAGATGAGTTCGTGGTTGTTTTCATCAACGACATATTGGTCTATTCTAAGAGTAGTGATGAGCATAAGAAGCATTTGAGACTTGCCTTATAGATTTTGAGAGATAGGAAGTTGTACGCCAAGCTTAGCAAATGTGAGTTTTGGCTTTCCAGCATTTCATTTTTGGGCCATGTGATCGATGAAGAGGGTATTTCGGTTGATTCTAGCAAAATTGAAGCCATTGTGAATTGGCTGACACCGACTAATGTGTCCGAGGTTCGTAGTTTTCTGGGTTTGGCAGGCTATTACAGAAAGTTCGTGAAGGATTTCTCAAAGATTGCAATCCCATTGACACAATTGACTAAGAAGGAAGTGGCATACGAATGGACCGAAGATAGGGAATCAGCCTTCCAGGAGCTGAAGAAGAGGTTAGTCACAGCACCAGTTCTTGTACTACCGTTAAGTAATGAAGAATTTCATATTTATAGTGATGGCATAAGGGTTTGGGTTGTGTATTAATGCAAGGGGGTAAAGTTATAGCATATGCATCCCGCCAGTTGAAACCTCATGAAAAGAATTATCCTACCTATGATCTAAAATATTTTATGTGAATTTTTTTGTATAAAAAAAATATAAAAAAAAGTCATGGTTAGAAAATAATACATAGAAAATGTTTTCCAAGTTAGAACTCTAAAATAACGGTCACTAATAGCCATGGTGTGTTGTAGTGGTAGTGGTGGTGATAGTAGGATGCCAGGGAAAGAAAAAAAAATACTAGTACAAATATATTGGTTAGAGAATTATTTTTGATAATTAAATCATCATAATTTGAACAAGATAAACTTACATTAAATTAGAGAATAATAATAAACTCTTGTATTTGATATAAGATCAGTTTATTTTGAGCGCATCTGGCCAATGAAATGAATTATGTATATAGTAACATGAAAATTGCAATATATGAAAATAAAAATTGATGGATTCTATCTAAACTTTGGCCAACGTAAGGCCCCGTTTGTTTGGAGAGTTAGAGTGGGGGTTGGGATTGGTAGTGAGATGACACCCATTAACATTGTCTTTGTTTTGAAAGATGGGAAGGGGATTGATAGTGAGCTCCGGATTATGAATCCCCTTGGTGAGGGGATTCGGATGGGCCTCCAAGACTTGGTATTAGAAAAATAGTCCGCGCGGATTATAAATTTTTTATTTTATTTTATTTTATTTTTTACATGTTGGGCATTTTTTTTTTTTTGAACATTAATGTTTAATTTTTTGTATTTTTGGTTAAGTAAAAATAATTATTTTATTTGTTTTATTTTTTTTTGGAAATTTTTTATTTTTTATTTTAAATTATTTACATGTTGGGCTTTTTTTTTAAACATTAATTTTTAATGTTTTTGTATTTTTATTTGTTTTATTATTTTATATTTATTTTATATAAAAATAATTTAACAATCCCTACACTAACAATTATCATCAAAACAAACACAATTTTACTTAATCCCCTCACTATCAATCCCCTCACTAACAATCTCCTCACTATTAATCTCATCACTATGAATCCCCTTCATTCTACCTCTGAAAATAAACGAGGCCTAACAGTCTACTAATTTATCCTTGTTCAGAATCCCTCAAGCAATTTTCGGAGAACTGGACAGACTGTAGAGGAAATTTCTCTATTTACAACTTTTTTCTTTACTACTAATAATAATAAATAAATAAATAAAACTATTTCTCTAATTCACACAAAGGAATTCTGTAAACCACCAAAGAACAGAAAATACTGCTCTTTACTTCATATAGTGAAACTGTTTAGCAGTGTATTAAGATTCTTAAAAGAAAATAAGGTAAATTGTACTAATAGTTTTTACATTCTGCTCCTTGTATCATTTTGATTATACTTTTAATTGGCTCAATTTTAATCCTTAATTTTTTATTTTAGGTCAATTTGGTCCAATTGATATCATACGTCATTAGGATTTTTTCAACAGAGAATTATCACTGAGTTAGTTGAGATTAACTTACTGAGTTAATCTAGTTTACAATTTCACCATAAAAGCAAGACACATGCTTTTCATGTGCGCTTTTTTCATCACAAAAAAAAAATGCTAGCAATTATAATCAATTGGACCAAATTATGAAAAAATCATAAATTCCGGATAAAAATCAAATGACTTGAAATTATAAGGATCAAAATGATACAAAAACTAAAATATAAGGGCTTTTAGTATAATTTGTCCAAAAAAATATTATTTGGAAGGCCTCAAACCAAATATAAATATACATACCAAAAATTTAAAGATATGAGCATAAACAGATAAACCCACAGTATGTTCATCAACCGGATGAAATTGAAGAGGCATTTGGTGTAATATTTTTTTTACTTTTACTATATTATTAATTTTTTTATTTTTTATTTGTATTTTGTGTGTATAGCAATAATGCATACATTTTCTATGAAGTGATTGGCAATGCACCGCAACAAATGGTAAATATTACTCCTCTTCCACATCATAACCTGCATGTGGTAAAGTATCAAATGATTACTAAAACTAAAAGTATCATTGCAGAAAAAAGGGGATTTGGTGGCGTTTTTTTAACGATGTTTTTTTAAACGTCACTATTATTAGTATTTAACGGCGTTTTATAAAACGCCGCATATTCTATTAAACAAAATGACACCGTTTTATAATGGGAGGCGTTTAAAAATGCCTCCGAATGCAGTAGCCACACGCGCCTCTTTTTTTTTTTTTTTGAACAAGAACACGCGACTTCAAAACCTTATTTTGAATCAGAGCCCATTCTCTCTCCCTCTCTCTCTCTCTCTCTCAACCCTTAATACATACGCACAGATCTCTCTCTCTCTCTCTCTCTCTCTCTCTCTCTCTCTCTCTCTCTCAACCCTCTCTAAGCTCCATCGAAGATTCAGATCGATTCAGATCGAAGCGATTTCGAAGCTCCATCAAAGTTTCAGATCTAAGCTTCATCGAAGATTCAGATTGAAGCTCTATCGACATGATTTCAAAGCTCCATCGCCTGCGATTTCGAAGCTCCATTGAAGCGATTTCGAAGATTCAGATCTGAACTCTGACCCCTCGATTACTCACATTTCAACCTCCATTGAATAGTGTACTTTGTTTCTGAACTATAATCGGTACTCTCTCTCTGTCTCTCTCTCTCTCTCTCTCTTTCTCTCTCTCTCTCTGTCTCGCTCTATTTGTGGTCTTTGGGAAAAATGAAGAATTACAGTAATGGCATCAGGCACTAGTTATTTCATTACTTTTTTTAGAAAAAGAAACTATGGAGAATGAGATTTTAATTCTATTTTTCTATTAGTCAATTCAATTTTGATGATATTACTCTCTGTTGGAAAATTTCCAGCTCACATTCTTTTGCATATGTTTAATTCTATATATCATATATATATGAATCTCTTTTGTTTGTGATTGGAATCATCTGTCAAACATTGATCGCATCATCTGACTTCAATGATATGAGATTCAAAGCCTTGCAACAATAACATATTGAATCACAAGAGTAGTGACAGAGCTAGGCTGACAACTGGAAACATTCTCAACCAGCATATGTGAACCTATTTAAGTTAGTTCCTTGGTTTCCTCAGGTATAGTTGCACCAACTCGAGGACAGGCTCGAATTAAACTAGCATTTTTGCTGAAGTATTATCTTGAGGTAAAATTAGTGGTTTAGACAAGCTATTTTATTATTTATTTTTTGCATTAACTATAGGTACTTTCATTTTATCCTCAAGCAATCTGTAAATTGCAAGAGGACCAACACCAGCTTCTACTTGAGTGGCAGACTTTGAATCTAACCTTGCAAGTACTCATCTTTGCATTTAAGAGGTAATGCTTGCTTTCCTCTTGTATTCGGGATTAACATTTAAGATTGTCTAGCTCTCTAATTAATTTTTTTCACTTACTCAAACAGAGCATAAGTATTCAGTTTGGTAACTTCTTTGAATCTGCATTGAAATAAGTGCATGAAACATGCATACCATTTTGTTTGAGCTTCCTCTTCAACAGATAGCAAAGAAAGAATATTAAAATAAGCAGAGTCAGGAAAATGATAACTGCTATGATCACCCACAATTTTCTTCTGTTTCCTGAATTCGTAAGAATATAATTATGATGAGTCTATCTGTGTGTTTTTAAGATCTAAATAAGGAAGGGAAAAAAAAGGAAAAAAAAAGAGTACCCTATTACATATACTCATTACCTCCAGCAGATGAAAGCTCAGAAGTAGCAAGCTTCAGATGGAAACCTTGATTAGTAGTGTTCCCACCTGCCGGCATTATACGCATAAGCTGTGCAAGAACAATTCTGCTGGCAACCTGATTCACACCATTGAGAGCTCGGACCAATATGTTCTTTTGAGCTTGCTGGAAATTTCACATCTGAAATTTTTACGAACACATCATTTTTCGTACTTACATTGCTTTCCAACTGCAAAGGGATTTTCCTTTCGCAACCACCTGACCAGTCATCTAGTAGCGTTGCTTCGGTTGAAAGTGGTTTAAAACCCTGTAAACACGTGCAATGGGTCGAGGAATTCTCATTGAAGATACTAAACGCCCCACAATAAGCATAAACCTCAGATAGTTTACTCGGTTGAGTCAATAATATTTGCCAATCCCCAACACCGTCTAGCCATGCCAGCTGGCTAACCTGTCCTGATTGTTCCATTACGAATCTTGATAGCATAGCACTGTTCTTAAGAGAGTAGGTAAAATAGCACAATACAGAGAGATAGACAATCTTCTCACATGAGTGTACCTGGCAGACTTTAAAAGTTAGGAATAGATAAATTAATCAGAGAGCTAGACAATCTTCTCACATGAGTCTTATATTTTTGTGATTCTAGTTATTAACGTGGATAACTATGATTGTGATTGTGATTGTTATTCCTCAACTAATATGATTGTGATTATGGTTGTGATTGTGATTGTGAATGCGATTCCTCATTTGGTGGTTGCTCTTTGGTGTTTTTTGAATCATCATCAGAAGTATTCGAGCTTTGGTACACGTATTGGTTTGGGTAGTGGGTTTGAACTTCCTACATCCATGAGTTCCTGCCAAAATTATTTTATTATTGATGGATTTGAGAGAGCAATGTATTTCTTAAATCTATCATAATCTATCAAGAGCATTGTAGAAACTTTTGGTTTCCTCATTAATATGCTTCATACTAGATATGCTTCTAGTATGCTTGATAGTACTAATTTAGATTGCACCACCGGGATGTAATCATTAATGGTGCATGCATGCATGCACATTGTGACTTCATCTTCACAAACAAATACTCATAATTTGTTCTCTCATTTGAAAATGATTACTAAGCCACTAATTTTGGTATAATAGCAACTTCAAGCTCAAAAAATGCTAAATTCAGAGAAGTCATGATACTTAGACATTGGCATGATCATAAAGAAACTAATATGAAGCTTACTACTATTGTTTTGTAGGTCCTAGCTCAAGTCAAGCCACACAAAAGTAGGCAAGGGGTCTCACATATGTGCATGGTCAATGGGGTACTACTGAAGATGGCATCTTAAAAGTTGGTTCAAATGAGTTGAATCAAGTAGTTGAAGGACACACATCCCTTGCTTCACATTTGGGCGTTTTGGCACGAGATGGGAGTCTTGCACCACTCACTTTTACGACTTGGCATTATGTTCTAAAACAAAACAAAGATAACATATGGAGGGAGATAAAGGTATATATGGATATTTAATATAAAATGCATATTACAAGTGTAGTTGACATTGCATATTACAAGTGTCTATAATTGTAATGCAGGCTCATACGGGTGCAGATGAATCCATGAAGAGAACAATAATGATTTCATTTGGAAAGAAATGGAGAGATTGGAAAAGTCGAGTGAAAACAATGGGATACAAACCCTTCAAGAATGATGCAGAAAGGTTGGCTCATCGACCAGATAGAGTACATGAGGATCAGTGGCGGGCTGTGGTCTACTATTAGGGCACTCAGAGTGCATTGGTAAAATTTTATTTATGTGAAAAAATGTTTATATATGATAATTTTTTATAACATCTTAAATAAATTTCATATTTGACAGAAATCAAGCAAGAAGAATAGAAAAATCCGGAAGAAGAAGACATTACATCATAGAACAGGCCAAAAGCCTTTCTTAGTAGTTTGACTGGAGTTATAATTATTCTCTCAAAGTTTGCTTACACTGTCTCAAAGTTTGTTAATTTTTTTATCACATCTTAAATAAATTTCAGTTGACTTGCCATCATTTTCCCTATTGCTTCATTTTCCAAGCACCTGCATCAGTTATGCATATATGTACTGAAAGGAGCTGCATAATGTGTGTGTGTGTGTGTGTGTGTGTGTGTGTGTGTGTGTGTGTGTGTGTGTTGGGAGGGGTGGTGGTGGTTTGTGACAATGTGAATCCTCTACACAACCTTTCTGCACTGTCAGACGTCACATATATGGGATTCTGTCTTAAAAGATTTTTCGTAAAAATAAAAGAATAAGAATATATGATAGTATCATTAACTTGTATTTGACTCTTAAATTTAAAATAAAAAATTTAATTAAATTTTCAACACATTTTATTTAATTTATTTTTCCTTTATAAATTCTTTTACATTCAAGATCCAAATACAAAAAAGATTTGGGCTAGCAAATCAGGGCTTGTGCGCACACACATGTATAGATGTCTTGTTCAACAGATTACATGATCCAACATGAATACAAGAGATGACCCCAAACCTTTATTTCCATTATAACTAGTTGAAAAATCTAGAAATCCCCTAGATATTGATTTGTGATTATGTAACAATTTTAAGCAGTATATAACAATCCCAATCAAACAATCAAGACAAATCAATACAACGATTTTAACGTGGAAAAACCACAATTGGACACTTCCAACTGTGATTAAAAAATCACGGGCAACAGTCACAAAACAATCCACTAAGAAGATTTAAAAGAATTACACAGGTATACTTTTAATTACCTAGCGAATCCACGCCTAATTGAACCAACCTCTATGCGCCTCTTCCAACCCCGTCTTCACCTCGGAATTGTCTTTACAATAAGCCACTCCAGAATCCACCGAATCTTCAGGCTCGAATTCTTCAGAATCCACCGAAGAACAACTCTCTCTTTCTTGTGTATAACAAACAAAACCTTTGATGTACTCTCTTTAAACCATGAGTTGAATACTCAATAAAACATCAAAGAAAACTAACAAAATATCCCCAGATATAAACCTTAAGAACCAAAAAGAATATCTGGAGAAATTAAATAGTTTTGGGAGAAAACCAACTATTTATAGAAAAACCAAAAGTAATCCTAGTTTTGAAAGAAAACCAACTTCTTAAAGAAAACAAAAGTAATCCTAATTTTGAAAGAAAACCAACTTCTTGTAGAAATCATTATCAACCGGGATTGCCAAGAATAAAACCTAACACTAGTAACCATTACACCAACCAGTACATGGTATAAAACACCAAATTTAGCCCTACTATATATATATATTATGAAATTATTTTAATTATAACTTGTGTCCATACAGTGCTACCTGTATGAGACAGACAACACAAACTAACCATAAAATCACAGCAAGACTGATTACTCATTCTCTCTCTCTCTCTCTCTCTCTCTCTCTCTCTCTCTCTCAGAATATATAGTGTACAAGAAGCATGATATATATAGAGAGAGAGAATGAGTTAATTTGCTTAGTTGTTTATTTTATTTAATTAACTTGTTCACATATTTAATTGCTTAATTATTTAATTTTCTTATTTATCTTAAGATTTTGGTTGTCTTTCATTTATAGGAGACAAAAAAGAACAATGGCGTTCTTGCTAGTCAGTCACAGGTGTGGATGGCTGCATACATGAAAGATGGGACGTCAAATAGTGATTCAGTTAATGAGGTTATGGTATGTGATACTACTTTATCTTTGGACTGTTAACATGATTTATATTTATATTGGAGGCTAATTATTAAATTCAAACTTGTAGACTCAAATGAATGAGTTAACAAAGCACATGGAGGGATCTTCTACTGACCCTGCAACATTACAGGAGCAAATCTTCACACAAGTTATGGGCCCAGAGCGACCTGGCCGTGTTCGGATGTTTGGATTGGGACCATCACCCACTGATGTTTTTGGAGGTGGATATAGGCAGTCACAAGAGTAGAATCGTCTATTCCAAACTCAAGTTCAGGAACAAGTTCAAGAGCAACTTCAACGGTATCAAATGCAGTTCGAGTCGAAGATGAATGAAGTAATGAAGAAACAAATTCAGGCTATACGCACAGATTTTTAGTCACGAATTCAGTTTTTGGAATCTCAATTGCAAACTGCAGGCGTGCCAGTTGATCTAGTTGTTGCACCATCAAACCCATTACATAGGCAGTAGGTATTTAATTATTTTTACTAGTTATTACTTTAAATTTCCTAGAGCTAATATACAACTTAAGTCTCTTATTGAATGATAGGTTGTGGATTCACTTAGTAGTCATCCCACTGTTCGGCCAATATCACATCAACAACAATCTCATGCATTTTCATCCCAAGAGGTGAGCAATCATTTAATCAAAGCTTTTTTGACAAATAACATATCTTATTAATTACAATACTTGCTCTTATTAAATACAGGTTCACCTTTCAAAGAAGAAGAAGAAGAAGAAGAAGAAGAAGAAGAAGAACTAACAAGGTAAAAGTACTAATATCACTAGTTCGTGGTTTATGTTCATTTGATTTGTAAGGCATTGTTGGTTCTGAAATTAGGGTTTTGGTTGTTACTGTTGTGACTAGTGACTAAATTTGGGTAGTTTTGGAGATGGAAAATTCACAATCTTTGTTAATGTATTCACTGTTTGATTTTGTTTTGTGTACTTTCCTATTCTGTGATTTTTTTTTTATGGTTCATGTATTTACATGAATATATTTGGGTTGTGATTTTAGCATTGTGAAAGGGAAGCTGTAGAACAGCAGCTTAGTTATTTGAATGAGCCATCAGTTCTTCACAACCTTCAGTATAGATATTGTCATTGTTAGGTCGCTTTATTGTCAAATCCGGAGACAAAACTTTGTGTTGATAAAGTTGTAATTTTTCTTGTGTTTTTGTTCTTCCCGCTCGAGCGGGGACATTGGCGCTCGAGCGGAGATTGAAGGATCTCGGTATTTTGGCAGGACTGTAAAAATACTAGGGTGTGTGATTTCACGCTCGAGTGGAATCTCAAGCGCTTGAGCGTACCTCAGTTTAATCACACACATATTTTGTTGAAGCCGCTCGAGCGGGCTGTGGGGCGCTCGAGCAGAGATCGCGGACTCAGATTGTTTATTTATACCTATTTAGGTTATTTTTAGGATTACTTTTCCTAGATCCTATTCAAGAGTCCTAGGGTTTTGTTTGAAGTTTTCTTCTGAGTTCTTTGTGAGTTTTCCTTGATGTTTTGAGAGAGTTCTTCACTCATGATCTAAATTACATACATCAAGGAGTTTGATACTTTATATTCAAGAGAGTTCTCTTCGGTGGCTTCCGAAGATCAAAGACGTAGAGTTTCAAAAGGCGTTTGATTCTATACATAGTCGTTAATTCGACAAGTGAAGTTGTGGAATCAACTTCAGAATTGATCAGTTCCATGACGAAGGCGTGGTGAAAGAGTTACAGAAGATTCAAGGACAAATTGACTAGGTTGGGTAATTTGTGTATTATCTTTGTAATCTTTCGTTCTTCAGTAGTGGATTGATTAGTGGCGGTTCGCCCGTGATTTTTTATTACAATTGAAGGTTCTTCAATTGTGGTTTTTTTTCCACGTAAAAATCGTCTGTGTCGATTTATTGTTTATTCCTAAAAACAAACAAACTAAAATCACTCTCGTAAGTGCTTGTTGATTTTAGATTGAGTGTTTTGAATAATTGGGACTTGGAATATTTTAATCTTGATCTAGTCACGAATCACTTAGGATTTTCAATTGGTGTCAGAGCAGGTCACTCTTTGTTTTATTAAAACTATAGGAGTGTGATTTTGTGTGACTAGTATTATGGATTCTATTCATGAAGGTAACTCGACTCATAGACCTCCTTTACTCGACGGTACAAACTATTCTTATTGGAAAGCTCGTATAAGAGCGTTTTTAAAATCCATAGATGAGAAAGTTTGGCACTGCGTGATCTATGGGTAGAGTGAACCTATTGTCACCATTGATGGTGTAGATATTCCTAAACTCCTTGATAAATGGGACACAACTGATTACCAGAACTCGAGTTGGAACAGCAAGGCTCTCAACTCCCTCTTTTGCTCCGTCACACCTGAAGAATTTCATCGAATTTGCACGTGTGAGGTAGCAAAAGAGGCATGGGATATTCTTGAAACGATTCACGAAGGTACTACCTCTATCAAAAGGTCAAAACTTCAACGTCTCACCTCCGCCTTTGAAACCCTTTTTATGCGCGACGATGAGATGTCTGATGATTTCTATGCAAAACTCAGTGATATCATGAATTCCTGTTTCACTCTCGGTGAAAAAATCCCGGAAGCTAAAGTTGTTGGAAAAATTTTGAGGTCCCTTCCCGAGAGGTTCCAATCAAAGGTGACAGCTATTGAGGAGGCTCAGAATGTTGATACCCTCAAGCTCAATCAATTGGTTGGAAATTTGCAGGCTTATGAAGCCCACCAAATTTCAAAGAAAAAACAAAAAGAAAGTGTGGCTTTCACGAGTGCTCATGAGACTGCAAAACCTCCGGAGACTAAATTTGATTTAGAGTCTGAGATGACGGCTATGCTCACAAAACAGTTTAAATTTTTTTTGAAAAAAAAGCCTAATTTCGGAGACCCTATTTCAAAAGATAAGAGTAATGATAAACCCAAAACATTTCCACCAAAATTTGCTCAAAAAACTGAAAAGAAGATTGTAAGGGGGCAAGGGGTCAAGTGCTATGAATGTCAAGGGTTTGGCCATATGTCCCTTGAATGCCCTTCAAAAAAGAATCGAAAGAAAGTCTACACTGTGACTTGGGATGATGAAAGCGGGTCGGAGCAAGAACCTGAAGAACCTGAATCGGTGAAGATGGGGATAGTGTTTTCATGGCATTTTGGACTACTTTTACTCAACCTCTTCCAAAGCCTTCAGAATCAGCTTGAGGTCAGAACTTGCATCATGCTCCCACCTTTGATGGGACTAACTACCTGTATTGGAAAATCAGAATGAGGGCTTTTCTGAGAGCTTTTGAACTAGAAGGCTGGCAAGCCATTGAAGAAGATACAGAAAGTGCAGATAATCCAGGCAATCAGAGAGCCCTGATCATTATTCGTGGAGCAATTTCTAATGAAGAACAACAACGGGTTGTTCACTGCACAAAGGCTAAAGATGCATGGGAACTTCTGAGCCAATTCCATGAAAGAGGAGATTCACCTTCACCTCCATCCAGCAACTTGTCTGCATTGGTTGCTAAATTGGATAAGGTCAAGGAGAATGAAGAACAAAAAGAGGATGATGAAACATCTGAAGACAATGACGAGATCAATGGTGATGAACTACAACAAGCTTACGAGAAGCTGTACGAGGAATCTCTGAATTTGTCCAAAACCAACGACAAACTCTCTCTCAAGCTCAAAACATGTGAGAGCGAGAATGTCCGGCTCAAAGGAGAACTTGTAATAGCAAAACAGAATGTCATCCAAATCTCAAGTGACAGGCAAGACTTATGTGGAAAACTTCTATCTTGTGAAACTGAAAGGAATGAACTTCTGAAGGTGTATTCCACATATGAAGAAAAGCTTGAAAGTCTTGAGTTGTCACAAGCTACATTGGAAGAGATAGTCAGTCAGAAAGATGAAGAACTCCGTATAGCTAGAGCAACAATTGCCATGTAGAACAAAGGTTCCAGATCTCTAGAAGACATACTCGGGTCTCAACAAATAGGTTCTGACAAAAGTGGGCTAGGCTATGGTGCGACAGCTCACAAGGGATAGGCCTCTACCTCCCATAACCTGAAGACTCAAGCAAAGGGAAAATTGAAGGTAGACCAGGATGATTCCTCTCTTCATCTACCGAAAGCAGGTAAGATCAACAAAAGGGAGGTAAAACCTGTTTTTATTTGTCATCACTGTGGTAGGTATGGCCACATTCATCCTTACTATTTTGAATTGTTTGGTAAGGTGTCTCAAAAGGGTAGAAATTTGAATACTTTTTGGGTTAGGAGACAACCTTACATGACTAGGCGGAACACCAAGACTAAAAAGATTTGGGTAAGAAAAGATGATTTGACTTGTTTAGTTGTTCACACTGCTTTTCAAGCACGTGACTCACACATGTGGTATCTTGATAGTGGGTGCTCTCGTCATATGTCCGGTAACAAATCCTACTTTACTTCTCTTGAAAAATATGAAGGAGGAATCGTTACCTTTGGAGATGGCGGCACATCTAGAGTCATTGGTAAGGGCTCTATAAGTGTTGCTGGTCTTCCCAAGCTGGATAATGCCTTACTTGTTGATGGACTTAAAGCAAACCTTTTGAGCATTAGTCAAATGTGTGATTCCCATCATGAAGTATTGTTTTCAAAAAATAAATGTGAAATTTTGGATAAAAAGGGAAATACTGTCTTACATGGGGTTCGCACATCTGATAACTGCTATGGGATTGTTACTACTAATGATCTCATTTGTCACTCTGCCATCATAAGTAACATTGATTTGTGGCATCAAAGATTAGGTCACATGAATTTCAAAGACCTAACTAAGATAGCCAACAAAGAGCTTGTGAGAGGAGTACCTAAACTAGGTAAGAATTTGAGCCATGTGTGTGGACCATGTCAACTTGGAAAGCAAACCCGTGCCCCTCATAAAAAGGTGAACAGCTTTACAACCAAACATCCTCTTGAATTGGTTCACATGGATTTAATGGGTCCTGCTCGCACTGAAAGCATTGGAGGTAAAAGATACATTTTTTTAACTGTTGATAATTTTACTCGGTTTTCTTGGGTAAATTTTTTGAGGAAAAAATCTGATACGTTTAATGCTTTTCAAGCCTTAGTCCTTAAAATCCAAAACGAACAAGGTGTTTCCATTGGTCGTATCATAAGAATCCGAACTGATCATGGTCGTGAATTTGAAAACAGTTCGTTTTTGGATTTTTGTGATATGTATGGAATTAAGCATGAATTTTCTACACCTATTACTCCATAACAAAATGGAGTGGTTGAGAGGAAGAACAGAGTCGTTCAAGAAATGGCTAGGGTCATGCTCCTTAGTAAGAAACTTCCTCCTAAGTTTTGGGCTGAAGCCCTAAATACTGCGGTTTATGTTATAAATCGTGTGTATTTAAGGCCCAGCACTTTACAAACTCCATATGAATTGTGGAAGGGATTGAAACCTAACGTAAAATACTTCAAAACTTTTGGGAGTAAATGTTACATCTTCAAAGATAGGGAGCCCTTGGGCAAATTTGACTCACGAAGTCATGAAGGTATTTTTCTAGGGTATTCAACCAACAGTAGGGCTTTTCGTGTCTATAAGCTGCGAACTTTATCTTTAATGGAATCTATCAATGTGGTTATAGATGACACAGGTGCACCTACTGCAGCAACAAATGAGGATGACAATGGCGAGTCTCCAATCTTGGATACTGAACCACAAAATCAAGGAGAAGCTGCGGTCCAATCACAAGAAATTGATATAGCACCATCCTCACAGGTAAGTTCAAGTCCAAAGAGTGCTCAAAGGGACATCACTCATGTTGCTTCTATCACCGCAAGTCCTAAGCTTAAACCATCAGCAAGGGTAAAACTGAATCATCCAGCTCAACAGGTGATTGGAAGTGTTTCGGATCGAATGAAAACCCGAAGACAGATTCGGGATGACGTATCACATATGTGTTATGTTTCGTTAATTGAACCTAAGAATTTTAAAGAGGCCTTGCTAGATGATAGTTGGGTCAATGCTATGCATGAAGAATTAGGTCAATTTGAACGTAACAAAGTTTGGACTCTTGTTCCCAGACCTAGAGACATGAATATGATAGATACCAAGTGGATCTTTAAAAATAAATCTGATGAGAATGGTACTGTTGTTAGGAATAAAGCTAGGTTGGTTGCTCAAGGTTACACACAAGTAGAGGGTGTTGACTATGATGAGACGTTTGCCCCAGTTGCACGTCTCGAATCTATTCGTATTTTGCTTGGTGTTGCATGTTTTCTTGGCTTTAAGTTGTTTCAAATGGATGTGAAAAGTGCCTTTCTGAATGGGTACTTGAAAGAAGAGGCATATGTTGAGCAACCAAAAGGATTTGAGGACCCTAAATGTCCTAATCATGTCTACAAGTTAGACAAGGCTTTGTATGGGTTGAAACAAGCCCATCGGGCTTGGTATGATAGACTTACTACCTTTCTTCTTGATAATGATTTTCAAAGGGATAGTGTGGATAAGACCTTATTTGTGAAACATACTAAGTCTCATATTCTTGTTGCCCAGATATATGTTGATGATATTTTGTTTGGATCTACTGCTGAGCATCTTGTGAAATATTTTTCGGATTGCATGACGCATGAGTTTGAGATGAGCATGATGGGAGAGTTGTCTTATTTCTTGGGTCTTCAAATTAAACAGTCTCCTTTGGGTATGTTTGTTTCTCAGTCTAAGTATGCCAAAATCTTGTGTCCAAGTTTGGTCTTGAGTTTGCCAAACATGCACGCACTCCCATGAGGACCAGTCTTCACCTCTCCAAAGATTCCTCTGGTATTGATGTTGATCCTACCCTTTATAGGAGTATGATAGGGAGTCTATTGTATCTCACAGCCAGTCGTCCGGATATTTCTTTTAGTGTCGGTGTTTGTGCCCGTTACCAAGCCAGTCCTAAAGAGTCTCACCTTCTTGCGGTAAAACGCATCATCAAATATGTTAATGGGACCTTGGGGTATGGGGTTTGGTTTTCCACTGATACTACAGCTGAAATTACTGGTTTTTCTGATGCTGACTGGGCAGGGTGTGCTCATGATAGGAAAAGTACATCCGATGGGTGTTTTTACCTTGGGAATAATCTGGTTTCTTGGCATAGTAAAAAGCAAAATGCCATCTCTCTTTCAACTGCTGAGGCTGAGTACATTGCTGCAGGGAGTTGTTGTGCTCAAATGTTGTGGAAGAAGCAAATACTTCATGATTATGGAATAGAACAGACCACTCTCACTCTTTTTTGTGATAACACAAGTGCCATAAACATTTCAAAAAATCATGTCCAACACTCTCGCGCCAAACATATTGACATCCGTCATCATTTTATTCGAGAGTTAGTGGATGAAGGCCTTGTTGTTTTGGAACATATACCTACTGAGCATCAAAAATCTGATATTTTTACAAAACTCCTTAATCTTCTTCGATTTGAGTTTCTTAGAAAGACCTTGGGTGTAATGCTCAGTAACTAGGTTGTTTCCTGTTTTTTTTTTATGAGGTGAGTGTGAGTGGTTGGCTTACTGTTCTTGGATAATTTAATCTCATTGTGATTAAGTCCTGATATTTTTGCATCAAAAATTTCTTATGAACACTGCTCATGTTTCTTACAAGATCTCATTCTTCTTTGTTCATAGCTCATTCTGAATGCCCATACTCATTTACTTCATGATCTCATTCTGTACACATCCTTGAGATAAACTGTTGCAGGGGTTTCCGTACAAGTGATCAAAGTTCTCTATGGACCACTGACAGTGTTTCTTGTACTATTTCAGAGGAATTGACCTATACTAGTACATCATGGGTGATGTTGAGTCTCTTAACCATCTACCATCTTTTTTCACTTCCATGGTTTCTCCCTCAGTTCATGATATCCAGGCATTAGGAAAAGGCTACCTCAGAGGCACCAACCAGGCCATCCTTTTGATTTCATTCTTCTCTGGTTTGGTCTCCATACGCTTGAGCGTGTATGCCACCAGTGAGTGCCCACAAGAAAGAAAGAAAAAAAAAAGGATCATTGCTTGAGGGGGAGCCTCTGCATTTACTTAACAAATACCCCGTGATTCCTAGTGGTTTGACTTTTCTCTGTGATGGTCAGTTACTCGTGTCGGAGGTCCAGCCATCCGATCACTACGAGGATTAACTCTAGCTTTGTGGCTCTCAAGGATTGCACACACACACATTGTTTATGTGAGCTCTTATGTGTGTTTTTGAGTTATGCATTCTTATGCTGCTTATGGCTTTGATTTAATACTATCTGTTTTTTTTCATGATCTAGTGCTTCAACTCTTTTCTCAAATTTTCCGGACTCATGATTGATGGATTTTTTTGTCCTTGTGGTATAGTCTTTCACTTGGTCACCTTGCTTGTTTCAGGACATCCTAGGTGTTTTTATTTTATTAAAAAAAAAAAAAGGTTTTCCACTCGAGCGGCATGTTTTACGCTCGAGCGTATTTTTCACCCTTGCAACATTTTGTTCTTGGTTTTTCAGTTCTGAGAGAGGGGTTTTTGCGCTCGAGCCTCCATATTCGCGCTCGAGCTGACTTCAGCTTGTATTGTCTTCCGCTCGAGCAGTCTTCTGTACGCTCGAACGGACCCAATTTGTATTTAAATCCCTCCCTCGACTCTTCAGGTCATTTTTTACTCTCTTTTCATATCTCTCAGACCTAGGGTTCCTATTGTTCAAGTTTTGGGGTCGATTCCACTCTAATCCTTCATCTTCCTTGCTGATTTGATCTTTGGTAAGTATTTGTTTCTCTCTTCTTCTTTTGTTTTCTGTAATTTCAACTAGAATGGGGGTTGGTTTTGGGGTCTTTTGGGTGTGTTGCATTGTTTTTTTTCTTTCACACACTTTCACTAAGTCGTATTGTTCTTGTTCATGGTAGATTTCATTTTTTTTGTGTTTTGTTGTGTCTTAGACCTAGAGTTTCTGTTTCTTCATGCTTTGATTGGGTTTGAGTTCGAATGTGCTAGACTATGGGTTTCTATAAGTATTGCTCTGCTATCTCTGTGGTTTTGTTTTGCAAAGGTTGTGGTTTCTCATCAGTGATATCTAGTGTTCTTTGTTTTTGGTATTTGGCACTGCTATTATGCCCTACAGTCTGCACTCTAAATTAGTCATTGTGTCTGTGAGTTGAATCATATTTATTTTCATTATTCTCACCCTCACTTGCTACTGATGTTACTAATGTTGTTTTTTTTTTTTTTTTTTTTTTTTTTTTGTGTTATGACTGTTTTGGTCTTTGGGTTTGGTTTGGTTTTTGGAATTGATGGTTGTTGGGTTGTTGCTGTGTCATCCCTAGTCATGTCTGCCCCTAAGCGCCGAAAGGCTGCAATGTCTCGCCCTGTCTATAATTCTGTTAGGTTTCAGTCAGCTAAACAATCCAAGTCCTTCCATAAATCTTTTGAGGCACGTACAGTTCACTTAGAACGGAATGTTCAACCTGATACTTTTGAGTCCTTACATATCCGTCCTTTATTTGACCCACTAGGTGGTGATTTGGTGTTGTCTTTTTCGGGTCGTCAAAATCTCGATTGGGTTCAAGAATTTTACTGTAAGATTGAGAAAGTTAGTGATATTGAGCCTTCATTCACTACGTGTGTTCGATCTCATTCCATTTCAGTTACACCTGATCTTATTCGCGGCCTTCTTAAGATTACACAAGGGTTTCCTGAGCACTATCCTTTTCCCACCGAACGACCTACCTGTAATTTTGATACTGTGGCTAAGGAGTTTTGTGGTGTTTCTCGCCATTGGCCTAAAGGCGATTTGATTAAACAGTTTGAACTTCTTCCGGAGTTCAGACTGCTTAATCTTATTGTCTGTGCCAACATCATTGTGACCACTCACTCATCCGAGATTAAACAAGACCAAGGGTTCATTTTATACTGTATTGCCAATTACATGTCTTTTGACCTAGCCTCCCTTATTATCAAAAAGATAATCAGTGTTCATGGGAATAAACAGCTTGGCCTTCCGTATGGTTGTTTAATAAACCGTCTTCTGCCTGATCTTGAGGTCCTGGTCTTAGAAGATAACGAATTTGGCTTTCCTTCTCACCCTTTTACTAAAAAAACTGTGTCACAAAGTAGGGCTCATGTGTTGGGGGTCCTTCTGCAGGTGTCGCTGCTGGCCTCGCTGAGGAGGCGGAGTTTGATGCCGCTGCAGCAGGTGGTGAGGATACTATTTCTCCTCCAGATCTTCATGTTCAGCTTCAGCAGTTTCAGGAGGTCATGACCCGGCACTTGGATTTTCTGGATACACGCTTTGATGCGTTTGATGGTCGTCTTGGTCAGATGGAGCAGACTCTCACTCAGCTAGCCCATATCATTCAGTCTCAACAGCCATAGCCTCCTCCTGATGCCTGATTTATTTATGTTTCTCGGCCAAAAAGGGGGAGATGTGTTACATTGGACATTGTTTACATTGGACATTGGTGGTATTTTGTTGTTTTTGATATTGGTACATTTGTTCATATGACTTTAGATATTGGTACATCTTTTGTCATTTTGGATATTTTGATATTGGTACATTTGTTCATATGACTTTGGATATTGGTACATCTTTTGTTCGTGACAGATGTTTTCATTGGCATGATACTTTGGCATGATACATTTCACTTCTGATGCTATTCCATAGTTTTGTTTTGTTTTGTTTTGGTGTGTTGGTTATTTTTACACAAGTGAAGTTGGATGGCTGTGTTCATGGCAAGAGTGTTTGATTTTAGAGTTGTTTAGAATTTTTCTTTGTTTTTAATCTTGTTTAGTGCGTGTGTTTTAGGGAAAAATGTTTAGAAAGGTTTTGTCCAGGAATTGACAAAGGGGGAGATTGTTAGGTCCCTTTATTGTCAAATCCGGAGACAAAACTTTGTGTTGATAAAGTTGTAATTTTTCTTGTGTTTTTGTTCTTCCCGCTCGAGCGGGGACATTGGCGCTCGAGCGGAGATTGAAGGATCTCAGTATTTTGGCAAGACTGTAAAAGTACTGGGGTGTGTGATTTCATGCTAGAGCGGAATCTCAAGTGCTCGAGCGTACCTCAGTTTAATCACACGCATATTTTGTTGAAGCCGCTCGAGCGGGCTGTAGGGCGCTCGAGCGGAGATCGCAGACTTAGATTGTTTATTTATACCTGTTTAGGTTATTTTTAGGATTACTTTTCCTAGATCCTATTCAAGAGTCCTAGGGTTTTGTTTGAAGTTTTCTTCTAAGTTCTTTGTGAGTTTTCCTTGATGTTTTGAGAGAGTTCTTCACTCATGATCTAAATTACATACATCAAGGAGTTTGATACTTTATATTCAAGAGAGTTCTCTTCGGTGGCTTCTGAAGATCAAAGACGTAGAGTTTCAAAAGGCGTTTGATTCTATACGTAGTCGTTAATTCGACAAGTGAAGTTATGGAATCAACTTCAGAATTGATCAGTTTCGTGACGAAGGCGTAGTGAAAGAGTTACAGAAGATTCGAGGACAAATTGACTGGGTTGGGTAATTTGTGTATTATCTTTGCAATTTTTCGTTCTTCAGTAGTGGATTGATTAGTGGCGGTTCGCCCGTGGTTTTTGATTACAATTGAAGGTTCTTCAATTGTGGTTTTTTTTCCATGTAAAAATCGTTTGTGTCGATTTATTGTTTATTCCTAAAAACAAACAAACTAAAATCACTCTCGTAAGTGCTTGTTTATTTTAGATTGAGTGTTTTGAATAATTGGGACTTGGAATATTTTAATCTTGATCTAGTCACGAATCACTTAGGATTTTCAGTCATGATATTATTTATGTATGCATGATTGTGATACTTAATTTCCCTCCCATCAAATTGAGTTTCCCTTTTCCTTTCATTTGACCTATGTTTGTGCTTGTTTCTTGTAGAGTAAAGCATGACCTGTTTTAATAGCAATCAATCCCTTCAAAGATGTCCATTGTTTTGGAAATGATTTTTTCACAACTTACAAGGAGAAGCTTTTTGACAATCCTCATGTTTTTGCTATAGCAGATATTGCTTAAAACGAAATGATGAGAAGTGAGTTAAATAGTACTTGCAGGGATTTTGAAGAAAAAAACAGGGCTCATATTCATCTATTTATACTTTGCTACTAAAGAATTTGTTTAGCTGACTCTACTCTTATCATGGATCATGCAGATGAAGTGAATCAATCCATCATCATAAGGTTAGTTGAACTGTCTTATGGATTTGTTGACAATAGTTTGAAAATTGATTCTTAATTACAGCTCATATTTGTAATATGACGTCAACATTGATTGTTAATTATAGCTAGAAAGTGCTGCTAAGAAATTTTGGTTAATACTAGATGTGCTTACCTAGTACTGATGCATTATTTGATTCTTTGAAAGGATTGTCATCTAATCTTTATCCTTTTGTTGTGCTGAAGCACGTCTACATTCCATTAATGTTTTTCTGAGTGGAGTAAACTATATTGATGCTCCTACACCATATATGGTAGGTCTCCATTCAGGTGTTAATACTATTGGTCTGACAATGGATGGTGCAATTTTTTATTTATTTTTTCTTCTAATTTGAGTCTCTTTTTTGTTCTTTTACTTTTTCTCACAAGTTTTATTGTCTTGAGTGTCCAGTATGTCTCTGTTTATTACCTTTTTTATTATAATTTATCATTGTTAATTTGTACTTTTGTCTTGAGTATGTCATATTTCTAGGTCTTTTAGAATAATTGGTTGGGCAGTTCTGGCAATTCTTTTATCTTCACTTTTATCAGTTTCTTAAAAACTCTGTACTTCCTGAGACAGCACATTTTATTAGAACTTTAGAAGGATTTGGTGAAATGGATCTGGACTCTTCTGCTACAATGTGCATTAGAATGGTTCTAAGTTATTTAATCTTCCTAGAAACAGTTCGCCAAATAGTCATTAAGCTGAATCATATATTTTGTATAATTGTTATTATTTTGACAAGAAATGACAAAAATCCATCACAAAGGGGGGAATGAACTGAACTGTACAGATAGAGGGAACATGGGGATTCTTTCCTCTAATTGTCATTCCAAAACTTTATCTTGCCATTCTTTGGTCAAATGAACAATAGAATTTGTTCTGCTGCACCTGGGGAGCTTGTTAATTCACAATAAATAGTTCTTTATATGTTGACAATAGTTTGAAAATTGAAACAAAACAGTGTCACTGAGGATAAAAATTCTCTTGACAATGGCTTCTTTATATTCAAATTAAAAATGAAGATATGGGGAAAATTCTTGAAATTGGGCCATTTTATTTTGGAAGTAGACTAATTTTAGTGAGAAGATGGCAATTGTACATGCATTTGACTAAGAGTGAATTCTCTTTTGTGCACATTCCCATGAAATTCTATAATATTCCCCTAGAGCTTTGGAAAAATGATGGGCTGAGTATGCTGAAGTTCATAGTAAGCTTATTTTTCCAAAATTGCATTATTTTTTATTTTTTTTTTCAATTTGTGTTTATGTTGGTGAATCTGATTGTAGTTTATGTTCTAATGCAGCATGTAGACCAGTGATGACTACAGCTTCTATGCTAAAACATGATTTTTGGATATATGTTAGTTTGTGGTCAATGTTAAAACATGATTTTTGGATTTGGATATGTTATTTTGTGGGTAATGGTGATTGAATATTAATTGAATGAGAAACTGAATTAATGCTTCATTTGTTATTTGAATGGGAGTTATTATTTTATATGTTAGTTTTATTACAGGTATTTGAATGGGAATATTTTGTATGTTAGTTTTATTACAGGTATTTTTTTATTAATTAAATGAGAAACCAAATTCAATGTTTTATTACAGGTATTCTTTTTAATTTAATCAAATAAAATTAGCACAATTTCAAAAAAAAAAGAAAAAAAGAAAGAGAGATATGACGGCGTTTCTACAAACGCCTCCTAAACCCTCACCAGTAAGTGGTATTTTGGAAAGATGGTAAAAATCAGCTTTTTTGCTTTTAACCAAGATTTTTTAGAGTGATTTGGGAAGTTGGTAAAAAGTTGATTTTAACCAAATTTTTTAGAAGTGGTTTGACTAAAATACCCTCACTCCACTTAAAAAATTACATTTCACCTAAATTTATAAAATATAAATATTAAGGATAAATATGTAATTTTACAACCAAATTTTGTCCCTTCCAAATCACAAAGAAAACGCCGGCTGCGTTTTTCTCCAAAACGCAAACCATGCGTTTTACCCCTTTTCCCAAAAGAGCCCTAACGGTCATATTGTTAAAACAGATATGGTGGCATTTCAAAAACGTCGCTAAATATCGTTGGTGACGTTAGCGTGTGTATAGTGGGACATTTGGCGGCGTTTTTTAAAACATCTCCTATACTAATATCACGACGTTTTTAAAACGTCGCAAAGCTACAGTGACGGCCGGCGTTTTTGATAGATATAACGGCGTTTTTAAACGCCACTAAAAGTCCAACTTCCAGATATAGCTAATAATCAACACCACCTCTCCTATCTAATATCATTTATGAGAATGACTTAGCTATTAGGTCATTTAGACAATCACTTTCGACCCACAAAATAAAGAAGAAGAAAAAAAATTATCTAACCACTCAACTTTTTAAAAATAGATTGAGACTTAGAACGTCAATCACCACGTTATATTTTTGTTTATATAATCGTATAGATAGACACATTTGTAATTTTTAATTAATCTTCTGTCAAAAAAAAAAAAAAAAAAAAGACGAAGATAACCAAGTACATACATTTGCGTTGTGTTTGCATAATAAATTTGGATAAAGAGAAAATGAAAAAGGTAAATGGAAATAGAGAAAAAAAAATTAACCTATATTTTCTTTCACATTTCACTCACTTTTTCTTTATTCTTTTCAAATTCCTACTTAAAACTATAATTTGTGTTTGGATCATGAATTCGGGTAAATATTTGGAAAGCAAAATAAAAAATGGAAAGCGTAAGAATAATATGAATGAAATATGAGTTAATTTTTTTTCACTTTTCGTTTTCAAATCCCTCTCCAAATATCCAAACAGAGCATAAGTTAATGAATTAATCTATTGCTAACCAATACTATATTAGTGACTATCACGTTGTTAAGAAATTGGTGTATAGACGATGCTCAAAATCTGGAGGATATACTATTAATTTTAGAAATTATACCAATTGTTCGAGACAATAATAATATCTTAAGATTAAGAACAAGCACATAGTTTATTAAGGATTGGTATTTTTGGAGACATTATTATTATTATTAGAGCAACGTTAAATGTAATTTTATTTTTTACCTCTTTTTATCATTTCTAGACACACACACAAAAAAATAAAAATAAAAATAAAAGAAAAGAAAAGAAAAGAAAAGAAAAGAAAATGGAATTCATATTCATAAATACATATACAACCATTTATTTGTGTATGAGAAAATAAGATAATTAAAAATATAATTATATGTAGCATTTTCTTATTATTGTTAGGAAAAATGACACTAGTAGTCTTTATATTTTGCAGTTTATATTATTTTGATCTCTACACATTCAATTGACTCAATCTTTCCTTAATTTTAGATTTGCTGTCAATTCAATCCAATTGATAATGGCATTAATATTTTTTGACGAAAATTGATCATTAAATTACTTGAAATTAACTCACTAAGTTGAGTAAATGTATAATTTTGACTCTAAAAGTATGACATGCGTCACTTATAAGTGTATTTTTTATTAAAATACTAACAGTTATAAGCAATTAGACTAAATTGAGAAAAAAAACTATAAATTTAGAGTTAAAATCAAGTTAATTAAAATTATAAGGATAAAAATGATATAAAAATCAAAATATTGGAACTACTAGCATAATTTGTCGTTATTGTTATTATTATTTTAGATAACTACGTGGCAAGTACAGTGCAGTGAAGTCACTTTCTTGAGTTATTAGGAAAAACAAAATAAGAGTGGTTTCTCAAGGTTCTAGCTTCAATCATCACATATTTTACGGTAAATGAAGCCAGATGTAGGTTAAAAGTTAATTTTTTAGTTTTTAATTTTATTTTTAAAAAGTGTTTAATAAAGTAAAGAGATGATGTGACTTAAAAAAGTTAAAAAATTAAAAGTTGATTTTTAATTTACTTTTCAAAATAAGCCGTAACTGAACCATGGATGACAACAACTTAATTTCATATTTGAATTCTCTTTAGTACTTTTTTTCAATCCAACAATTCAACAATTAACAATTATCACCAATTGTGACTTTTGGATAAACTATTTTACGATGAATAGATGAAGAAAATGTTGGAAAGAACTTTCTTCCTTAAACCACTCGCATTTTAGGAAATGTCGATGTGGCAGGTATATAGGGTAGTGAAGTTGCTTTCTTGGCAGAATTTTATTTGGAAAACACCTAGAACAAAAGAAGCATATTTGCGTAGAAGTATAATTGGTTACCTCGATATTTGGGGCAAAAATTCACACGCAATTTGGAGATGTGAATTTGGGATTTCGGAATTCCAATACACACGAGACTCGGAAGATTTTCAAGTTCCACATTGAAGTGCTTGTAATCGTTGTCATCGTCATCATGATCATGATCATGATCATCTTCTTCTTCTTCTTTCCTGGTAACAATCTTTTCCACTTTCTTGCAATTTCCAATTCTTAGATAATTTAGACACACAAGGACCTTGACCATGGAAATTGTGAATATATATCTCAAGTTGTCACACCTCTCCACTTCTAGGGAACTTAGACATTTGAAATAACAGTAATGCTAGGTATCATGAAAAATCTTTCATGAAAATGATCATGATCATTTTCATGAAAAAAATTTCATAATCCCTAACATTTCTCTTGAAATAATGAATTTGTTGAGAAACATGCTTCCACATATGCGTCAACTTGGGCAAATACATCAATTTCAAATCTCCTAAAAAAGTAGTACCAGCGCGTATCGACCCTTGGAGGTCAAATATTGTTTCCAGTGAATCACACCACCATACCTTCAGCCGTTCTAGATATCGTAGTCTTTGTATTAAATTAGACAAGATCACATTTGATAATTTCCGCAAAATTGGACCAACATGAATCCCACTTGGTCAAGGCGGTCAACTTCAAGTTGGTTGTGCCACATCTCTATTGATCCATTTATGTCTGTGATAGAAAGTTTCCGAAAGCCGGCAAAATAAGGGTCTCTGAAAATGAACTGCAAGTCCATTAAACTTAAATGTGTTAGTGTTAGTGACATATATTTTACCCAAAACTTCATTTTATTCAGGAATTTTGGGGATAGTTTGGAAATAAAATGAAATTTTGGTGTCATATCAACAACTTTCATTTGATTATAGACAACAGTTAATGGTGGCGGTAAAATTAATTCAAAATCAATTGATATTATTAAAAGAATAAATGTTAAATTAATTTTTGAGTAATAATTTGGGAACAAAATGATATTTTGTGCCCTATAAAATACTTGCATGATGTAAGATACCCAACAACGGTTAAATTCTTTATTGGTAAGTCAACATTTAACAGATTAAATCATTAGTATCCTCTACGTTGTGTTTGGATTATGAGTTTAGATTCAAATTTAGATTCGAATTTAAAACGGAAAAGGAAAAGAAAAAATGAAGAAAAAAATTAGCTTATACTTTATTCACATTGTCCTCATATTTTTCCTTTCCCATTTCAAATTTTTAATCTAAATCCATGATTCAAAACACAATCTTAAAAAGTTTTTTAAAATTTTTTAAAAAATTTTTTTTTTTTTAAAAAAAAAAAAAAAAAAAAAAAAAAATTTTTGGCTTTTTTTTTTTTTTTTTTGAAAAAACAAGAAAAAAAAAAAAATAAAAAAAAAAAAAGTAGATATGAATAGTGACAGGTGGCAGGGTGCACAGCAGCAGCTGTGAGAGGTATTGAGAGGATTTATTATTTTTTGTTTTTTTGTTTGCACTGTTTGCACTTGGTTTGGTGAAGGTTTTCACTGGTCCTATTTTAATAATATATAAATAATCTGAATATGTATATATGTATAACTACATAATCAAAATAAAAAAATACATATATCGGATATCTATCTGATATAGATATATTTATTATTTTTTTTATATATTAATAATATCACCACATCATATTCATGTACATAACTGATCTATATATTATATTTATCGATATCGATATTTTTTTTTTTTTTTTTATTTATAGTTTCGACGAGTTTCTATTAGTTCTAGTGGTATTATTATCAAAAACCAAATAGTCCCCACCCCCCCCCAAAATTGTGTGTGTGCAAATCATGCAATCCTTTCACATATGGTACTGCTGCTGCTGCTGCTGGTGCTTTTGGTGGTTTGGTGGGTGTTTTTTTAAAAAAAAAAAATTTTTTTTTTTTTTTTTTTTGAATAGTGATTTTTTTTTTTTTTTTTTAACTTTTTTTTTTTTTTTCTGAAATAGATCACCCCAAACCAAGCCTTAGTATTTGAACAATAGCCAAGGAAAGTGAAGCATTTAAACTTAGGACAGACAGGTTTTGTGCATGGAATTTAATTAAAGAAAAACAGCAGCATCCAAATAGTCATATACTGTGTTCAGTACATGGATTTGAGGAGAAATTTGAAAAGAAAAAGAGAAAATATAATTAAAATGTAAATAAAATATAACTATATTTTACCTACATATCACATATTTTTCATTTTTCTTTCTATTTTTAAATTTATATCTAAATTCATGAATCAAACACAACTTTAAAGTAGAATAGTCAGACTCAATATGGTACAAGAGCTTGTATGGAATCTGAATATGGATTTTAGAATACGGTAGTCTATCATCAGGAAAAACTGTAGTAAAGCAGTGTTTCAAGACAAAAATTAAATGGAGAAATTGTCTTTTCTATTTAAATTTTACACATCCAACTCTCTCCCCAACATCTGTTAGACAGTTACCATCTCATTCTGAAAGTATTATAAAAAAAGAAGAGAAAAATTACATAGGTTTCCTTAAATTTTGCTACTCCCACCTAATTTTTTTATAAGTTGTGTATATAAAAAATTATTTATAAATCTTTTTTATTTTTTTTTAATATCATAGTTAAGACTTATATAGTTTGTTTTATTTTTTTCCTGAAGAAGGTTCAACAAGATCCAAAAAGTCATATTGTCACAATATCACGAGTAATAATATAAAATTATGGACTTTAGAAAATCAAAAAAATTATGCATTTTGAATGGAGAATTTGAAGAGGGATAAATCAGTAAGATTAAACTTAAAAATCTTTAATAATATATCAAATTAGGGTAGCATTCAGTTGGCAAAACTAATTGAAGGTGTTGTTGGGCTTTTAGGCCCATTATGAGGCCAACCTCAATGATCTAAGCCATTCCTATCGAAGAGTCTATTGAGAAAATCATCCTTGTAAAAAATAAAATTGTTTGAACAACTATAATTACATGGTTAGATCACATTTGTCATATAGAAATGGACAAAAATTATAATTTTATTATATACTGCTTATTATTTTGAAGACAAATTTAATATAATAATGTAACTATAATATTCAAAACAATTTTATTTTTTATAAAGATAATCTTCTCAACTTGTCATAATTTTAACGAATACGACAAACAGCCTCTTATAGAAATACCATTGAGCACACTTTATACATTACACAAAATTAACACAAATTACGAAGTGCATGGCATGTTCATATAATAAAAAAATACACAAAATAGGATTCCTCTAATATGTAAACCCTATATCTATGAAGTGTAATGATTCCACTCAAAATAATAAGTCTTATTATTCTGCATCAATCAAAATATGTGTATTATTTACACATTAAAAAAATATGTGAACAAAATTAGACAAGATGGGTATTGATTGACTAATTGGACATCTCAAACCGTTCAAATCAAGTGGGAGGTATGATCAAATCAGGGTGAGGAATTAACACAATTTATCATCTCATATTATTAATATATTAGTTTAATAAAGAACACTCGGTCAATCATTTAAATTTAAAATTAAAATTTTGGAGGCAATTGTCTCAAATTATATATTTTTTTATCCATAGTGATAACAACAATTTGAAATATCATATAATATATACCTATCTAATTATTTATTCACAAATCTGTCATTTTGTCCACGTGCCTATCTATTTGTCCAATTATTGTTCATCAATAAACTAGAATAGAGAACTCCAAGAATTGATGTTTAAAAATTTGTTTACCTAATAAATCTTTGTTTGTTCAAAAGAAAAAAAAAATTAAAAAAAATGAAAATAATAATAATAATAATAAATCTTTGTTAAAAAATTTGCAAGAGTGGTTGGGCTAGGTAGGGCACTGGCGTACAGGACGTTCATCACAAGTCTCACTTTGGCAATTTAAGAGGTTCTTTAAGATGATTTAAATAAATATGTTTTTTAATTTTTTATTTTAAAAAAATGTACAGAAAAATAGAAAGGTAATGTGACCAAAATAAGTGCACACTTATCTAAATAAGTGTACTTATTTACTAGTGGGTGGCACACGCAGTGCTTGTGCAATTCATATAAATAAACATAAAAACAAATAATAAGGAAATTAATATTATAATATATATGTTGTCTAAATAGTACGAGTGTTGTTAATGAAACCTAAAGTTTTGGATTCAAATTTACTCACGTCTTTGAATAATATTTTTTTTTTATATTTTAGGATAGGAGAAATCACCACTATTAGACACTAAATCATGTGCTCACATATATAATATATATTTAGTTTATGTCAAGTAGTGCCTAAATCGTTTTTTTAGAGTGCTGTTATTAGCATCTCATAAATTATTTTTGACCCCCAACTTTTAGCCTTTTTATTTATTTATTACAATAATAACCTTAAATAAAATTACTACAAATGACATCATTAATTTTTGGACACCCCATCTCACAATTAAACCTATACACCCACTACATTATCAATTACGATTTATGAGAGCACCCACCTCCATCACCACTCATTCATCTTTTCCAAATCCCACCTTCAAAACCTACCCACCCTTAAAACCTTGAAAATTCTTTGGCGACAAGATTTTGGCAGTAACGATGGCAACTATTTGATTACCTACACTTTTCTTGCTATGACAATAAGTGAAAATTTTTCTAGCAACCACAACTCTATAAGACGAGAGGAGCACAACAATAAAAGCTTAAAGGAGGTTCATAGCTTTGATGTTGCTCTTAGCTTAAAGGAGATTGGTCTTGTAAGAGTAAGTTTCTTGAAAAAAAATGAGGAAAATAATGAAATATGTTCGTTATTTTTTCGGGACTGAACTCCCGAACATATGACCAAAATTCGGGACCACAGGCCCGAACATTGTTTATTTGTTTGAGAACCGATAACCGAACATTGATTTTAAACTTTATGTGATCTGGGATAAGTCCAAAATGAAGAAAACTCAAAGAACTGAACCATTTTAAGAACTAAGAATCGGAGATTTTAATCTCTGAGAAGTGATTGTATGATAGGTTAAGATAAATAAGGTTGGTGACAACTATAGACAAGTTTTGTATTAGAACACCCCCTGAAAGATTATTGTGGCTCAAATCAAGCGCTTGGATTTGAGAACAATGAAAAATATCAGGTGGGAAGTTGGTTAAATCGGTAGAGGCAATATTCTTCTTCTTCTTCTTCTTCTTCTTCTTGTTTTTTCTTTTCTTCTTCTTCATGGTTTTGAGTTTTGTTGTTGTTGTTGTTCTTCTTCTTCTTCTTCGTCTTCTTCTTCTTCTTCTTAATGAGTTTTGTCAGGATTTTTTGGAAGGGAGGTTTTTTTGGGGGTGTGGGGGCGTGGGGGGTGTGCACTCAATGTGTGGAATGTTTAAGGATAATTTTTGTATTATTTAGGGGGAGAAAAGAAATTTTAAGGGTTTCAAAATTTATAAATGGGGGTCCAAAGAAATGGGGAGTCCAAAATAATTTATGGGATGTTAATAGCACTACTCTTTTTTTATTATTGTAAAAGTCTTTGTGTATTGATCATAAAATATAATAATAATAAACTAATCATATTAATTTGATAATTAAAACAATATGATTTTATATCTTTGTCTTCAAAAAATGGATTCAAAAAATTAGACGATCTTCCATTTTTTTGAACATAAATATGATCAAATTACATTATTATGATTATCATGTCAATATGATTTTTTTATTGATAATTTATGCACAAATCTTACAAAATAAATTATTTAGATTATCGAAATATTTGAACCGTTTATTTTGTAGGGCATTTTGTGTAAATCTCCCAAACAAAAAAAATTATTATTTTGATATGATAATTGTAACATGTTTAATTTATCATGTTTGTCACCAAAAAAATAAAAAATAAAAAATCATTGGTCTATTTTCAAAAACACACGTTTGCCATCCACTTTTCTTTGCAGGAATTGATAATTAATTAACAGTGAATGCTATATTTTAAAGTTCATTAACGTACCTTTCCATCCAAGAGATGGAGTTAAGATGAGGTTGAAAAGTCTGCCTTCTGTTGCTCTAGCTTGCGTTGAAATGTTGATGGGAGTATCTTCATTTCGGGACAGTTGATTACTTCTATTGTTTTCAACAACAATCCCTCAAACGTACAAGGCTTAGAGCAAAAACTACTAAGGTTTGGCAAATCACTGAGTTTGAGACTACTCAGTTGAGGGAACATGATCATATTTGTTATCACTGCATCATCTGCATTTGGTTCATTTCCAATGATTGATTCCATCATACCATATTCATTTACCTCTATTTCTCGTAGTTTCACAAGAAGTTTGGCTAGAGAGTATGGGAACAGATTTCTCAAACTATCACAATCATTTACTATTAAGGATCTTAGATTATGAAAGTATTGAATTCTTGGTGAATTGTTCTTCCAAATATGTGTCAACTTTCGTAGATGGCTTAGTTCCACCTTTTTTAATAAAGGGAGTGTCATATCTGATATGTCGTCTTCCCAAACAAGTCCTTGGAGGTCAAAGGCTACTCCAATAGATCGACAGTCCTCCACTTCAAGTACTTCAAGATTTTGCATGCCCTTAATTCAATTGGATGGGAAAAGAATATTTGAGAGCTTATGACACCATTTAACTGTCATCTATCTTAGCTTAGCTTGAAGGTTCCCACGCCAAATCTCCATCAGATTCTCCATTCGAGAGATGACCAATTTTTCAATGGTACTCAATTTAATCTGCCAGTCCATTTACATGGTTACAAACATAATTAAGCACAACAAACTTTATTCCATTAAACATCATCTATTTAGTTTTCAAATTAATACATTTCATATTAGGATAATTAAATGTAAATAGTTTTTACAAATCTATTACAATAGATTTTTGGGTAAATTATGCAGATGGTCCCTTTAATTTACATAATGTGTCAATTTAGTCATTGTTGTTTTAATTTGCTCAATTTTGTCCCTTAATTTAATAGATTGTGTCATATTGGTCCAATAAATAACGATTGTTAGGTTCTTAGACGGAAAAGTCGTCACGTGCTCAAACGATATGTTAATTTGGTCCTTATAGTTTACACAATGCCTCAATTTGGTCTCTATTGTTTTAATTTGCTCAATTTTGACAAAGACAAAATTGTCACATTGTTTGAGTTTCTATCCACAAATATAACACAATTCGTTAAATTAATAGGCAAAATCAAGCAAATTAAAATAACAAAAAGTAAATTGACATATTGTGTAAACTATAGGGATCATTTACATAATTTATCCTAAATTTTTAGATCCTTGAGCTAAAATGATCAACCCATTTCATTTGATTCTTAATTTACCATATATAAAAATACACATTAAATTTGTTTTTGGCATATTGTAGGGTGATCAAGATGATGGGCAGTCAAATTAGTCACTAGATAATGAGATATAAGGATTCTCATCATGGTTGTCAGAATCTTAACCCATAAAATCTTACGATTCAACAATTTCAATTGGGCTAAATGATTCGAATTACACTAAGATCTTAAATTTAATAAGATAAGTAACCACAATCTTTATCATAAAATTGTGTAGAATCGCACTATAATCCTGATTCTACAACAATCCCAATCCTACCAATTTTTTTTTCTTATTATTTATTTCTTATAGGTAGGTATCTATATGTGTATATCTATATATAACATTTGATTATAAACTCATTTCACATGTCTCCTCTGATTTATGTTAACTTTCAAGACGTATTATATATTAAATTTAGGGTAAATTATGACAATAGTTTGTATACTTTTATTCTTGTGTCATTTTGGTCCCTATAATTTCAATTGGCTCGATTTTGATCCTAATTTTATGACTTTGTTTCAATTTTGTCCAATTGGTTACAACTCTTAGTTTTATTTTTTATTTTTTATTTTATGAAATATATGCATATAAGTGGCATGTGTCATAGTTTTGAGAGTAGAATTATAAACTTACTTTAGTATGTTAACCTCAATCAATTCAGTGATTATCTTCTGTCAAAAATAATAACGACATTATTAATTGGACCAAATTGATATAAAATTTAAAATGAATGGTCAAAATTAAGTCAATTGAAGTATAAGAACCAAAATGAAACAAGGGGCAAAATGCAAGGATCACTAATGTGATTTGTTATTAAATTTATCATTTTTATTTAATGATTTCAAAATTATGTGACATACATTATCGTTATCAATAATTTTTAATTTTAATTTTTATTGAAAGTAGAATCTTCCAAAACACATCTTACAAAGAGATCACCAAAAAACAAATAAAAAATAAAAAATAAAAAATAAAAAACAAAAAACTTAATATTTAAAAAAATGGAGATTACCGAATAAATGAGATTACCAAATGCATCAATTCCTTTATTTTCAATCTTACAAAATTTCTTTAAATCACAAAAGGGGACGAACATTGATTGTACTGAATGCATCAATTCCTTTCTCAGCACAAAATTCTTTACTTTACTTTCTCTTATGCTGATGATGCTGTGAGTCTCAAGATAAATCAGCCCACAAAATACGCTTACAAATGAACATTCAGGCGTCCGTGTAATCATTACAAATTCAACTACTCAAAACAAGAAAGAAACATTTACCTTGTTTTGTGAAGCATTAATTTCCACACAAATGCAATTTCACTATAGCATCACACACAACACAATCACCATAATTAGAAATACTGAAAGCATCATCTGAATATATATATATGTCAAGGCATAAATTTGATTAGGGAATCTTCATACTCCAATTTAAAGTACCTCTTACAGCATGGCATCAGAAGATTCAACCTTCACTTTTGGTTTATGGTTTAAATGAAAGTCTTCATCACAAAGGCTTTGATCTGGCTTATCTAAAAACAAATTATACCTGCCAAGAATGTTGCATACGAAGCTACAATAACAGTACAAAACAAGAATAATTGTATATGGATTATGCTCTTTAGTGAACGATGAAGTACCTTTCAACTTATCAATACACAGCATGCCTTGGGGTTCTCTCGCATGACCATAATGACCAGTAAATCATCAACATCCATCTACCCAGTCGCAAACTCGACTTCACTCCAGTCCAGTCAATTGACCTCCTAACATGACATTCTCAACTCAAACCCAAGTGAAGGACTACGTACCTCCGTTTGTTTCTTTATTGGGTAGTCTCATTGAGAGGTGTCAAAACACATATAATACATACATATCCATTGCATATATTACTTGCCACGCGTAGTTAATTTTTTTTTTTTAAATTTTTGGTGCAGTCATACGTATCTACTATGTATCCAAGTCGTATCGTATCTCAGTCTAAACAGTATTTTCTTCTACTATAGAGACAAAATTCCTTGCAGTAGACTTTTTTTTTTTTTTTTTTAATTTTATGCTTAGCATGATTTTAAAATTAAGCTATAATTTGTAAGTTATTTAATATAATGACATTTAATTTTGATTTATGCCTTTACTTTTGGCATTAAATGTTAATTAGAGGTTGGATCTTAACAAATTAACCCTTTAATCAATTTTTGAATTACTCCAAATTAAAAATAAATATTTTTTTATAAACATATCAAGCCGTACCTGTATCCAACTTTTTTTTTTTATTTTTTATTTTACCGTATCAACGTACCTGTATTATACCAAAATCAGTACTTGTATCCGTACACGTGCTTCATAGTTGAGCAATAAGGATAAAATACAAACCAGTAAGGCGACCAAAAGCCTTAACCCTACTTCAGTTATTTGGTGGAAAGATCATCTTCTGTAGGATTGTAGAAAAAAGAAGCAAAGAATAGCAAACAGAATTAAATAAGCAATCTGAGGACCAACGACGAGGCAATGAGTAGAAAAAACATCAACTCTTTACCGTGACAAAAGCAAAGAATAGCCAACAGAGTTAAATAAGCAATCCGAGAACCAGGGAGGAGGCAATGAGCAAAGAAAACATCAACTCGCTGACGTCAATACCACAATGTGTGAAAATCTCAAATCCTAAACAACCTTTCGTTTAAATATATAGTGGACCAAAAAATTGATTGGAAAAAATAAGTTCAGTTCTGACTCAACTAAGTCCTGCTCATTGGATCTTCCATTAAAAATAAATAAATAAAACTAAGCTTTCCATCGCGAAAAACAAGTTACTAGCAAGATGCAACAGTGAGAGGTAGGCTAACCCTATCCAAAAAGTAATATCCTCCCATATTTGCCAATTCGAAAAGTTAATGTAAAAACTGCAATGGCCCTGCCACAAAGTGATCTTGAAACATTTTTAAGCATAGCTAAAAAAGGGATATCAGTGTTCGTTCCAAAATGCCAAATATCCATATCTGAAATTCAAGTGCAGAGATGAGGGAAGAAGAGGAGTTAGCTCTCAAAGTGGCTTATCCTGGCAACAGTTTTATTAAAATTTTGTATCTCCAATAAATTAAATTATCCATCTAATTTTTTCATTAAATCAGAAATTAGCTTGAGTTTCTTCCAATAAAAGTAGGAGGTGGCACGACACCATAAAGCAAGAAGGTGAAGATCCATCCTCCCATTGCCAAACTAATTAACACCGCTTACCATACACTACATATAATTAACCTTTCATGCGCCAAGCATCTTTAGAAGGGTATTTCCTGAAAAAGATAATAGGATCGATAACACCTGTTTGGCCAATATGAACTTACAAATAACAATTCTCTTACCACTTTGCATAGACGATGCTTTCGGTAGTGCTGGAAGTGTGGCAGCTGCAATTAACACACCACAGATTTCATAGCTTCTACTATAAATCCGACAAGAATACTGAAAGCCTTCTTTTTCAAATTAATTATAATAAATATGAAAGTCTACTATATACCACAACCTTGGAATACTTCTTACAATCTTAGTCTTGTTCATCATACATAACTATAGAACCGAAAAATTAATAGAAAGAAACACGCAATCAAAGGGAATTTTTCTAGTCACAGAAGATTCAGGAAGTAGATAAGTTAACTACAAGGAAAATAAAATTCAGAATTGACAATTTGGAGAAAAACTACTTAAACATTTAATTATTACCTGGTGATGCAACTGGTGCTCCCATTAATAGATTCCACCAAAATAGCAAATCAAACCCAAAGAACCACTAACCTAAAACAGGAAAAGATTCACTAAATTGAAAGGGTGACCAGTAACAGACCTCGAAGAGAGAAATCCTTGAGGCTTATTTGACAAAGATTACAAACATTGTGGGATTAGCTTACTGCAAATTTAAAATGCAGCATAATTCAAGGCTTGCAAGTTGGTAATCAGGCTCTGCTCCTGCAAACAAGGCCCATAACTCTCCGTGGCATTGCTACAAGCTGTCTGGTTACTTATCACATTTCCACATTCTTTGGTAACATTTCGCATGTTGGGGAGAACCAGTGGGCAGACTAGGCCAGGCAGTAAATGATTTAAAAAGAAAAGAAGATAAATGAGTTATCCGTTGGTGTTGGTATTCCCGAATAAACTTGAATCAGATATTAATAATAAAAGCAGCAATTAATGAATGATTTTAGATTTTAGAGATCATGCGTGTAGAACCAATGCTTATATATCATTACAACTAAGGCAGAATGAAAACAGTGCCTTTTATTTTCTTGTATCGTTTCTCTCTTCACAAAAAGTTGCATTTACTTAGATATCATTACAACTAAACTAGCCTTCCCAACTAATACGAAACAGAACTCTTAATGAAATTCTCTTTTCTTTTCTTCTTTTCATCTGCAAATGCATACCTTTGTTTTCACTGCAACTAGAAAGTCCTCTAAGCACACTATTCATAGAAGAAGGATCAACACTAACAGTCAGCCACTGAAAGACAATACTTTTACAATCATCAATCATGGTGAACTGTTTAGACAAGACATGAGGCCCATGCAAACTTGAATTACCATAATCCTTCAAAGCAATTTCTCTTGCAGCATCTGATATAGCATTCTGGAAAACTTGGTTGCAACACTCATTGACCTCGTCAATTTTTCCACAAGCAACTAGAAGTGTAGGAGAATCCATTAGTTGAGGTTTGATGGATTAATTGAGCCTGCAGGATCTGCTCAACAACCAACAGGCAGTGCTTGGCATGAGTTGCATTCAAAGCAAGCTTCCAGAATATTTGCTCAACTGTCCTATAAGAATTAATAGGGTGGCAACAAATTTTAGGGCAACATACACATTGGCCAGGTACGGAGCAAATGAAGCCCAGCAATTAGTGTGCATAGTCCTGAAAACTAAATGCAGCATCAAGCTGCTTACTGCATACAGCAGTTTCAGCTAAAGGGAAATGTTTAACAGTGAAGTGTTTCAATAGCAGACATTTACTAAGCAGATTTTGTACATTAGTAGTTAAGGACAATTTGATCATTTTACACAAGTTCACTTATCACTCCATAATTATTCATTGTGCACCAAGTAATACACAAGAACGATGCCCAAACATTCACCCAATGGATTGAAGGAGGATAAGTTGGGCATAAAAACAGAAAAACTTTAAATTCCCAATTTAAGCACATGCCCAATTCGAAGTATATTTTCAAGAGAGGGTTTTTTAAATCACAACTGGGAATCTTCCCAGATTCCATTTTGTTTCTCCTCACCCAAATTCCATACTTTGGCATGCAATGTCTCCAGAACTAATCTATGAACCAGTGCAATAACTCATAGTTTGACAGGGCATTGTAATCTACCTGATAATTTTGGCACACTGTTATTTGCAAAAGGCAACAATGGTGAAGATGCTAGAGAGGAAGCAAGGGTTGAGGGTCCACAATTGGGGAGATATCCGAAAATAATGTATTATGCTGTACTTCCAGTAAATTTGAAACTACTATACTCGTCACTGAGCTTCAGTGTGACTCATGTAAACCTGCATCAGAGATATAAGTTAAAACAGATTCCAATGGTTACTTAAAAAATCAATTGTGGAGATCGTATTTAGCTTCGCACATTTGAGTTTATGTATATATGTAGGTAGATACATATATAGTTGTGTATTTGTAATATGACTAGAAACAAAATACAATTAAAAGTAATTAATTTTGAAATTTCTGTGATACTTTTTTTGGGTTAACATTTCTGTGATACTTCGTTATAAACAAGATAATTTTCCTTGTTTACCATTGTCATTTGAGGTTAGTATTGCATATTTGAGTCTTCTGCTTATATTTTGCTTACCTTACACTGTTTAGCATCTATAGGAATTAATTACGGTCCCTTTGTTTCAGCGGAAAATATTTTTCAATGGAAAACATTTTCTACTGAAAACTTTTTTGCAAAAAATGTTTTTCATAGAAAATGTTTTCTTATGTTTGGCTGGGTTCTTGAAACTAATGCACTAAAGTTGCATTAGTGATGATAGTAGTGGCGGCGACGAGATGGAGGAGACGGTGGTGGTGGTAGTAGTGGAGGTGGAGGTGCTGCAGTGGTGATGGCGATGACGGTACTGGTGGTGGTGGTGTAGACACCCCATTTTTGACCGTCCTCAAGACTTCGACGTCACCGTTTGAACACCCGGTGATCTTCCATGTTTGTGTTCGTTTGGAGTTCTCGGAGGTCTCGGCTACGCGCCTTGCCTCAGAATCTTCGAACTCGACTGTTCCGTGTTTGGTTTTGGCACCAAACACTTGTGTTTTTGCCTTGAAGGGTAGGGAATGGCTTGTTGGCCATCCCCACACTCCACCGGCTGCCCCCACCCATCACCGGCCGTTTTTGGGTGCCACCGGCAGTGGTTTCTTAAAACCAATGGCCGGTCGTCACTATCTTTTGCCGATCGGCACTTTGTTGTGGCCGATGACCTCTTTTGCCAGCCGACTTGCACCCTTTGCACCCCTCACAGCTGGCATGCACCATCACCACTCCCCATGCACGGGGATGAACCCTTTGCACCCTTGACCCCCCTTGGTTCCTTCTAGAAGGATGAACCCTTGGCCAAGCTTCTTGGAGAAGCTTGGCCAGCTGTCTTAGCTTCCTCTAGAAGGCTAGACTCCTTTGCACCCTTTGCCCCTTTCACTTGGCTTCTTGGAGAAGCCAAGAACCATTTGCTTAGTCTATATATAGAGCCCTCCTCCTCCATTGTCAAGGGTTAGAGTTTTAAACATAAGAACCAGAGCTTATATACATATATATCTGCTAGATATATCATCTCTCTCTATATTTCCCTCTCTCTCCTCCTTTAGTGTGTGTTTGGAAGCCCAAAAGTGCATTTTTACCTTACTTTTGCACTAATACACACACCATTACACCTTACTCCGAGATTGAGAGGCTTGATCAAAAGAGGAGGGCTGCATTGGCTGTTCTTTAGGTGTTCTTCAAGGGTAATCACTTTGCTTTAGTTTCCCCAAACTTGCACTAGTTTTTTACCTGTCTTTCTTGCTGATTTAGGCTTTGTGCATAACATAAAAAAATCTTATATTTTCATGCTTAAGAACTTTCATTAAGGGTATTTTGTGGTTTGAGTTCAAACTCACCCTCTTAGGCCTTATTTGGCCTTTTTGGTGCTTCCTTTGTGAGGCTTTGTTTGCTTGAGTGTTTTAGACTTCTCACCACTGAAAACCAGTGGATTTTCAGTGGTGAGGAAGGTGGTTTGAAGTCTTGTATAGGGGAGGGACACCCCTCTCCCTTCATTGCCTCATTTCTTTGCCTTTTGGCTTAAAGGGCAACATGCATGCTTGACTGATTTTGGCCCTATTTCAGAGGGTTTTGGGTGTCTCTCGGTCACATGTTATCTCTATTTTTGGTCGGATTTGTGCCCTTTTGCATGCCTTTTTGTGTTTTGGCTTGTAAGCCTTGAGTATATTGGCCTCTAGCATGCATAGCTTAGACCATCCTCATGATTTGGCATTAGGATCGTATTTCAGTCCATAAATCATGTTTGTATGTTTGCATATGTGACCTCTTTCATGCTTTGAGGATGTGCCCTTTTATGCCTAGAAATGAGCTTTGGTGCATGCATCTCATTGGAGCCACTTAAGCTACCATATCAGTGAGTTTTGGAGTCCATTTTTGCATGCTAGGATTCTGTTTTTGCTTGTCTAATTCATACCATGAGTGGTCATGTTAGTGGAAGTAAAGTGCCCCCTTTTGTGCCTTAGCTTTAGGTCCATTGGCTTGCATGTTGGCATGAGTGTTTGTCCACCATTTTGGGCAGTTTTGGCCACTGTTTTGGGGTGGATTGAGGTCTGCCCCTTTATGGTTTAAGTCCGCCATTGCATGCTTGTCTCATGTTTGTTGCATGATTGCTTCATTAGGTGTTGTAACATGATGACCCTATTGCTTAAATCGTCCATGTTTGCATTGCATTTGCATCTTGCATGCCTAGCATTGCATACTTGCCATGATAGTTGCATGGCATTTGGCATGCCTTGCATCTTAATCTCATGTTGTACTTTGAGCCATGTTTGCATAACATGCATTGCATTACTTGGTTTGGGGTGTCAAACCAAGTGTGAGGGTTAAGGAGCGTTCATACTACAAGTGATGTAACGCGTCTTAACTCTCGGTCATCGGGGCCCTTGACTTCGACATGATAGGGTCTTGGTCGTCATTTGTGTGTTGCATGCATTTTCACATCAAATGGCAAGCTTGATCTCTTAGGCTATCATGCACAATTGATGGCTCGAGGATCGAGGGCCATGCTTCCCTGAGTTCAATACGTGATGGGGAACATGACCATGCTCACATGTGCCTGAAATCCCATGCCATATCTTGCTGTCCTCTGTTCTTGCCAAACCGTCTTCTGCGGGAAGTTTACGACCGCAACATTCAAGCCGCCAGCCATTGGTGAATGGCCGATAACTCCATCAACAGCCGATCGAAATTCTATATGGCCGGTGGGCATTTCCTCCAGCCGATGGTATTCTATAGTGTGCAAGGAACCTGTCTCAGAACTTTGGCAATTTTCAGAGAAGCAAGGCAGTGAAAACAGAGGCAGCAATGGTATGGTACGGGCTTTCCGGACGAGACGGGTTCAAGCATGCACCATTCGCGCATCCCGAGGCGGGAGTTGTGGCCACCTTTCCTTTTTTGGCATTCATTCTGTTAATTAATTAGAAATTCTGTAATAATTAATGTATTTATTATTCGGACTGTAATATTTATTTGGTCCCTCCGAGTGAGGGCGCAATTGTATAATAAGTGTGTGTGAGTGTGTGCATGTCTTCCAACCCCACATTTTTCCTCCCTTTTATTTACCTGCTTATGATGGTAGATTAGGGCATATTTAAATTAACATACCTTATGCAACGCATGCACGCATCCATTCATTTGTTTTACATGCACCAGGGCTCGGTACATCATGCAAACCGCATTGTACTTCAATTCCCAAATTGAATATGTGTTATTTGTAGCATCTCACATGACATTGTAGGATAGCCGAGCCTATTGTAATTGCATTTTGTATGTGTTGCATTAGCCATTTTAACATGAGCTAGGATCATGCATTGATTGCTAACTAGCTTCTGTTTTGGCTTGGAGTACTAGGTAAGCTTTTATGCTTTAGCATGTCGCATGCGTGTGAATGCTGTCTTGACAGCATGCTTACCATGTGGCTAGATGCTTATGTGATAAACTGTTTGAATGCCTGTGGGTGAAGGTTGGATTGTCTGAGTTGGGAAAACTCGTTGAAATCCGTATTTTAGCCTACTTACGAGTAGCAAATTCTAAAGTGTTTTTCAAGACAAACGGATATGCAATGTTTATTTCCAAATTAGGCAACCTAGTCTATACTTGTTTGCTGTGCACATAACGTAGTAATTCTAGGCTAATAACTGAAATAAGAACACATAACGTTTTCAAAAACGGATATCACGGTTAGTAGAGGCCGGTCTTCGGACCGGGCGAGAGGGGGTGCTCATTGGTGACCTTCCCCAATCGTACCCAAGCTCCTGAGCCGAGGCAACTTTGGTAATGACGGACACGTGGCCTTTGGCACCGAGTCAGGGTTTCCTAAATTTCCCCATTAAAAAATATTTAGGTGGCGACTCTGTATCTGGCAAAGCAGTCCATGTTTGGCATTTCTTTTCAAAAATTTATTTTCTCAAAACGATTTGCCGGATTTGGACTCTTTGGTTCGGATTAAGAACCGTAACAAAAGTTGAGTCCCGAACTGTAACCCGTGAGTTCCCTCGTGGGCATGTTATAGTTTCTGGCGACTCTGCTGGGGATTTTAGAGATCTTGACTCAAACTCGTGATATCCTGTTTTGATTTCATTTATGTGTCTCTTTGCATTGCATGTGCATTGGTGCGCCTAGGACACCGTGTTGGCCATCTGCTATTCCTGAGCAGTTTGTCGGAGGCTTGTCTTGTCAAGGCATGACCATAAGGTTGACTGGTTGCGGGCTCTGCCAGTATGGGAACACAAACCCCGGTTTTACCGGGGCACCCTTTTCGACCATTTGACCTAGTGCATATTCGGAATCCATAGTGACCATTCCAAACTAGGACAGGTTGCTTACCCGATGTTAGGCTGCTTGAAACCGCTGCGTGCGTAGTGAAACCCTAGCTCCTGACAAAATAGAACAGGGAAACCCTACCCCAACATAGGGGTGTTTTGGCTCTCTTTTACATGCTATGTGCTTTTAGAATGTATCTCTACAGGGAATGCATGTATCAGTTTGCAAGTCTGGGTATCAGGCATGTGGGCATCAGTATTTGGGGAATCAGTTCTACCTGAGGGTATCAGTTTTGGGACAGCTGTTTGAGGAACAGTGATCAGTATTTGAGGAACAGTGTGCTCAGCTTATTGGCAACATATTATGATACCCAACCATGTGTTGTATGTTTATTTTATGCCGTTACGCTGTCCGATTGTCTGTTTATTTATACGCTTTATTTATCTTTTTGCTAGGTAGTTAAGCACAATTGCTTCCGACCCAGCAGATATTCCCCAAGCACTCTGGAGTAGAGGTCGTCGACTCCATCGATCTGAGGATCTGGTAGACGGACAACCAGTGTACCACTCTCTACCCCCGGTTACTAGACGGAGGACAGCTAGGTAGAAGGCATCAGTTCAGCAGTCAGTACAGAGGGCTTTATCTACCCCACCTGTGTACAGTAGGGATCAAGACTCTGCTCCTCCCACAGAAAGGGAACACACACCGAGAATTCAGTCAGAGCAGAACAGTATGGCTAGCTTAGAAGAGATGGTGCGCCAGCTTCAGGAAAGCATGAAAATGATGCTGGCGAGATCTTTGTCCGACAGCGAGTTGCCAAGCAACAGCCACGCGGTTATGAATGAACAAGCGAGTTAATTGTAAGGTTCTGGCTGACAAGCGGAGCCTCTGCTTCGCAACAAGTTCCTCCCCCACCAGGAGTTCCAAACCTCGGGGAGACGGCCAATGCTCAGAATGACACAGAACTTCCCACAGGACCACCTCCACCCCCGATCCTCCCCCAAATCCAACCTCAACTATCAAAGACACCCACCAACTTACCAGACTCTCCCTTTGAGTTTGAGACTGATCCCACCGCTCTAAAGTTGAACAAGCTTGAAAAGCTATTTAAGAGATCCCAAGGAACCAAGACCATCCCCGACATTGAAGATGGCTACCGACGCAAATTGTAATCTTGCCACGATTTAAAATGCCCCATATTGATCGATTTGACGGGTCCGGGGACCCTATGGTGCACCTGAGACTGTTTTCAGATATCCTAAGGCCGATGGGCCTTAGTAGACTGCATAAGATGTCTTTGTTCGGTTGAACCTTGTCAGGTGTGGCGGCCATATGGTATGCCAAATTAGAAGATGATGTCAAGAGAAACTGCGACGAGATGGCTAAGGCCTTCATTGCACAATACTCATACAATACACAAATCGAGATTACAACCCGTGATCTCGAGACAACAATACAGGAACCTAAAGAGAGTTTCTCAGAATTCGTAACCAGATGGAGGGCCAAGGCTTCGATGATGACCTTAAGACCTACAGACAAAGATCAGATTCGGATGATTGTACGCAATCTTCAACCGAAGTTGATGCAAAAGATGATTGTACTTCCCTTTCCTACTTTTTCTGACCTGCATGAAATGGGAGTGCAGATTGAGGATGCCTTGAAGCAAGGTTTAATTGATAACGACCGGGAGCAACCCCGAAGGACTTTCAACCGCAACACTAATGCGGGCCCGAGTGGCACTGTAACTACAAGAGCCTCCGAAGTGAGCATGGTCACCACCAACCCTCCTCCGAGAACCGCGGCAGCTGCACCATTCTCCGGTGCGTCCGGAAGCAACCCACCAATAGCCAAATACCCACCCAAAAATACCAGAACCTTCGCCCCACTTTATATGCCCCTGTCCAAAGCTCTGGGGGTGCTAATCAGAAAAGGGCACTTGAAGCCCCTGGAGCCGCGGCGCTTGCCAGAAAGACTTCCCTCTACTCATAACCCAGCCAAGTATTGCGCATTTCACCAACAGCACGGTCATGACACTGATCTATGCTTCCAATTACGTCATGAGATTCAAGATCTCATCGATAACGGGGTGATTCTACCGCCCGAGAAGCCCAATGTTACTACAAACCCTCTCCCCACACATAACCAAGCTCCACCACCCAAAAGACTCAATTTCATCCATACTGGGGTCGTGTCCTACGATCTTAGTATCTATATCACACCTTCCCACCTGCCTAAGCCGGATGTGTTCCTTCCCGATTGCACCGATTTGTGCATGATGGATATCTCCATAACCCAACCTGAACCGGCGGTGGTGACTGTCGAAGACAGGAGAGAGGAGGTCCCAAAGGAGAAGAGGATTGTTGAGCCAGAGTCTGCGGAATCTAGAAGTTGCGCTGAGAAGACATATAGTTCGGATGACTACATTTCACCAACAGGCCAGGATAGGCCATATATGAAACTACCAACAGAGGGAGAGCTGTGTGTGATCCAAGGAGACAGTCTGGGACAGGGAACAGCTGATTTAACGGCTATGGGGGAGGACCTTGCCAATCTCCAGTTTTACAGTGACCAAGACCCAGGGGACGTGATAGTCAGCTGGTATGATTATGAGGAGTCGGCAGAGGCTATGGGATGGTTAGACGATCAACCAGATGTGGTAGAAGGGTTTCAGCTAGAACGGCGCCCGACAGAGGCAAGAATGTCAGTGACAGCCGGAAAGGTCGAAGAACAGAGTGTATCGCCGGAGAGCGCCGGTGTCAAGAATTTCGCTCAGGATTGGAGCATTTCGAATACGGGAATAACTGAACAGTCAGTTGCATTGACACACCTAGAACAGGAAAAATTCGAAGACTCCGAGAGAATCAGGAAGGCAAAGGCCCATATGGGAACTGAAACTGCTATGTGCACAGAAACTGAGAATGCCGCGAGCATCTGGATGGAAGGTGCTGCGAGTACAAAACGACCATACAGAGCCGGACGGATGTTTGTCACCTTGATGGAATGTGGTGGGAAGATGAGGACACGTGGTCCGCCCACAGATGAAGATTGGGGGAACAACCAACCCGATAACACCTGGTACCTTGGAGAGGTCGACCATATGACGTGGAGTGGGCGGTATTTCAAACCTCCACACCTAGATCAACCAGAGGCCTCGGGGAAGGATAGAGAGGCTGAGAAGCAAAAGGAGAAGCAACTTGAGGAGGAGGCTGTACTCAAACAGCTAAAAAAGATACAAGCAGACATCTCTATCAGGGGACTGCTCATGGCATCGCGGGTGCATAGACAGGCTGTCTTATCAGCTATGGATAAAGCAAAGCTTTCAATAGAAACCACGCCAGAGCAGCTGGTGGGATTAGTCTTTCCGGGAGGAGCTACCCCGACGCTTACTTTTTCCGACCAGGAATTGCCACCCGATGGGGCAGATCATAACAAACCCCTCTACATTTCTGTGGAATGTAAGAATAAATGGATACCGGTGGTTCTCGTCGATACCAGATCCGCCATCAATGTTTGCCTGGCAAGGACGGCGTTTGCAATCGGCTTGAAAGTCGCGGATTTTGTACCAACAGCCCAAGTCATCCGGGCGTATGACAATACAAGTAGAGAAGTGATGGGAACGGTTAAAGTTCAGACTAAAGTTGGGCCGGGACAGCATGAGATAGATTTCCATGTCTTGGAGGTGCCTGCAACTTTCAACTTGCTTTTAGGGCGGCCGTGGCTGCATCAGGTGAAGGCGGTGTCATCCACTTTGCATCAAATGGTGAAATACCCCTATGGGAAGGGAGTAGCCATTGTTTTTGGGAATTCGTCAATCCATCCGCCACCGGAGGTATCCACGCCTGTTCCAGAAATCGAGCATGGCATGGAGGATGTGTTCATATCGGGATTTACCCTAGCCGAGGCTCGGGTTGTACAGAACATCATGGCTACTAATGAAGGGATATATGTCAGTGCCCAAGCAGTGTATCTCATGAACAAACTCCAACATATCCCCGGGATGGGATTAGGAAAGAGCGGCTGCAAGGGCGTCGCAGCATTGGCTGAAGTGCCACACAACCCCCATACCTTTGGCTTGGGTTATCTGCCCACCAAGGAGGATTGGGTAAGAAAAGGAAAGGAGATGGCTGGGAGAGCCAGGGTGAAACAGATAGGGAAACCCTTTGAGTTGATGCACCGACCCATCCAGGGTACCCTAAACGGACGCTTCATCCGGGAGGGGGAGGATTTTCCATTCTGTGGCTTCCCAGAGCCATGGTTAAACGCAGAGAGGAAGCACGTACCAGGGTTTGAGATTTTCTTTGACCTACAGTTAGCTGGGGATGATGTTGCTAAAGAGCAGACAGACCCAACAGTTGAGGTTGAGCAGAACAGGAAAGTGGAGTCTGAGGACACCGAACTTGAAATGGGGGTAGCACTGGCATGTCTACTTTCAGATCCTTCGATCGACCAGTTGTGCTTGGGGGATGACTTCTCGGTGTCCATGATCGGGAATGAAGCGGCTGCGAGCCTACCGTCGACTATTTTGGATGCATCTATCGCACCCTCCCTTGTTTGGCAGTACGAGGAGGGATTTTTATTTAGCAGCACCAGGTCAGGTAGTGAGCCAGAATCTGATTCCTCCGAATCTTTTGAGTCGGAATTAGGTTCCAGCTCGACTGAGTCTGAGTCCGGTATTCTTGGGGGTGATAACCCGAATGCCACACTCCTGTCCAGGTCGTCTTTTTCTTTCTCTTTTGAGTCTGTTGTAACAAAAGAATCGGACGGTTTGGAAGTACATAATGAGAATGGTATGAATGTGGTTTCCGAGTACTTTTCTATGCCTTTGATTTATTGCTTAAATCAGGACTTTCAAAATTTTGATAAAAACGACGAGGACGAAATTCCTCCGATTTTACAACGTTTAATTGAACAAGAGCAGGAAAGGTTTGTCAAACCTTTAGTTGATGAAATCATTACTGTGAATATTGGTACTGAGAAGAACCCGCGGCTGGTCCAGATCGGGTCCACGTTGTCTTCAGAGGAACGCGAGCGCTTAGTCGCTTTATTAAAAGATTTCAAAGATGTTTTCACGTGGTCCTACGAAGACATGCTTGGAATCGATCCTGAGATTGTACAGCACCGGATCCCTCTCGATTCCGAGGCCCGACCTGTCAAACAAAAACTCAGGAGGATCCGCCCTGATTGGGCCATTAAGATCAAGGAAGAGGTCACCAAGCAAATCAACGCAGGCTTCCTGCTAGTATCCGAATACCCGACTTGGTTGGCCAACATTGTTCCAGTACCGAAGAAGTGTAGACTTCAGGGATTTGAATAGAGCCAGTCTGAAGGACGACTTTCCCTTGCCACACATTGATGAGTTGGTAGATTTCACAGTGGGGCATGCTTTGCTTTCGTTTATGGATGGCTTCTCAGGCTATAATCAGATAGTAATGGTACCCGAAGACTGGGAGAAGACTGCATTCACCACCCCGTGGAGTACATATTGCTACAGAGTAATGCCATTTGGGTTGAAGAATGCCGGGGCTACTTATCAACAGGCAGCGATCACAATATTGCACGATTTGATCCATAAAGAGGTTGAGGTGTACGTGGATGACATAATTGTCAAATCCAAAGAGAGAGAAGGTCACTACACCGCCTTGCAAAAGTTTTTCCAAAGGATCAGAGAATTTCGACTGCGGTTGAATCCTCAGAAATGCACATTCAGTGTTACAGCGGGAAAAATGCTAGGGTTTTTGATTACGCAGAGGGGCATCGAAGTCGACCCTTCCAAAATCAAGGCCATCTTAGAAATGCCACCACCGATGACTGAAAAAGAGGTGCGAGGCTTTCTGGGTAAAGTGCAATTCATAAGACGGTTTATTTCAAAATTAACCTTAACTTGTGAACCACTTTTTGGTCTCCTAAAGAAAGGAAAGAAATTCCAATGGGATGGCCGATGTCAAGCAACTTTCGACCAGATCAAAGAATATTTACAAAACCCACTCGTGTTGTCACCACCGGAGCCAGGGAAACCGTTGATATTGTACCTTTCGGTAACTAAGACTACAATGGGCTGTATGCTCGCACAAGAATTAGAGGATAAGGTGGAGAGAGCCATCTACTATCTGAGCAAGAAGATGCTGGATTACGAGACCCGCTACACTCCGCTGGAGAAGGCTTGCTTAGCTTTGGTATGGGCTACCAGGAAGCTGTGGCACTACCTGTTAGCTCACTCCGTAATGCTGGTTTTACGACTCGATCCTATCAAATATCTTTTCGAGAAGCCGACACTTACGGGTAGGCTAGCTCGTTGGCTACTGTTGCTTTCCGAATTTGATCTAAAGTATGTGACGCGCAAGTCCATGAAAGGGAGAGCAATAGCAGAGTTCCTTGCCGACCACCCGGTTGATGGGGATGAAGCAGTTGAGTATCTATTCCTAGATGAAGCCATTTTGTATGTCGAAGACGAAACTTGGACAATGTACTTTGACGGAGCGTCAAACCAGTATGGGTATGGGATAGGAGTGTTGCTGATAGCGCCCGACAATTCCCGTATCCCTTTAGCATTCAAGCTCCAGTTCAAAGTCTCAAACAATGAAGCGGAATATGAGGCATGTATTGCCGGCTTAGAAGCGGCTCTAGAACTAGGGGCAAAACGATTGGACGTTATCGGGGACTCCAACCTTGTTGTATCTCAAGTAAAAGGAGATTGGAAGGTCAAAGAAGAGAAAATGATAATTTACCACCAGACCTTGGATTTGTTAATTCCTCGGTTTGAAAAGCTGAACTTCACCCATCTAGTAAGAGAGAACAACAGGTTTGCAGATTCACTAGCAACTCTATCTTCCATGATAGACATCCCGTCCGGAGTCCGGATGCGTCCGATCATCATTGACCAGAAGTTTGTGCCAGCATATGAGTCGGTTTCTGCCATAGATGAAGCTCAGGATGAGAACCCCTGGTATTATGACATATGGAACTTCTTGGAGAAGGAGACGTATCCACCGGGGGCAAATGACAAAGATAAAAGGGCAATCAGGAGAATGGTTGTTCAGTTCATCATCTGCAGGGGTAAACTGTACAAGAGAGGTCATCTGGGAATGCACAAGCTGTGTGTAGAAGCTGAGGAGTCGAAGCACCTGATGGAGGCCATCCATGGAGGAGAATGTGGCGCACATGTGAATGGGGTAATGCTGGCACGGAAGATCCTCAGACAGTGTTATTATTGGTCCACCATGGAGGAGGATTGTATTGGCTTTGTTCGACGATGCCATAAATGCCAGATCTATGCAAACCGCATGAACATTCCGCCGTCAAAGCTATACAACATGACTTCGCCATGGCCATTCTCAGTATGGGGAATCAACGTGATTGGGGCTGTTACTCCAAAGGGGTTGAATGGGCATGAGTTCATCCTCGTCGCGATAGATTATTTTACAAAGTGGGTTGAGGCCCAATCTTATGCGGTATTGAAGGCTTCACATGTCGCGAAGTTTATCAGGAACAACATTATCTGTCGCTATGGGGTCCCGAACGAGATTATTTCGGATAACGGTTCCCATTTCAAGAAGGAGGTGATTGATTTGTTGGAGAAGTACAATGTGGCTTTTCATAAGTCGTCCACATACCGGCCGTAGACCAACGGAGCAGTTGAGGCCGCCAACAAGAACATCAAACACATATTGCAGAAGATGGTGGAAACCTACCGGGATTGACCAGATAAGTTGCCGTTCGCTCTGTGGGGCTACCGGACTTCGATTAGAACTTCTACTGGGGCTACCCCGTATTCATTAGTCTATGGGATGGAGGCCGTCTTACCTATTGAGATCGAGGTTCCGTCCTTACGAGTATTGGCTGAGTGCCAAATAGCCGAAGCAGACTGGCAATAGAGCAGGTTTGAGGAACTCATGCTCTTTGATGAAAGAAGACTGAAAGCACTGTACCATGTTCAGGGTTATCAGCGCAGAATTGCCTGGGCTTTCAACAAGAAGGTTAAGTCCAGGAACCTAAAAGAAGGAGATTTGGTGCTCAAAGACAACCGAGCTCCCATCCATGACCCAAGGGGCAAATTCAGACCCAATTGGACTGGTCCCTACATCATCAAAGCTATTTGGTCAGGTGGAGCTGTGGTTCTAATGGACCTAGATGGACTGGAGTTCTCACAACCGATCAACATGGACAAGTTGAAGAAATATTACCCTTGAGAGGCTCGCTAGGCCGAAAACCTGAAAGGGCGACCTAGGCAAAAATTAGAGCACAAAAAAAAATTAGAAAATAGAAAAACTGAGCTCGCAAGGTTGAAAACCCGCAAAGGGCGGCCTTGGCAAAAGTTAGAGCGTAAAAGGAGAGTGAAAATACTCAAGTGAACTGAAGCCGAACTACGTAAGGCTTGATTCCCATCTTTGGGATACGTAGGCAGCTTCATCCTGAAGTTCAGCCACAAACTTTTCCCCGATCAACTTTGTCCATTTGATCATCTCAATCATCTTTGTCCATCAGCATTCATCGTTATCTCTGGTGCAGTGCTTTTCAGACTAGGGGCAACTTTCCGTTGCCGTGCAGTGCTGCGGTGCTATTCAGACTAGGGGCAACTTTCCAGTTGCTGGGATTCGGGGTTGTGCATCTCAGTGACAAATTTCAAGCATGTTCAGTTCTGATCCATATCGAAAATGGTTTTGAAAAGTTTTAATAAAAGTTGACTTTGTTCAAATTAATCTTTTTACAACTAAGACCATTTTTAGACCAAAACGGAAAATTTTCAGTACCACAATCTTCAATTTCATTGATTTCAATACAGAGTTCTCCTGCTCTTGCATACAATTGAAGTTGCTTTTTATTACCATCATAAGGAAAACTTGAAAGTTCTAATAAAGCAATAAACTTAGGGCATAATCAAGTCAGGTGCCCCTGCGCCCCCTCCCAGAGCTGGTCGAAGTCTCTGATACCAATCTAGGCCCATTCTGTGCCTCTTCATTGAGCCAATCCCAACACTCATCAGACAAAGTGCAATTGAAAATGGGAGCAGGGGCCAGGAGCTCTCTGGTTCTCCATGCTGTAGCATATCGGGCAAGCTGTGCGCCTCGGATCGGGAATGCAGCTGGGTACTCTATCTCTTCTGGTGGACAAGTCTGGTCATGACCAAATTGACGACGGATCCAGAACAGAAAATAGAAGACACAGTGAGTCAAGCCAATCAGCTGAATCCCAGGTGGGCAAGTCATATTGTAGCTCATTGCCGATAGATTGAGCCAAGGACATCGCCAAGCAATGCGATCCGCGGACAAGCTACACATCTAGTCGAACCACCAACCCTCATCAAAGGCATCGACTAGGCGTTGCCTGAAGAAGTAACCACGGGCTGAGTATGTTGGTCAAGAGTCCACAACCTGCAACTTGTCCATCAACCATATCTAGGGAAGGATGAAAAATGAGAGAACGAAGAATAGAGAGATATACGATGAGAGAAAAGTAAGAAAAGGGTTTTGTGAGAAAACCGAGCTTGAGAGCCGAGTGACGTGAGCAATACATGTGAGAGATTGGGTAGGAAACTTTACCTACAGTAGTAGTGGACTCCCCGCAAATTTGGTTGCTTCACGACGATAGAAAGCATCCAAACCCATCAACGTCTTAGCCAGAGTCATGATAATGCAACTCTTACCCTCTTTCAAACCTTGGGTAACTTCAATCAATCGGACGCTAGATCCTCCAGAACCCGAGGCAAGTAAGAAATGAGATAGCATACACAAACAAAGTGCGTGTTGCCGAAAACCTTGCCAATGATGGTCGCTGCGGTCACCAGTGTCGGAAAAACGACAAACCAAACTCGGAATATCTAGCATTCCGTCACAAATCAGAGATCGAGCATCAGGCACGGAGAACCCACACATTTGTCCTAGGTCCTGGGCATGGCCAAAACGGGGTTGGGGTAGGATCTCTTCATTACGCTCAGACTCCATTAAGACTCGAAAATCTTCAAAGGTGGGACATACCTCTTGCCCACCAAGGCTAAAAACATGCGTCACCGGATTCCAAAACCTTGCCGCAGCATGGAGAAACGGAAAGTGCAGCGGAGTACGACCCAAAGTGAATAGTGCGTTTATGCTGAAACCCCGAAAATTTAGCTTTTCCAAGCCATCCAAGTTGTTAATCCAAGCTGCAAGATTTTGGGCAAGAAATTCTTCCATTTGGAGTAAATCAGTGTTGAAATGAGAAAAACTACGAAGCTGGGGCCTTTTGTAGGTGTTAGCATTCTGCTGGTTCCTTCCATTTTTGGCTGGCCGGCCAAATATAGTTCCGACCGGCCATTGTTATGTGATGCCTTGTAATGCGATGTATAGAACGTGCAAATGTAACATCTTTTGAATCAAATAGCAATTTCATTTCCGTCATGTGTTTTGCAAAGAAATACACAGTTTTGAAAAACGATGATAAACAAACCTGCCTGAGGCAGTGCAATGTGCTTGAACTACCAGTAAAAAAGGAAAAGCAAAGAGGAAGAGTAGGGCAACAAAGTACCCGGATGGATACTGGTAACCCCTCCCCTTGCAGTCGATGCACCACCTGCGCCCTTATTCAGGGTCAACTACATGGTTTGCCACCTTCATTATTCAAGATATCGCAAGAAAGCGCGCTTTTTTTGATAGGCTTTCGAGTTGACCTCAGGCCATATCTTTTTGAACGATGCTCCGTATGTGCGAGAAACATCCCTTCCCGTATCCCTCTGCATCTTGTGAGTTCCACAACATGCCTCAATTGTATTGTGTTGCAGTGCTTTGCAGTACACGCCTCAAGTTTCTATACACATTGCCTGCGTAGACCGCATGCTTTACTTACATGTATTCAAGTTCTTTTCTTATATGCCTTGCTTGCGTAGACCGCATGCTTTACTTGCGTAGACCACATGTTTTTCTCATTACTTGCGTAGACCGTGTGCTTTACTTGCGTAGACCGCATGTTTTCTCATTACTTGCGTAGACCGCATGCCTTACTTGCGTAGACCGCACGCTTTACTTGTGTAGACCGCATGTTTTATCATTATTTGTGTGGACCGCATGCCTTGCTTGCGTAGACCGCATGCTTTACTTGCGTAGACCGCATGTTTTCTCATTACTTGCGTAGACCGCGTGCTTTACTTGCGTAGACCGCATGTTTTATCATTACTTGCGTGGACCGCATGCCTTGCTTGCGTAGACCGCATGTTTTCTCATTACTTGCGTAGACCGCATGCTTTACTTGCGTAGACCGCATGTTTTGTTTGCGTAGACCACATGTTTTGTTTGCGTAGACCGCACGTTTTACTTGCGTAGACCGCGTGTTTATAATCAAATTTCATTACTTGCGTAGACCGCATGTTTTGTTTGCGTAGACCGCATTTTTTGTTTGCGTAGACCGCATGTTTCGGTTGCGTAGACCACATGTTTTGCTTGTGTAGACCGCATATTTGTAATCAAATCCATTACCTGCGTAGACCGCATGCTTGTGTTCGATTTCATTGCCCGCGAAGACCGCATACTTATGCTCAAATCCATCGATTGCGTGGACCGCATACTTCACTTACACGTGTTCAATATTCGTTGCCTGCGTAGACCGCATGCTTTACGTACATGTGTTTGTACCTTCATGGCATTGTCATGCCTCCCACTTGATTTGTGTTGTCCCGCATTTTCAATTGCATTATGTGCATGTTACTAATAAAATCGTACCAGTTAAGTTTGTTTCCTTTGCAGGCACGATATTGTATGTACGGTTCATTTGCGAATGGTGGAACCAGACGAACCAGACAGGTATTGTATCCTCTGCGTGAGACGTCTCGAGAATTGCATAATTCTCTTACATCCTTTCTACATTGTAGTGTAAATTGGTGTATGCTAGCTTAAAACTGTCGCATGTGTGCTTCGTTACAGTTTTTCTTTGCATGATCATAAGTTATGCTCAGCTTCGTGCATTGTCTTGCATTTTGCCCCTGCCCTCGGGCGCATACCTTGTTTGTCTTGCATGTTTGTCTAAGTCTTCGGCCTTGTCAAAAATGGGTCGTCTCTAGCTTTGACATTCACTCCCGTCATTGTTATGACTTCCGAGTTCTGTCAAAGAGGGGCAACTGTAGACATCCCATTTTTGACCGTCCTCAAGACTTCGACGTCACCGTTTGAACACCCGGTGATCATCCATGTTTGTGTTCGTTTGGAGTTCCCGGAGGTCTCGGCTACGTGCCTTGCCTCAGAATCTCCGAACTCGACTGTTTCGTGTTTGGTTTTGGCACCAAACACTTGTGTTTTTGCCTTGAAGGGCAGGGAATGGCTTGTTGGCCATCCCCACACTCCACTGGCTGCCCCCACCCATCACCGGCCGTTTTTGGGTGCCACCGGCAGTGGTTTCTTAAAACCAATGGCCAGTCGGCACTATCTTTTGCCGATCGGCACTTTGTTGTGGCCAATGACCTCTTTTGCCAGCTGACTTGCACCCTTTGCACCCCTCAGGCATGGTGCATGCCAGCTGTGCCAGCTGGAATGCACCATCACCACTCCCCATGCACGGGGATGAACCCTTTGCACCCTTGACCCCCTTTGGTTCCTTCTAGAAGGATGAACCCTTGGCCAAGCTTCTTGGAGAAGCTTGGCTAGCTGTCTTAGCTTCCTCTAGAAGCCTAGACTCCTTTGCACCCTTTGCCCCTTTCACTTGGCTTCTTGGAGAAGCCAAGAACCATTTGCTTAGTCTATATATAGAGCCCTCCTCCTCCATTGTCAAGGGTTAGAGTTTTAAACATAAGACCCAGAGCTTATATACATATATATCTGCTAGATATATCATCTCTCTCTCTATATTTCCCTCTCACTCCTCCCTTAGTGTGTGTTTGGAAGCCCAAAAGTGCATTTTTACCTTACTTTTGCACTAATACACACACCATTACACCTTACTCCGAGATTGAGAGGCTTTGAGGGTTGATTCTTGAGCTTTTGGACTGATTTTGATCAAAAGAGGAGGGCTGCATTGGCTGTTCTTTAGGTGTTCTTCAAGGGTAATCACTTTGCTTTAGTTTTCCCAAACTTGCACTAGTTTTTTACCTATCTTGCTTGCTGATTTAGGCTTTGTGCATAACATAAAAAAAGCTTATATTTTCATGCTTAAGAACTTTCATTAAGGGTGTTTTGTGGTTTGAGTTCAAACTCACCCTCTTAGGCCTTATTTGGCCTTTTTGGTGCTTCCTTTGTGAGGCTTTGTTTGCTTGAGTGTTTTAGTCTTCTTTTCAGTGGTAAGGAAGGTGGTTTGAAGTCTTGTATAGGGGAGGGACACCCCTCTCCCTTCATTGCCTCATTTCTTTGCCTTTTGGCTTAAAGGGTAACATGCATGCTTGACTGATTTTGGCCCTATTTCAGAGGTTTTTGGGTGTCTCTAGGTCACATGTTATCTCTGTTTTTGGTCGGATTTGTGCCCTTTTGCATGCCCTTTTGTATGCCCTTTTGTGTTTTGGCTTGTAAGCCTTGAGTATATTGGCCTCTAGCATGCTTAGCTTAGACCATCCTCATGATTTGGCATTAGGATCGTATTTCAGTCCATAAATCATGTTTGTATGTTTGCATATGTGACCTCTTTCATGCTTTGAGGTTGTGCCCTTTTATGCCTAGAAATGAGCTTTGGTGCATGCATCTCATTGGAGCCACTTAAGCTACCATATCAGTGAGTTTTGGAGTCCATTTTTGCATGCTAGGATTCTGTTTTTGCTTGTCTAATTCATGCCATGAGTGGTCATGTTAGTGGAAGTAAAGTGCCCCCTTTTGTGCCTTAGCTTTAGGTCCATTGGCTTGCATGTTGGCATGAGTGTTTGTCCACGATTTTGGGCAGTTTTGGCCACTATTTTGGGGTGGATTGAGGTCTGCCCCTTTATGGTTTAAGTCCGCCATTGCATGCTTGTCTCATGTTTGTTGCATGATTGCTTCATTAGGTGTTGTAACATGATGACCCTATTGCTTAAATCGTCCATGTTTGCATTGCATTTGCATCTTGCATGCCTAGCAGTGCATACTTGCCATGATAGTTGCATGGCATTTGGCATGCCTTGCATCTTAATCTCATGTTGTACTTTGAGCCATGTTTGCATAACATGCATTGCATTACTTGTTTTGGGGTGTCAAACCAAGTGTGAGGGTTAAGGAGCGTTCATACCAGAAGTGATGTAACGCGTCTTAAATCTCGGTCACCGGGGCCCTTGACTTCGACATGATAGGGTCTTGGTCGTCATTTGTGTGTTGCATGCATTTTCACATCAAATGGCAAGCTTGATCTCTTAGGCTATCATGCACAATTGATGGCTCGAGGATCGAGGGCCATGCTTCCCTGAGTTCAATACGTGATGGGGAACATGACCATGCTCACATGTGCCTGAAATCCCATGCCATATACTGCCTGTCCTCTGTTGCTGTCAAAACTGTCTTCTGCAGGAAGTTTCTGCTGACCGGCAACATTCAGTGCCGACTGGCCATTGGTGAATGGCCGATAACTCCATCAACAGACGATCGAAATTCTATATGGCCGGTGGGCAATTCCTCCAGCCGATGGTATTCTATAGTGTGCAAGGAACCTGTCTCAGAACTTTGGCAATTTTCAGAGAAGCAAGGCAGTGAAAACAGAGGCAGCAATGGTATGGTATGGGCTTTCCGGACGAGACGGGTTCAAGCATGCACCATTCGTGCATCCCGAGGTGGGAGTTGTGGCCACCTTTCCTTTTTTGGCATTCATTCTGTTAATTAATTAGAAATTCTGTAATAATTAATGTATTTATTATTCGGACTGTAATATTTATTTGGTCCCTCCGAGTGAGGGCGTAATTGTATAATAAGTGTGTGTGAGTGTGTGCATGTCGTCCAACCCCACGTCTTTCCTCCCTTTTATTTACCTGCTTATGATGGTAGATTAGGGCATATTTAAATTAACATACCTTATGCAACGTATGCGTGCATCCATTCATTTGTTTTACATGCCCCAGGGCTCGGTACATCATGCAAACCGCATTGTACTTCAATTCCCAAATTGAATATGTGTTATTTGTAGCATCTCACATAACATTGTAGGATAGCCGAGCCTATTGTAATTGCATTTTGTATGTGTTGCATTAGCCATTTTAACATGAGCTAGGATCACGCATTGATTGCTAACTAGCTTCTGTTTTGGCTTGGAGTACTAGGTAAGCTTTTATGCTTTAGCATGTCGCATGCGTGTGAATGCTATCATGACAGCATGCTTACCATGTGGCTAGATGCTTATGTGATAAACTGTTTGAATGCCTGTGGGTGAAGGTTGGATTGTCTGAGTTGGGAAAACTCGTTGAAATCCGTATTTTAGCCTACTTACGAGTAGCAAATTCTAAAGTGTTTTTCAAGACAAACGGATATGCAATGTTTATTTCCAAATTAGGCAACCTAGTTTATACTTGTTTGCTGTGTGCATAACGTAGTAATTCTAGGCTAATAACTGAAATAAGAACACATAACGTTTTCAAGAATGGATATCACGGTTAGTAGAGGCCGGTCTTCGGACCGGGTGAGAGGGGGTGCTCATAGCTAACCTTCCCCAATCATATCCAAGCTCCCGAGCCGAGGCAACTTTGGTGATGACGGACACGTGGCCTTTGGCATCGAGTCAGGGTTTCCTAAATTTCCCCATTAAAAAATATTTAGGTGGCGACTCTGTATCTGGCAAAGCAGTCCATGTTTGGCACTTCTTTTCAAAAATCTGTTTTCTCAAAACGAATTGCCAGATTTGGACTCTTTGGTTCGGATTAAGAACCGTAACAAAAGTTGAGTCCCGAACTGTAACCCGTGAGTTCCCTCGCAGGCGTGTTACAGGTGGCAACAATGTGGTGGCATTGGAGAAAGTTTAGTTTGGAAAACGTTTTCTAACTTTTAAAAGTGGAAAATGTTTTTGGCCCAAATAGGCTTGTTTCCATTGACTATGGAAAATGCTTTCCGTTCACTTTTGTTTTCCATCGTATCAAACACCGAAAAATGCAAAATCCATTTTCTAGGAAATGTTTTCCGCCGAAACAAATGGAGCGTAAATGCCAATGGGATTCTCACACCTTTGTTACACGATCTTGGGTACTCACCTCGAAAGCTAGCTATTAAGGTGAGGGTGCCCTTATACTTATATGCTTAATATTACTTTAGTACTCAGATGATATGGAACTTCGCTTCACACCCTCCCTCACGGCCAGTGTGCTCACTTGACAGCACCTGCAGCGTGTAGGCTAGGGACACGCACCCTACCCATCCTTGAGTACTCTGGCTTTGATACCATGTAAGATTCCTGAAAGCTTTTCTGTATATTCAATTGTATCAATTTACAAAGAGTGCATCAGTTTATGTAGCCCTAAATCTATGAGTGAAAAAGGAAATACTAACTAATTCCTATTTACACAATCATGCCATATATACACAACATGCCATATATTCTCACACTCTTGCTCAAACTCAAGGTGTTTTAGCAGAAAACATTGAGAGTTTGCTAAGAAGAAACTGAAACCGAGCGGTAGTGTGAGTCTAGGTGAAGAAGTCTGCAAGTTGCAAAGCCGAGGAGACGAAAGGAAACGCGATAGAGCCAGACTGCAGATACTGTCGGACAAAGTGACAATCAATCTCATTGTGTTTCGTCCGTTCATAAAAGACAGTATTGTCGGCAATCTAAATAGCACTGCGGTTGTCACAATAAAGAGAGGTCGGAGAAGACTGGGGTACACCTAAATTAGAGAGAAGACAATAAAGCCAAACAAGCTTAGCAGTAGCATGAGCCATAGCACGGTACTCAGCTTCGGCAATAGAGAGAGCAACAACTGTTTGTTTCTTGCTTTTCCAAGAGCTCAAGGAATCGCCAAGAAACATACAAAAACCAGAGATGGACTTGCGATCATTAACATCACTAGCTCAATCAGAATCAGCATAGGCCAACAAGTCTAAAGAGGAAGTAGAGGACAACAGTAAGCCCTGAAAGATGGTACCCCAAAGGTAGCGAAGAATGCAAACCAAAGTAGCCCAATGGGTATAGTGAGGAGCAGAAATGAACTGACAAACCATATGAACACCATAAGCAAGATCAGGGCGAGTGACAATCAAATATACGAAACAATCCACAAGCTCGCGATAGAAAGTGGAATCATCTAGAAGGGCACCATAAGTAGAGTTGAGCATCACATTAAGCTCAATAGGGGTATCAAAAACCTTAGTATCAGTAAGACCGGCATGGTGAAGAATCTCATTAGCATACTTGGCCTGAGACAGAAAATAGCCCGTTGGAGAAGAAGCAATCTCAATACCAAGAAAATACTGCAATGGACCCAGATCTTTCATTTCGAAGGTGCGGAAGAGATGTTGCTTGACCTTAGAGATAGTAGAAGAGTCAAAGCCAGTGATGATCATATCATCCACATAGAGTAAGAGAGCAACAAAACCAACTGAGGTATGTCTCAGAAACAAAGTAGAGTTGGAAGCAGAAGGATGAAACCCAAGCTCGGTAACAGCAGTTTGAAAGTGATCATACCAAGCACGAGGAGATTGTTTCAAACCATACAGAGCACGCCGAAGATGACAAACCTGCCCAGATGAGTGGAGAAGGCCAAGGGGAGGACGCATGTAGAGCTCCTCAGTAAGATGACCGTTAACAAAAGCATCTTTAATGTCCATCTGATAGAGAGGCCAATGTCGAACAGTAGCAACAGAAATCAAGGTACTGTAGTACCGCCCAAACTCGCTCCGCGCGCGAGGGTGCGAATTGGGTTCTTAGCTACTACAGTTCGGACTCATATCACGGTTCTGAATCTAATCTCACAAAGTACAATGTAAGACTGATAAATCACCAAAGAGTCTAAATCCAGCAAATCATTTTCGAAAACTGATTTTAATCAAAAAGCGTCAAACATGGACTGCTTTGCCAGATTACAGAGTCACCACCTAAATATTTTGTTTTTGGGAAATTTAGGAAACCCTGACTCGTGCCAAAGGCCACGTGTCCGTCATCACCAAAGTTGCCTCAGCTCGGGAACTTGGGTATAAGAGGGGAAGGTCCTAAAATGAGCACCCCCGCTTGCCCGATCAAAGGATCAGCCTCTACTAAGCATGATATGTTGTTTTGAAAACACGTGTTCTTATTCCGGTTATTTAGCTAACTTACTTTGTGATGCGCACAACATACAAGTATAGACTCAATCGCAAGAATTGGAACAACACATTTCATGTTTGTTTTTCGAAAATGGTTTAAAGTTACTACCCTCAAGTAGGCTAAAATGCGGATTTACCACCCTTAAGTGGGCTTAAAACATGATTTGCCACAAACAAGTAGGCTTAAAACATACATTTTTTGAATTGTTCCAATTCAAGTGATGAAGCCTTCATCCACAGGCATTCATGCAATTAATCAATTAAGCAAATAGCCTCATGGCAAGCATGCTATCATGGCAACACTTACATTCATGCAAGATGCTAAAGTGTAAACACTTACAGTGTACTCTGAGCCAAAACAAAAACTAGTTAGAAATATGCATGATCCTAACTATGTCAACAATGCCTAATGCAACACATGCAATAGTGCAACTAAATAGGCTCGGCTATCTAATATAGCATATGATTGCAACAATTTGATACATGTATTCAAATATGTATCGAAATACAATGCAGTTGAATGATGCGCCGAGCCCGGTGTATGCAAGACAAATGAATGATGCAAACATGCAAGCATAAGGTATGCTAATTGAAACATGCCCTAATCTAACCACCGAAAGTGGGTAAATAAAAGAGAGAAAGACATGAGGTTGGAAGACATTCACACACACACGCACACTTATTACAACATTGTGCCCTCTCAACGGAGGGTCCAAATAATAAACTAAGCTATGCTAACCTGCTTATTATAAAATAACTAATTAACTATTCTAGCTAATTAATTACAACACATGACTTGAAATTAACTAACTATTCTAAGTTAGCTAAATATTACAAATTGAATTAATTAGCTACACACATTAACTAACTAATAAAGCAATTAAACGGCCTCGAGAGACGGGGGATGTATGCATGCTCGGTTGCTCCGCTTCTTCCCGAAAGTCCATCACTTTGCCACCGGTTGCCTCTGTTTGCATTTGCCTTGATTCCTAAACACCGAACTAATTTCCAGGTTGTTTCTGCTCCAGAACCAGAACAACTTTTGACCACCTCTAAGCCTGAGAACTGTCGGCCACTTAAGGAGGCGGTAGGCCACTTCCTCTGGCCGGTCGGCCACTTGCTTCTGCATGCTCCGATTTTGCTGCAAACAGGGAACAACAGAGGCAAAGCAAGGTCTTTGCAGGATATGTGTGTACAACCACCCTCCTTATCATTTCTCAAGCTGGCCGGTCGGCCACTTGCTTCTGCGTGCTCCGATTTTGCTGCAAACAGGGAACAACAGAGGCAAAGCAAGGTCTTTGTAGGATATGTGTGTACAACCACCCTCCTTATCATTTCTCAAGCTCAAAGTAGTGTGATACTCGACTCTCGGGCCACCAACTGAGCATCACAACGCATGATGGCCGACAAGCCAAATTTGTACAAGTCAATGAATGGACAAATAGACTCGATGAGCCTCCACCCTATCATACACGATCAAGGGTGTCGGTGACTAAGAAATGAGGCATGTTTCATCACTTTGAGTATGAAACGCCCCTCGTTTCTAGTGTTTGGATTAACGTTCGATCCAAACACATGCAATGCAACTCAAACATGTTATCTTGACATGTTTTGCTTGGATTCATTTTGTTTACTCGTTTTAGATTACCGATGAGTCCTTTAACCGGTTAAGTCCAAAAGTGAGAAATCCTCTAATTGGAAGGATGGACCAAGCCACAAGTGTCTTGAGCATGAAAGAAGCATCATGCCATTGGTTAGTAGAAACCCTCAAAAGAAGGTTAAAACCATTAGGCTTGAACATCTCAATTTCGTGCTCAAACCAACAAAGGGCTTAAGACCACTTTCGAAAGTGATATAACAAATGAAAGATGGAATGTAATGGCACATATTCCAGCACTGAAATAGGATGCTAAATGACATCAAAACATGAAAATGATGCAGGCAAGACATGCTCAGAGTCGAAAGCATTGAAGCTAGCAAAGAGCATAACACTATAGGCATACAATACTAAGCCTAAATGACCAAACCAACCCCGGACAGAGGTTAAACATGCCAAAACAGTGGCCTAATCATGTTGAAACTAAGGCTCAAGAAGTAAGAAAAGCATGCTCATTTGATGGTGCACAAACAAGGCACAAAGTTCAACTCTCAAAAAGTTCTTAAAGAGTGATTCAAGTGGAAGCATGGAAAAGATATAAGCTCTGAAATTACATACCAAATGATGCCATATCACACAAACATCACAAATAAGGCATGCTAGGGGGCTCAAAACACAAGACTAGCAAAGCCAATTACACTATAGCCCTACAAGGCAAGCCATACATGACCAAGACCACTTGGAACAGAGTTTAAGCATGCTAAATAAAGGCCAAAAGCATGCTGAAATAGAGCCAAAACAAGCTAGAACAATAGGCCAAAACACTAAGCGTGCAAGGCTAATGAGTGAGATTGCACTACAAGTACAAGAAGCAAATAAGAAGAGGCGAAACCAACTAAAACAGAGTTATAACATGTTAAAATAAGACCAAAAGATGGAGCCCCAAAAGGGTAGAAAAACATGCCAAAGAGTGAGGCCATCAACACATGCAAACAAGGTACAAAGGAGGGGGGGACCATCCCCACCTATTTTGGGTCCCAAAACCTACTTTCCACCATTGAAATTCCTTTGGAATTCAATGGTTAAAAGACCAAAAAAAGGGGGTCTCAAAGGCTTTAAAAGGTAGCACAAAGCAAAGCAAAATAAGCCACAAAAGGGGGTAGACCACCCCTAACTCAAACAAGGCCTAAACAACCATTTTTAACACTTAAAAATAAAGGTTTTTGTAGTTGAAAGCTAGGCCTAAAATAGCATGCAAAGAGGGGCCAAACTAATGTACAAAAACAAGGTTGAAATGAAGAATTCCTCACCCTTGAAGCACAACTACAAAATCAGCAACTTCTGAGCCAAAATCAGCCTTTAGGAGCTCAAATAGGACCTCCAAGCACCTTAGCAAGGTAGAGGTATTTGATCAAGAGTCCCTTTGCAAATGCACAAAGAATTCTCACTTTCAAGCACTTTCAAGCACAAATATATATATATATAGAGAGAGAATTCTAGAGAGAGAGAGAGTGAATTTTTTGCTCCAAAAAATCTGAACCTCTAAGAAGGGGGAGGCACCTCCCCTTTTATAGAAATGCAAGAAAGAGCTTGCTTGAATCCCTCTCTACACGTGTAGGGAGGATGCATTCAGTGACCAACAGTTGGCACAGCTGGCACCAAAAATATCTGCAAAAACAGAAAAAAGGCCGTCTGCCACTCCCCTTGCCAACTGGCCACTTCAAGTGGCCTACAAGAGGAAAAAGTGGCCTACAACTGCCAAAAGTGGCCGACATGCCCTTCTGTCACACCCCAAATCCGGGTATGACCGGCCGTGACCCACAAGGCCTTAGCCCAAGGCACACTTAAGCCTAAACACGAATCCATAAACACATTAAATAACTATACAATAGTCCAGTAATAAATAACCAAAACTCAATCCAGTGACATGCCACAACTATAAACGGCAAAATCAACCGTTATCAAAACCATCCAAACTTATGGGGCATAAACAGCCCACATATCAAAATAATCCTAAACGAACCTCAATAAAAATAAAAAGAAATATACACAAACTAGACGTGACAATCTAAAACAAAATAAATGAATGTCCTAGAGGTCCATGCAATTAAGTCCCCGCTATGCCAGAAATCCACTCTAAGTCCTTCTAACACCTGGAAGTGATAAAAAAAAACTAAGTCAGTTGATAGCTCAGTGAGTAGCAACATGGGTAATAAATACAGTTTTGAAAACATGGCTCAATTCCAAAATAAGATATATATCACAAAAACTAGATTGACATACAGTTTGGTAAATACAATCTGTTTCAAAAAGAAGGTTCCACAATTCAACACTTAAAATACTCATGTCTAGCAAGAACATGATAAATGACATTTTTCACTTAAAACAGATTATAACATGAACACCAATAATTTTCTGGGTACCAATAAAAACAAATAATCTGCCACACAATTCTCAAGGCTATAAGCCCCGTTGGATCCAATACCGAACTAAGAGTCATCCTCAGGGTGGCACCTGGGCCTTTTCTCAAAGATGATCCGATTGAAGGTCACCTAGCTTTTTTTTAAGGTCTTTTCTGTCACGACCCCAAACCGCCCCTAGTAGAATGGTGCCGTGATGGCCAGTAATCCGAGATTACCGAAGGCCAACTTTCAAAGTTCACACACAATCAGAGTATAATATATGGGGCTTACATGTGCGGAAGCAATATATGTAAATCTAACTAGTCCATAAGAGCTGTGCATATGTCAAATGAAATGGCATACATCTTAATTAAAGTCTTACAACTTGACTACAAATAAGATAAGGTACATATTACATCTTGATCAAAAGGCTTCTCAAGCCGACATTTACAAAATACATGAAATGCAACTAAGAAGCATAATCTTCAAGATTGCTGACATAACATGAATCCAAAACATCTTGCAAAACACACACATCTCGGCATGGCCGACTTCTTGCTTGTTACCTACATACATATAGAGAGGGTGAGCTTGGATACTCAGTGAATGGTACAAGTAATAAAGGGTTTAATGAATGACATCCGAGATCTTTATCAAAACAATACATAACATAGCTTGTACGTCAATCTTGGTTTTTCAAAACATGTGTGCTACAAATGCTTATAGTCCCTTAGCACGTACGGACTTAACTTGATGTGCTATGAATGCTTATAGTCCCTTAGCACGTACGGACTTAACTTGATGTGCTACGAATGCTTATAGTCCCTTAGCACGCACGGACTAGTGCCACAAATGCTTAAAGTCCCCTGGCACGTACGGACTTCCAGAAATGTCATCAAAACGAGATAATACTTGATATTCAAAATAGGGATCATCATTCATGTTCAACAATACTTTTCAAAACAAGCAAAGCGAAGCTTTAACAAAACGTTATAACATAGCTTTATTAAAAATACCACTCACATAGTTCTTGGGACGTCGGGATCAAAGCAAAGGTCCAAGCCCTACAAACACATGGCAAAGTCTATTGAATGCATTCTTAAAAACAAGCTTCACATGCATGCAAATGATCTAGGGAAAACATGCTGGAAACATCTAGGCAAAACATGTTGGAAATGACCTAGGCAAAACATGCTGGAAATGACCTAGGCAAAAGTGACCTAGCTGAGTGAACTCAGGAGGTCTTGGCCGAGGTCCCACACCTCTTGGCCGAGGTGTGGTTACCTAGGCTTCGGGGTGCAGCTGCCTGCCGAGGTGTGCATGCAAGATAGATTAAGGTTCAAGTGATCATGCAAGGTAGGCCAAGGTGAGATACGATGCTTGGCCTAGGTGTGTGATCTAGGCAAGAGTGGTCTCGGTGATCACACCTAGGGAAAAGAAGTCTGGAAATCTGGGTTTCCTCCTTGAAGAACATGAAGAACATGAACATGAAGAACATGAATGCTAAATCATAACTTGTTATTACAAAATCTGGGATTTCATGCTATGAGTTCGAAAACATGGACCTTGGTACCCATACTTGAAGATCATATGAAAACAAACATGAAAACATGGACCTTGGTGCAAACTCTTGGATCAAAACATGATTTTTCTTGAAGAACACATGAATACCACTTTCTCTTTCTAAAACCGAACTTTGAATCAATGCATGGCTTACAAATCGTATTCAATCATGCAATGCAATAACATGATCATAAGGAACAACATGAGCAGATCAAGAATCTAACCTTAGAACACGGATCTAACGGTTCGATCTCTAGGAATCAAGCTTGGAAATCTACCTCTCTCTAGAACTCCTCTTCCTCTTCCTAGAGCTTCTCTCTCATCTTCAAAAACAAGGGTATAACAAATGAGAGGTTTCTCTCTCTACCGGCTGACTTAACACTCTGCTCGGACACGTGGCAACGACTAGTTGGTTCTCCTTAAAAAGGTGACTGATTGACAAGACATGACTATGACAAAGCGTACTCAACAAGCTAAGGCAAGGGAACTTCGGCAAGCAATGATCTCGGCTAAGGACATAGGCTTCGGCAAGTAAGGTCTCAATGACCTCGGCTAGGAAGGATAACACTTGGCCAAGCCGTACACACCTCGGCCTAGATGTGCCACACCTCGGTCTAGGTCATTCCACTCCCAGAACAAGATCACTAGGTACAAGGACTAAGGATCTAGGATGCCTAGATGATAACATCTCGGCCTAGATGATGCATATCTCGGCCTAGGTGATGCACACCTTGGCCTAGATGATGACATCTCGGCCAATATGCCTAGGTGATGGTGGAGGTCAACCAAAGTGGTTCTAGGATGGTCCTAGGCTTAAGATGACCTCGGCTTGACATGACCTAGGCTTGACATGACCTAGGCTTGGCATGACCTAGGCTTAACATGACCTAGGCTTGACATGACCTAGGCTTGACATGACCTAGGCTTGACATGACCTAGGCTTGACATGACCTAGGCTTGGCATGACCTAGGCTTGACATGACTTAGGCTTGGCATGACCTAGGCTTGACATGACTTAGGCTTGACATGACCTAGGCTTGACATGACCTAGGCTTGGCATGACCTAGGCTTGACATGACTTAGGCTTGGCATGACCTAGGCTTGACATGACTTAGGCTTGACATGACCTAGGCTTGAGATAGCAAGGAAGGAACAAAGCATGCATACAACACTTAGGCAATTCACATAAGCACAAAACAAGACAGGGACCTTCACTTAGGAAGAAACAAGTCAAAGTCTACAATTGCAAGCTTAACAAGATGAAATCATGCAAATGCACATGAACATGACCAAGATATGAATGTGGGTTATTACATTTTCCTTACAATCGTTGAGCACTAAAGTCATCACGGCCCAACCCGGATCTGTTCCCTAGTGGCCAGAGTCACCACACACAGTGGAATAATTTCCCTGGACTAAAGACACATATGGTCCCAATAATCAATACACATCAGTTTCGCAAAACATGGTAGTTCATCATTATAAACATGAGACCAAAACAAATAGTTTACAGTATGGCAAGTTCACATATGTTTCAGAAATAATTTGATTCAATTGATAATATAATAATTTATCAAAACAATTTGGTCATGAAACAACAATTTAATTTTCCAACAGTTCGGGGTAGGGGAACATTTATAAAAATATGTAGCGTGAAACTACTCACCTGAAACCGAAATAATATAATCCTCGAATAGAATATAAACGTCCAACTAGTACCCTGAACCAAGTATAAAAACTACGCGTCACTACTAATTTAAAAATACTAAAGAATAGGAACTAAGTAACCTCAAACTAAAGCGCACTAACAAGGCTCAACCCAACTCACCGTTGCTCTTAAATATTACCTAAGTTAATGTTCTTCAAGGTCTAAAATCACCCAAGACATGGGTTTCGATCGAAACTTAAACTAAAAATAACTTTAAGGTAAAACAGAGTTTTAAACAAGTTTTCCCAATCTATTCGCTAACTTTGAAAATTAAAAACTTACTCCACGTTGTTCAAAAAATTCTAAAACCCTCCAGATATCAACTAATATATCTTAAGTTTCAAACCCAATTGGTTTCACTTGATTTGCTTATCAAAATAATTATCTACAATTTATTATATCCAAACAGGTTATTTTCTGCAGCACTTTAAAGACATTAATGGTTCTCTTAGTATACATGAGCAATCAACGCAAGGCCAAAAATGTACGAAACTAGACTCATAACCGGTTCTAATGACACTAATTTGATAATTTTCGGATTTATACCCAAAGAGAACAACACTTCCGAACTTACTGTTCACAACCAGTTTTCTGGACAGATTTGAACGCGTCAGTTTATATGGATTTTTACTTCCAAAAATTATGAGAAAATTCAGATTTTCAACTCAATATGTAATTAATTTACTGTAAAAATTTCAGTTCAAAATTCATCCGTTTGATATGGTTTTTTGATTTTTAAAGTTTGCGATTTTGTGCAGAATTTTTTTGAACTAAGAATTACACCCATTGTTTACACATAAATTTAGCTCCTCAGATTTCTTAACAGTGTATATATATACAAAATACATAAACCTACAACCTCTCCATGAATGAATAAAATAATTATAGAATAAGGATGAAGAACAAAGAAAGAAGAGAAGAAAACTTAGGAGGGCTAACCTTTGATGATCACACACAACACAACACACCCAAAAGTTCTTTGATTGCAACATCTTCTTCTTTTTTTTCCTTCTCTCAAACCCTCTCTCGTGGCTGCTGTGTTGTTGCCCTATGTGGTGAACAAATAATAGAGTAGGGTTTGTGTTTATTTTATTTTATACTAGTGGTGGGCACACATAGGTCAAATAAATAGATAAATATACAAAACATATATATAAGTTATATGCAACTCAAATGGTAAGAGTCTTATATATTAACCTTGTGGTCTAGAGTTCAAGTCACACCTTCCTCTCTCTCTATTTTTTTTTTTATTTTTTATCATAAACCTTGCCTCTAAATTAAAGACTTTCACCATAAATTTATTTTAGGTTTAAAAATTAATTAAAAGATCCTCTAATAATATTTAATTTGCATCTTAGAATTCACCACCAAAATATTTGAGATTGTAATATTATTATTTAATTATTTACTTAATTTTTATATTCGGGTTCTCACATTCTCCCCTCCTAAAAGAAAAGTTTCCCTCCAGGCAAGGGATAACAAGGTATGGTCCAAAAACAAACCAAAAGAAGGGGAGTTAAGAGGCCCCGAGACAAGGCGCTCAGCCGAAAGCTCCGGAAACTAGCCTACCAGCCACTGCAAGTGGCCTACAAGAGGGAAAAGTAGCCTACAGCTACAAAAAGTGGCTGACAGGCCTCTCCCTCCCTCCAGGAAAAGGCACCAAGGTTCGGTCCAAAAACCAGGCCAAAACGCAAAGGGTTTAGAGGCTCAAAGACAAGGTGCATGGCTGAGATCTTCGGGCACTCAAAACGAGCACAAACATGCACAATCATCGCGCGCACAAACGATGACGTCTGAGTCTTAAGGTCGGTCAAAAATAGGGTGTCTACAGGTACGGACAATAGTCATCTTGGCAACAGGGGCAAATGTCTCCTCATAATCAATACCATACTTCTACGAGAAACCCTTAGCAACCAAGTGAGCTTTGTATCGCTCGAGAGAACCATCAGAATGAGTCTTGACTTTATAGACCCATTTGCAACCAACCAGAATCATGCCAGCAGGCAAAGGAACTAACTCCCAAGTGTTAGTCTTCTACAAGGCAAACAACTCATCCTCCATAACTTAAACCCAATTAGGATCCTGACAGGCCTCCGTATAAGACTGAGGTTTTGAAAAAAAATGAATAATAGACAAAAAAGTATGATAGGAAGCAGAAAAACATGTATTAGACCAACCCAACCTATTTGGAGGACGACGCTCACAAATAGGATATCGGTGTGCAGCAGGATCAGAGTCGTCAGAAGTAGGGGGATCAGCAGCAGGGGTAGAGACAACTGGTGGAAGAGGAGCCTTGCAACTAGAATAAACTAACAATGGAAGAGGAGAAGAAGCTGAATGAGGAGAAGTAGCTAGAGATGAAGTTGGAATACGCTTAGGAGAAACAGTGGAGATGTACTCAATAGACGAGACCTCAAAAAGAAATGGATCGATATGAACCAAATCCTCTTTGGAAACTGGAGCAGTGAGAGGAGGAAGCTGAAAGTAAGGTAGACGTTCAAGAAAAGCAACATGGCGGGAGACAAAGGCTACGGGAAATAGGGTGATAACAACGATAACCTTTCTGAGTGAGACTATAACCCAAAAAGACACATAGGACAGATCGAGCACCATGTTTGGTCCTATCTTTTCAGGTTAAAAGGACAAAACAAGCAAACCCAAACACACGAAGGAGAGAGTAATTAGGAAGTTGGGAAAATAGAGACTGACCAGAAAGAAGGGGGTAGGCATACAATTGAGAAGAAAATCAACAGTAAGAACTGCCTCACCCCAAAACGGAGCCGGAACGGAGGCAGAGAGAATGAGAGACCTAGCTGTCTCAAGAAGATGACGGTGTTTATGCTCAGCTTGACCATTTTGGGCAGGTGTATCAATACAAGAAGTTTGGTGAATGGTACCCAATTTGGCCAAGTATTCACAGAATTCAGTTTTAAAGTATTCCCCACCCAAGTCAGACCGGAACAATTTAATAGTAGACCCAAACTGTGTAGTGACCATAGACTAGAAAGTACGGTATATCTGGTAGAAGTCAGACTTATGAGTCATAAGATAAACCTAAGTGTAACGGGTGTAATCATTAACAAAGGACACATAGTATGCAGAACTCCCTTTGGTGAGAACAGGAGAAGGGGCCCCAAACACCAGTGTGAACTAAAGAAAATGGTGTATCAGATATAAAAGTACTTTTATGAAAAGGTAAGGCTGTAATTTTGACAAGTTTACACCCCCGACATTCAGTAAGTTCACTAGGAGAAACTTTACTCAATATACCCAACTGAGCTAAAAACTGTAAGCGATCAGCAAACAAATGCCCTAATCTAGAATGCCATAAGTAGAAAGGACAAGATAGAGAATTTAACTAAAAAGAAAAAGGCAGTATGAGAGGTTGCCATAGGCAGATGCAAGCTCTCCACTACATAAAGGTCTTTAACTGTACGGTCGGTCCCAATCTGCTGCTTAGACATCCAATCCTGCACAGAACAAATAGAAGAAGAAAAGATAACATCAAAACCAGAGGCATCAAGTTGGCTGATAGATAATAAACTAACAGATAACTGAGAAACATATAGGACAGATGGAATAGAGACAGCAGACATAGCAGATGATAGGACAGACCCAACAGATATAACAGACATACCAAACCCATTGGCAGCATTGACAATAATAGAAATGGGAGGAAGAGTACAATTTTAAAGTAAGGAGAGATGGGGAGTCATATGATGAGAGACACTAGAGTAAAAAATCCAAACAGACGAAGAAATACCTGAAGAAGACCCAAGCAAACCTAAATGAAGAGAGGAAACAATGCAGGCAAATGGGGATGGTTGGAAGGTAGACAATATATGTTGAAGCTAACTAATCAGTGTATGCTGAAGCTGACTAATCTAAGTAGTCAAGGAAGCCAAGTCAGGATCAAGAGCAGGAGGAGATGTAGTAGAACCAGTAGGAGGCCGAACGGTACTCAGAGGAGGAGCACATAACTTGATCGGAAACTACTACAGACAAAGGCAAGGTAGACATAGGTGAAGTAGACAAACATCCCTTCTTGGGACAATGATACTTCCAATGACCCCTCTGATGGTAAAAGGCACACTCATCAGAAGTTAGAGGCCTTATAGTAGCCAGAAAACTGAGGGGTTCAAGTGCAATCAAACAAAATAGCCAAACCAGGGGTTCGAGTGTAATAATCACAATCTGAGGGGTCAAACTATAATAATAAGGAACTTATTTAGTCCAGACAAGAATAAAAGATAATTGGGTCAACCAAATTTAGAACCAGGTCGCGACTTCGGATCATATACAGAGAGATGTCACAATGGGTCGACTTCGAACCACATACAGAGAGAGACAAGAGTCGAAGTCAACTCTGAAATAGCCGACACAAAGCAAAGGGTCAAAGTTGAAGCCAACCGAGAGGAACAAGGGCAGTAAAAGTGAAACAGGGATACAACGAGACGAGCTAGACGCAACTCACGAACCAGAACCAGAACCAGAGAAGAAGGGTTACATGATCACGACTCGTTCTCTCTAGGGTTGATAGCAATCGAAGTTTGAATTAGAGAAAGAGACGCAAGCTTCAAACAACGAACCCGAAATTCCACCAGAATAATCACGAATCGAGAGAGAATAACATCAATCAATTTGTGATTCAGAAACCAGGGAAAGAGTTGGTGAATCAAGCAGCTAGGGTTTCAAACATAGCTCTGATACTGTTGAGTCCAAATGATCAATGAAATTTTGATGCCCCGTACAGCTCACTAAAAGAGTATTTGTAGCTAAAATGTAAAGTACAAGGTTGTAACATAAACTCATCCAATACTTGAATTTCTTCAAACTTGTAGTCTATGATAATCAAAAGTTACTAGTAGTTTTGGCGTTAAATTTCCCTAGCTATGTCTCATGGATCCTGCATGAAAGACACCCTAACAATTTTTTCTTTCTAGCTCATGAAGATAAAATTAATGTAATTATGTTTTATCTAAAAAATAGCAACAAGTTGCTCAAAGTGGGTTGCCATGGTTGTCACTACAATATCAAGAAATTTTAAGAATTATGCAGTCAATTCCATAGACAAGCGATTCAGTTTTTTAATCCAAATAACAAGACATTAGATAGATATTTCACTCTTGGCAATGTTTGCGTCATTAATGCTCCAACAAAATCAAGATGTTACAGCTAGTTCAAAAGATGCAGTCAAAGAAGACAGACCTAGTGGTAACATGATATATGGCAATCATCAAGTGAATAACAACCAAGGACGGAACCAGGAATTCATCCTAGGGGCAGCAAAATTGGTGTCCCCTCCTACGTTTCCTCCATTCCATTCCAATCAACAGATTAGATATGGATCAGATTCCATATCAATTTCATTATATAATAAATTACAACACAATTTTTTAAATAGTTATTTCAACCCAATTTGATCTCATAGTCCGTCAATCGCAACTTAATTTCTATGAAGTTATTCCAAAAAAGATTCTTTTTAGAAAATAATGGATAACTACATATCAATTTCAACATATAATCAACAATTTCATTTAAATTTCAGCAAATAATCAAGGGTTAATTACACTTTGTCCCCCTCTGCTATTATTGAATATCACTTTACCTGCTCAGCTATTACTAAATATCACTTTACCCCTATCAACTTTAAAACCATATATTTAGACCCTTAACTATAAAAATAAATAAACAAATAAAACCCATACAAATATCATTTTCTAAATGGATAAAAAGCGTTTATAGTGTCAAAATGTATGATTTTAAAGTCGAAGGTTGAGGATGTAATGTGATAGTTGAGGGGTAAAGTATAACAAACCCCATAATTAATGGACATAAGATAAATGGATAAATTACACTTTGCCCCCTTTGTGTTTGGTCAGTTTTTCCATTTTGGCTCATAATTTTTTTTCCTACTTTGGCCCTTTATGTTTCAAGTTTTTCTCAATTTACTACTAAAGTTAAATTGTATTCAAAATTAGACAGAAAATGTCACGTGACATAAAATATTTTATTATATATAATTCACACCTCTAATACAAACCCAAACCCCAATATAATAATGTATTTTTTAGATCATGTGGAAGTTATTGGGACATTTTCTATCTAATTTTGAACATAATTTAACTTTTGAAGCAAATTGAGAAAAACTTAAAACATAAAGGGCCAAAGTGGGAAAAAAAAATAATTTTGAGGGCTAAAATAGAAAAATAGCCAAACATAAAGGGAGCAAAGTGTAATTTACCCGAAGATAGATGGCTCAAAGATTTATAATGTCAACTCAAATTCAACTCAATTACATCAATATTTCTTTAAGTTTGAAAAAATAAAAGAAATAATCCCACAATGCATGGATAATAAAATGGTCAACAAGGATGGAGGCTAAGGAAATAAGAGTGCCATCTTTAGCGAATAGCCCAACATGTTCATATAGTGAGCATGTTGGATAACTAGCTTTTGCACAAGAAACAATTCACATTTGACCACAAAAATAATCAACAAAGCTACAATATAAGATTTCACCAAAGGAAATCGAACATGCACTGCCCCAAAAATATATATATTTGATAAATCTAATTTAACTCATAACTGATAACTAAGAAGAGGAATTCTATTTATTGAAATTGATTAAAACCAAAGCTAAGTACAAAATATATAATCTCATAGAACAAACCCTAATTACCTAGAAGACTAAATTACCCTTAATTGAGAATATAAAATACAAATACAATACAATTCACATCCCCCCTCAAACTGAGGATGCGAGCCCAGAAAACATCGAAAGTTTGCCAAGAAGAAAACGAAAATGAGCAACAGTGTGAGTCTTCGTAAAGAAATCGGCCAACTGAAGAGAGGAGGGAACAAAATGAAGAGTAATAGTGCCAACCTGAAGATGCTGTCTGACAAAGTGACAGTCTATTTCAACATGCTTAGTCCGCTCATGGAAGACTGAATTATGGGCAATCTAGACAGCACTTTGATTATCACAATACAATGGAGTCGGATCAGAAAGAGAGACATATCAGAAAGAAGCCACCGAAGCCAAACGACCTTGGAAGTAGCATGAGCCATGGCATGATATTCAGCCTCAGCAGTGGAACGAGCAACAACAGACTGTTTCTTACTTTTCCAAGGTATAAGAGAATCTTCGAGAAAAACACAAAGACCAGAAGTGGATTTGCGATTAGAGACGTCACCTACTCAATCAGCATCAGGATAAGCACGAAGAGTCAAGTTCGAAGAGGTAGATAACAGCAGACATTGCAACAAAGTACCACGAAAGTAGCGCAAAGTATGAAGTAAGGCAGCCTAGTGTGTGGAACGAGGAGCAGAAACAAACTAACTGAGAATGTGCACAACATATGAGATATCCGGACGAGTAACAGTGAGATAAACAAGACACCCAATCAACTCGCGATACAAAGTGGGATCCTCAAGAGGAATGCCATTAAAAGCAGAAAACTTAGCATGTAACTCAATAGGAGTGTCGATAATTTTGTCATCAGTGAGATTGACACGAGAAAGAATATCATGGACATATTTAGTCTGAGAGAGAAGATACCCAGTAGGAGAAGTAACAACCTCGATACCAAGAAAATATCAAAGAGACCCCAAATCCTTCATCTCGAACTCCGGAAACAACTGATGCTTAACCTTCTCAATAGTACTAGAATCAGAGCCAATGATGATCATATCATCCACATACAAGAGAAAGAGAACAAGGCCAATAGAAGTGTGCCAAACAAATAAAGCACAATCATGATGACTAGGGTGAAATCCAAGCTGAAGTGCAATAGAGTGAAATCGCTTATACCAAGCACGAGGAGACTGCTTGAGACCATATAAAGCACGACATAGACAACAAACAACACCAGGAGGGTGAAAAAGACCCGGTGGAGGACGCATATACACTTCTTTAGCAAGATGCCCATTCAGAAAGGCGTTTTTCACATCAAGTTGAAACAAAGGCCATTGATAGCCATTGACAACAGAAATAAGAGTGCGAACAGTAGTCATCTTGGCAATGGAGGCAAAAGTCTCATCGTAATCAATCCCATACTCCTGAGAAAAACCCTGGGCAACCAAACGAGCTTTGTACCGTTCCAAAGAACCATCAGAAAGAGTTCTGACCTTATACACCCATTTACAGCCTACAACATTCTTACCAGCAAGAAATGGAACCAAATCCCAAGTCTGAGTGTTAGCCAAAGCAGTTAACTCGTCATTCATGGCAGTAATCCAATTAGGATCATGACAAGCTTCCTTGTAGGACTTGGGCTCAAAATAAATATGAAGACAAGAAAGAAAAGGCTGATAGGAAAGGGAAAAACATGTATTACCAAAACCATACCAGTTCGGAGGATGATGGTCTCGCTTTGGAAAACGATGTGCAGGAGGAGCAGGATCCAAAGAAACAGTTGGAGGGACAGTAGAGCTAGAGACAGGTGAGCTCGGAAGTGTTTTGCGGCGCTGATAAACAAGAAGAGAAGCAGGGGAAGCAGGAGCTAGAGAGGAAGCTGGCGAGATATCAGAAGTGCTAGTAAGAGGCAAGGTAGAGACCTCAAGATTAGAAACAAACTCATCGGGAGAAACATCTTGAGGAAATGGGTCAACATGAACCAATTCATCCTTGGTAAGAGGAACAGGGGTGGAAGGTATAGTGCAGTAGGGTAGTTTTTCTAAAAAAGTGACATGCTTAGACACATGTAGCTTTTTGGTGGCAGAATCATAGCATCGATAACTTTTTTGATTAATGCCATACCCTAAAAAGACATATAGGACACAACGAGAACTAAGCTTAGAGCGCACCCGTTTAGGTAGGAGCACAAAGCATGTAGAACCGAAAATACGCAAAAGAGAATAATTGGGAGTAACACCAAAAAGTTGCTCATACGGGGATGAACTGGAAAAAAGAAGAGTAGGTATCCGATTGAGAAGATATGCAGTAGTGAGCACAATTTCTCCCTAAAAGACAGAAGGGACAAAAGACCAGAGCAACAAAGAGCGAGCTATATCAAGGAGATGGCGATGTTTGCGCTCAACTCGACCATTTTGGGCAAGAGTGTCAGAACATGAAGACTGATGAATAGCGCCATGAGAAGCTAAAAACTCCTCAAACTCGGACAAGTAATACTCACCCTCCAAATCAAAACAGAGAACTTTAATGGTGGTAGAAAATTGAGTGCGAATCATGGAGTGAAAATTAGAATATATTTTGTAAAAATCAAATTTTCGAGTCATCAAATACACCCAGGTAAACCGACTGTAATCATCCATAAAAGACACATAATATTGCGAACCACCCTTGGTAACTATAGGGGAAGGACCCCAAACATCAGTATGAACCAATTGAAAAGGAGAAGAAGAAATAGAACTACTTTTATTAAAAGGAAGAGCAGACATTTTAGCCATTTTACAACCACGACACTCAGAAATATCGTCAATGGGAAAATTGCCTAAATGTCCCGACCAGACTAACATCCTCAAACGGTCACTCGACAGATGACCTAACCTAGAATGCCAAATATAAAATAAAGAAGACTTATTGTTTAAACAAAAAGAAGATAATGCAGTAGAAGACACCTTTAGAGGAACATGCAAGCTGTCCAAGATATATAGTTCCCCAACTCTACGCCCGATCCCAATCTGCCTCTTGGATACCCGATCCTGCACAACACAATGAGAAGAAGAGAAAACAACATCAAAACCGGAATCAAATAATTGACTAATAGAAATAAGACTGAGTGAGAGGTGAGGCACATAAAATACAAGAGAAAGAGACAAATGGGAAGAGGAAATAGAACCAATAGAGTGAATATGCATAGAAGAACCATTAGCAGTAGCAATAGTAATAGAAAAAGAAGGGGAGACACAATTACTGAGGAAAGATGCAACAGGGGTCATATGATGTGAACAACCAGAATAAAAAGTCCACGAAGTGTAGATATTACCTAAAGAGGATGAACCAGACAAACCTAACTGAGTGGTAGTCATAGCAGAGGCTTGGGACGAAAAATTTGGATTGGCCACCATGAAAGACTTGAACTGCTCAAACATAGGCTGCATATTGGAAGACAGATCATTCTCAGAAACTAGTGCAGAGAAGGCGGCAGATGAGCGAGATCCTAAAGATGTCGGCTTAGAGGATGGTGAACCAGACGAACAACCCTTGGGCTGCAAAAGTTTAGAACAAGCATGTTTCCAATGACCTTTCTGATGACAGAAGCTGTACTCATCCATGGAAACCCGAGGCTTGCGCTTACCAGTAACTTGAAATAAATGAGATGATGGGGTAGGCAAGAGTGGAGGAGTGGAAAAAATTGACTAGGAGGCAGGTGCACCATGAGCCACCTTGAACCGAGTTTCTTCCGCAATAAGCTCACGAATAGCACCACCAACAGAAGGTAAGGGGGACCGATGAAGAATAGCTCCCCGAAATGGCTCAAATTGATCACGAAGGGCCATAAGAAATTGAACAAGACATTGCTTCTCCCGATACTTGGTATAACTATCAAGTAACTACAAAACTGATGGTTCCATTAAAGCAAGTTGATCCCAATAAGTTGTCATCTCATTGTAGAATTCCTAAATGGACATATCTTTCTAACTAGCACTGCGAATAGACATCTCAAGTTCATACTGTTTTGCAAAGTTAGACTCAAGGTACATAGTTTTCAAATAGTCCCAAACTTGTTTAGAAGTAGAATACTTGGAAAAATTCATACCAATGGTAGTTTGAACTGAATTATGAAACCAAGTAAGAATTTGTGCATTTTCCTTATCCCATTTAGCAACAGCAGCCTCAGTTTCTTGGGATTCCATAGGTCTAATTGTTACACCAATAACATAGTTCCACATGCCTTTACCTATTATAAAATTTTTCATTACATGAGACCAATAAGAATAATTGGTACCATCCAACTTAGTAGTGATAGCTTGCAATTTATCATCAGCAATATTGCTATATCCAAACTATGCAGTGAATTCAAAATAGGGTGAAAGGCATCAGAGAATAGAGAGAGAGATATGAACGACCTGTTTGGTCCTCGTCATTCTCTTCCTCCTCAACTGAACCAGACAGAGATAGAAATAGGTCGAAATAGAGAGAAGATCAGTGAGATACCCAACCTAGGTTTCCGAATGAACCAGAGACTGGTGACGAAGGACCAGAGACCAGCAATGAAGGCTTCCTAGGGTTTTGATTGAACCAGAACCAAAACCAGCAAGTGTGAGACGAACTGCTTTGATGTGTGAAGAAGAGAATTCAAGCGAAGCCTTGCAACGACCTTGCAAAGAGAAAGAAAAGGCTGAAATGGCCTTGCGATGAAAGAGAGACAGCTGCAATGGTCGATGATGACCTACGACAGGATGCTAATGTTTGTAACCTTGTTCTAATACCATGATAACTGAGAAGAGGAATTCTATTTATTAAAATTGATTAAAAGCAAAGCTAAGTACAAAATATATAATCTCATAGAATAAACCCTAATAACCTAGAAGACTAAATTACCCTTAATTGAGAATATAAAATACAAATACAATACAATTCACAATAACATGATCTAATTGTCAATTATTTCATCATTAATATGAGAGAGAGAGAGAGAGAGAAAATAATAAATATTCTATTCATTAATGTAAGCACCAAATTCCCCCTCTTTTCTATTCATGACTTTTCTACTGAGATTCATAAAAGAAATCACATACATTCATACATTCACCATTTCTAGAATATGAATCTATAGCAAGTGATAATAGAAATTTAAAGCAAGCTAAGTGTAAAATAATGCTCTATTGGCTACAAGTTCCAAGACCTTACCCGATTACACAAAAGTGGTGTTCACATCCAAGCACGAATAGCCCTTGGCTTACAAAAAGAAAACAAATAAAAATCAAGATTCGTGCTCCAAAAGATCCTCTTTGTCTTCACTTTGGCAGAGGCACACTGTAATCTCTTGAAAATAGTTTCCACTAAGGGATGAGCATAAACCCCAGTAAGGATAATCTAAATAAAGTGCATGTAGTTTAACAATATCATGAGGTGCAATGCATATGAGATGCCAATGCAAAAAATTATAGGTTTTCTTATTTTTGAAATTCTCATGCCATGCACTTGTTCGAAAACATAACCAATTCAATCATCCATTTGATAAAATAAGGGGTGGTAAATACAACACTAGTAATGCTCTCAAAGCACTACCAAAACCACTTTTCCGGCTCCTAATCGGAAGGAACTTGGTACCTACTCTGTGCGTGTTTTTGGATTTTCACCATGGACCTCAAGCCAACTTAATTCTCAATTCTACACCCCTAACCGGATTCACCAAGGTATTTACCCCATAACTTGACACATTTCAAATATTTCCAACGAATATTTCCGAAAGCCAATTTCTCAAATCAAATGCAAAAATTAGATCATTAGATTATGCGATGATCAATGCTATGCATGAATTTGTAAATATCTCAATTTATCTAGTTTGCATGTGAGTTCTACAACAATCAACACAACCCTCTACCGGTTGTCAAAACAGTCATCTCTATTCGAAATGTATATTTCAAGAGAAAATATACAATAAGAGAATAGTCAACAATTCCCATCAATATCAACATAATAAATAATTCTCAGAGGTCAATGTATTCAATTTAATTAATGTTTAAAAGAAACCCAAAATTTTCGATGTTCTCAACAACAATTTACTCAATCGCATCCTTTTGAATACACACTGTCAATTTCACATTATTCATAAAACATAAGTTTCAACACTTGCAATTTCTCATAAATTTAACCATAAAAAAAATCTCAAATTCAACATCTCAAGTTTTTAGGATTTTATCAAAATTTGAGAATTTCTCATTTTAAAAATACATTCCTTAATTCCATGAGTCATAAAATAACCATACTCAACTAATAAGAAACTTTTTTAAAAAAATTGAGAACTTTCCCCTTTTTATACAATAAATACAACCTTAATAAAAACTCAGATCTCTTCAAGTGTTATACTATTAAAATAACACATAATGTTTAGAAAATTCCTACCTCAAAAGCTAGAAGAAGAGACAAGCAAAAATCTCAATTTTCAATGTTGTCGGATTTCGATCTTCACCGATCAAAACATTTCCCTTGAAATGCTTGTCAAAATGACCTTAAGAACTATGGCCAAAATATTAATGAATTTCTGTGGATTAAACAAAATGCAAGAGTTTTGTGGTTTGGTTAGAGAGTGGGATAGCCAGAGAACCGAGAGAGAAGTGGAGACTGAAGAAAAGAAATAAAGAAAGAAGAAGAAAGAAGGAATAAGGGAAATGAAGGGAATCTTGGTGAGCAGCACCCACGTGGGTCTACCTCCATGAAAGTTGTTCAATTAATTTTTTTTTTCTTTTGTTCAAATATCTATATATAGATATGGGTAAAGCACCATTAAATCCTAAACTTGGAAATGTTAACCCATTTAGTCCTGAAATTTTTTTGTTACACTAATAGGTCCTATTTTATGTGTAAAGACATTAATAGTCATTTATTTACATGTCTGGGTCAATAATTGGGAGGGTATTTTTGAATTAGTGTTTATGTGTAATTTACCGAATTACCCAAGAAGCTTGCTATAGGCATTTTTATGATTTCCCTTCTTTTCAAACATCAAACATTATTCATCAAACATCAAACCTTAGCAATGTCAGAATTATTTATCAAACATTAAACATTAACAACGTCAGAATGTTCAAAAGATTCAAAGCATTATACATCAAACATCAAACATTAACAACCATAAACAACCATAAAGAAAAATATAAAATATCATCAAACGAACATCAAAAACATTCGGAAGATTCCGAACATCAACATTTAGAAAATTCATCAACAAAACATCATAAACATCAACAACATCAATAAAACATCATCAACAACATTAAATGCAGAATGTTAACCATTTCGAGTAAAAATCATCAAACAAAGAACATCAAGCATCCAAACAAACATCCAAAACAAACGTCCAAAATCAGAACATTGCACAGCAAAAATCATCAAACAGCAACATCAAGCATCATAAGAACATCCAAAAATCAAAAAACATCAAACAATCCAAAAATCAAATAACATCATCAGACAAGGGCCATCCATCATCGAACATCAAGGATCATCAAACATCAACAACATCGAACACCAGATCTAATCTAAGAGACATGTTTAGAGATCTCGGTGGTAGTGGAGTTTAGATTGAACCAACGATTCCTGTTGTTTGGATTTATGGCCTGAGATCTCTAAACATGTTTGGAGTTTATATCGAACAAACATTAACCGCTGCCGCCATCCTCTTCCACCACCGTATCTCTCACAGGCATTCCCTCTCTCTTTCGAGTCGTGAAGATGGCGGAGCACGGAGACCAACGGCGAGATCAACAACCACGGATCAGATCCTTCGACGAAGATCAGAAATTGCCGATCCTTCGACGGATGTGGTATGATCTAATCTATGGTTGCATCTTCTGATCTGATCTATGGTTCAAATCCTTCGACGGAGACCATTGCCGTAATGGAATCAACACCGAAAAGTCAGAGCCTTCAATTTCCTCCATTAATGGCCGTGACAACTTGGTCGAGATCTTCATAGGCTTTCTTGAGATCTTCAGAGGCTTTCTTGATGTAATCGAGATCCTTGGTAATTAGATCGCGCAATTGGAGAGTATGGTCATGGGTGTTGTTGCGGGGGGTTGAAGGAGTGGTCGTGGGTGGATTTGGTGTGGGTTCGGAGGTTGAACGCAGTTCTTGCGAATGGCAGAGGGCAACAATTGGATTTGATGATGATAATATTAAGAAAATTTACCCATAATGTTGTTTTGATGATAACATCATCAACAAATCAAAAAAAAATGAGCATTCCAGATGATGTTGATGATGTTAATGTTGGTGATGTGTGATAATGTTTGATGATATTTTATGAAGGAGTGGTCGTGGGTGGATTTGGTGTGGGTTCGGAGGTTGAACGCTTGGTTGCGAATGGCAGAGGGCAACAATTGGATTTGATGATGATAATATTAAGAAAATTTACCCATAATGTTGTTTTGATGATAACATCATCAACAAATCAAAAAAAATGAGCATTCCAGATGATGTTGATGATGTTAATGTTGGTGATGTGTGATAATGTTTGATGATTTTTTATAATGTTGATGATGTTTTGATAATGTTAATGTAGTTAATGTTACTAATGTAGTTAATGTTTGGATGATGTAGTTGATGTTGAAAGGGTAAATAGGTAAAGCCTCACCAAAACAAAACAAAAGGAAATATTCTTTATTAGCTAAATAGGACCAAATGGTTTATAAGAAAAAACACAGGACTAAATGAAGTAACATTCTCTCAATTGGGATTTACCGGTAATTTTTCCTAGATATAAATACACTTATGTATATAATTAAAAGTATATTTTAATAGCAATATATATCTTGTAACATAAATAATAAAAGGATATAATTTTTCTTATCACAAAATATATATTTTGTTTCATGGTACACATTATAAATATTCTTAACTCTCTCGTGTTAATAAAATAGATAATGATGATAATAACAACAACAACAACAACAACAACAACAACAACAACAAAATAGGTGGTTACAAATGAGTCATGATTTAATCAATTGGGTCCAAAATGAATAAAGTTTAATCATCTATAATAAATCTCCAGCTGAGATTAAAGTATAAAATAACTTAAATAGATTCAAGGTAATTCCCATCATTAACATAATTAAATATTAACTAAAACAATTAAATTTGGGCTAATTAAATAAGACCCCCAAAATTAAATTTATATTTAGATTTAATACTCAGAACCCAATAATAATTAAAACTCAAAAATTACCGAGTGACCCTCACAAAGTTGAAGTCGAAGTCAAAGTCGAAAAGTAATATAATTTATTTTAACCAATTTAAATAGCATGGTCCACGACACTGCAACTCTGATAATAATAATAATAATAATAATAATAATAATAATAATAATAATAATAATAATAATAATAATAATAATAATAATAATACAATTAAATGATGTGTAAATTTATACCAATCCAACTCCAATCAATAACTGAACTCACAAATTTGCTAAGAAAATTACTAAACAAATCCTGAAAAATAAATAAATTAAATTTTATTCGACTCGTTACATGATAAACCAGGATCAAACCTACTATATATTCTATTTCATCTTCCTACCAATCCTATCGAAATTATAATTAGAACAACTTAGCATTTTCTAAAAAATCTAATAATCAGAAAATTTTCGAATATGTCTCTTCTTTTTCTTCAATCTACCAGTCAAACCATTCTTGATCGCATACACCTAAAAATGGGGATTCTAGTACAAAAAAAATGTTGAAGTTTATTTGGTTGTGAAATAGATATCTATGAGGGTTATCCAAAAGCAGAGGAGTGAGATGACGCCCATCTATGATTCTACCCCTAATAAGAACCTGGGTGAGAGTTATTTTTCTCATTAAATTGAGAATTCATCAAATTTTTTTTATCAAATTTAAAACTAATAAAAATTTGAAAAGATAAAACATTGAAGATAAGATTTTTTTTTTTTTTTTGTCAAATTTGATGAATAGGGAAATCTAGAATAAAAGGAGAATTTGGGTTAAAAGGAAATTTTTTAAAAATATTTTGATGAAAAAATTAGTAAAAGGTTGGAGATGCTCTAATGAATTGAAAACAAGTTAAGACCAATAAACCGATAATGACCCAATTGATAATTTCACCAACATTATACAAAAATAGTAGATACAACAAAGAAGTGGAGAATACTTACAGAGAAGCAAGAATGCAAAAAGTGGAAAAATCAAAATATGAGACACTTCTCTCAGTGCACTTCTTTGTTACTTGTTATTTTGACAGAATAAAATAAAAACGGACATTATGTTTGGATTGAGTGATTTGGAGAGAAAAGAAAAGAAATTGAGATATGTATTTCTCTTATTTGTTTGAATAACTTACGTAGAGAGAAATGGGAAGAAATTGAGAGAAACAGAGAGAAACCTATTTCTTTTATAACCCCCATTTTCAATCTTCTCACAAGTGGAGGGATTGGGAGAGAAAAAAAAAAAAAACAGATTCTTATATTTTCATAATACCAATTTTGTCCCTGTAAAAATAAAAGAAATAAATGATTGACACCCATGTCCTCAAGGGCTTTTCATATCTAGCACAATGTTTTTGACTCTCCACTTCTCCAACTCTCTCTCTCTGCTTTTTTCTGGCTCTTCTTTGCCATGTGGGTAATCATTCTTGCTATTTTCATTCTTTGATTCTGTTATGTATATATGTAATATATATATACTAGTACGCATAAGAAAAGCTATTCTTAATAATATATATACTATTACGCATAATATATATATACTATTTCGCATAAGAACAAAATATATATTCTGTTATGTATAAGAAATATAGCGATCCCGGTCTCCCTTTTTTCTTTAAATTATTGTATCTGAGACTTAGGTTCCTTGGAGTTGGTAGTTGTGTATATCTTATTTTGAATCCTCTACTCTTTGTATTTGAGTCTTGGGTTGTGTTGGGTAGGTTTGAAACATGTTGATTGAGCTTAGGAACCAAGACTAGATGCCCAGATTTTGGCCTGTCCGCTCGAGCGGATCTTTTGGCGCTTGAGCGGGGCCTTTGTTGTAGCTTGTCCGCTCGAGCGGGGGTTTTGACACTCGAGCGGGAAAATCAACCATGCAGTATCTCCTCTGTAGTGTTGTATGCTCGAGCGGTGGTTTGGACGCTCGAGCGGGAGTTTGTGTGTTACGCTCGAGCGGGGACCTGAACGCTTCGGCGGGAACTGTTCTCTGAAAGTCTTGGAAGTGCGTATTCGCTCGAGCGGCGATTAGACCTTCGAGCAGGGGCGCGGGTTTAAGACTCCGTGTTTTGACTTTTTAAAATCACTTTTTCACATCTCTTCTCTCTCTTACTTTTCCAAAACTTCATTGTTGAGCCTCTCTCTCTAGAACCTTGCCTTCTCTCTAGGTATTGATCTAGTAGGAGTCGTTTGCTCACCTTTGGCCTTTACAAAAAAGTTGTTGATCGTCGAGGGCTATCTTTTGATTTGGGAAACTTGTGATTTGGAGCATTTTCGTTTTCATCTCCTTCTTCGTTGGGTGTCAACTCTTGAAGTAGGGATTCCTACTCACTCTTATGGTCTTTGACATAGATTTTTGGTTGTTTTGATAAAGTAATGGAGTTGGGTAATTTTGGGACTTAGGGTTCAAAATGATAAAAGAGGGTTTTGTTATTTTGATTCTAAAAATGTGTATTTTGGTACAAAATAATGATATTGTTGTTGGTTGTTGGTATTTGGACCATTGGGTTGATATTGGAAAAATGGATAAAAAGCCCTAACTTGTTGTATAGATTAATTGGTATAATTAATCGGGGTAATGTGTTGGTAATTGGAATTAAGTTGGGAATAATGAAATTGACTCATTATATTGTAAAATGGTGGAGTTTGATTTATTAGTTGCTCACTATTGAAAACATTGATATTTTATCTGTTGGAGCTTTTATTATCTGTTTAGAAATAATTGCTTGGGCTACCGGTGGAGGGTAGCCTTAATTGTTGTAGACAATGCATGATAATTAGGTAAACTAAAACTAATCAATTGGATGAGTCACAGAGTATGACGGTTGATAGAATACATTAACGTTATGTATTGATTGATTGAGTATATGACATATGTGTATATACGTTGTGTGTGTGGGGGAGGAGATAGGGATGTACTCCACGGTTTAGGCGAAGATAGGGGATGGACCTCTAAACCGGATGTTGCTTGGGAGGAGATAGAGGATGGACTCCACTGATACAGCTCATATGCTTGTCAGTTAAAGTGTTGATAGAGCTTATATGCTTATCTATGGAAGTGTTGATACAGCTCATATGCTTATCTCTGGAAGTGTTGATATAGCTAATACGCTTACCTGTTGAAATGTGGATACAGCTCATATGCTTATCTATCAAGATGTTGATACAACTAGTATGTTTATCTATTGTAAGATAAGGAATGGAAAATGAAATGAAACATGAACCCAGTGGTTATGAATTGATTTATGGAAAATTAGACATTTATCAACTGCTAATGGCTTAGTTATTGCCCATACTGTGTTTAGCATATCTCCACTGGGCGTTGGCTCACCCTATATGGGACATTATTTTCAGGTACAGGTAGCATGCCACCTCCAAGGACATAGCTTGGATGATGATGAAAGTTGAAGACTCCTTTTTTTGGTTTATTCTGTTTGTATGACATGTATATCAAGCCAAGGGCTTATTTTGTATAGAGTTAGTACTCTTCTTTTGTGTAATCAAGTGTTGACTTGGAAAGCTGTAAGCCCATAGGGCATTTGCTTTTGTTGTTAACATGTAATACTGTTATAAGAACTACTTTGATAAATAGAAATGGTTGGCTTCTTTCATATCAAAGCATGTCTAACGTGATGGGTTTTATGCATTATTTTGAGGGCGTTACAACTTGGTATCAGAGCGTACCGGGTTCGAATACTTTGGGTACGTGGGAAGTGATTAGTATCACAATGGGTTTATCTCGTTTGATAGAGACTTAGAGGTAGTGTCATATGCTACGTGTTTAATTGATAACATGCTTATGTGATTATTTGTGTATGGGATTTAGTTTCTAGGATATTGATTGGATCCTTGGGTTTTTGTGAGTCTTGTTGGAAAGGCACTTGATCAATGCCGTTTCTAACCGGAACTCTAGTAACGCCTTGGGACTGTGATTATCCGGGAATGAAATTCGTAAGTGCTTATGTGTTTATGTGCTTACGTGGAGTGAATTACAGTTGTCCATGCATTAGGACGTGGGTGTTTAGTTTCAGCACATTTTTAAATGTGCTAACGTCTTCATTACCTTTAATAGGATGTTAGGACGAGGTGGTAGGCATGGTAGACCTAGGAGGCAGGAGGCACCTTTACCGGATGAAGTTCCGGAAATGCAGAAGGGAGTTAGTCAGGCCAATGTGGCTGAGCCAGTGGGGCATCAGGCTATAGGTGCCTTGGCCCGAGAGATAGCGGGAGCTTTGGGTATTCTTAGAGCTGAGCATCAGGTTATAGAGGCAGGGCCTTCTTTCTTGAAGAGGGAATTTTTCCGGTCTAACCCAGATGAATTTGTTGGAGATCCGAAAGAGCCACTTAAGGCTGACGAGTGGCTGGAACAGATGGAGAAGACGTTCGAGATGCTTGGCATCGAGGACGGAGGTTTAAAGGTGACCTTGGCATCCTTCCAATTGAAGGGAGATGCGGGTCAATGGTGGAAGTATGAGAAAGGCAATGTGGGTGGTGCATGGGGGGCTTTTGTGACCGCCTTCCAGGAAAAGTTCTTGTCTTCGGCTGCTAGGGAGAAGCTGAGGGATCAGTTTTGTCGGCTTAAACAGCAGGGTTCATCAGTGGCCGAGTTTGAGGCTACTTTTACTAGTCTGTCTAGGTTTGCACCTGAACTTGTGGCTTCCGAAGAACGCCGTTGCTTTGAATTTGAGCATAAATTGAGGCGTGGGCTCAAGTTGAGGGTTGGAGGATCGTTTATTCAGGAGTATAGATGTTTGGTGGATGCTGCTGCTCATATGGAGATTATGATGCAGGAGGACGATGAGGAGAAGCATAGCGGCTCCAAGAGGAGCCAAGAGGGCCAGGGTGATGGCAGGAGACAGAAGGGTTTCAACCCCCAGCAGTCTCAAGGTGGTTTGGCTAGATCGACCTTCCCAGTGCCGAGTGCAGGGTCTGGGAGAGGTAGTCAGGAAGGCGTGACTTGTTATACATGTGGCCAGCTGGGTCACAAGTCTTCGGTTTGCCCGCAGAAGGGAGTGGGTCAGCGAGCTGCTTCTTTTTCAGCTAGACCTCAGGGCCAGAGTTAGGGCAGGGGCCAGCCTTTGTCTTGCTATCAGTGTGGACAGCCTGGGCACCTGAAGAGGTTTTGCCCACAGTTGAGTGCCACTTCAGGGACGCCGTTCTAAGCCAGAGTTATCACCACTTCGGTCTGTGCAGGCCGGGAGGGCCAACCGGGGAGCTTTGTCTTCCCAGTCTGTGCACCAGTCGTTTGCCCCTAGAGGTGAGTAGGTGGATCAGGGGCCTCTGTAGGCGTGTATCTTGTTACAGCAGGAACTAGTACCCGCTCCGTCAGTAGTGAGAGGTACCTTTCTGTTTTGTAACTCGGTTGCTAGTGTATTGATTGATACGGGTGCGTCTCATTCTTTTGTATCTGCTGCATTTGCATCTGTATTGGAGTTGGAGATGGCACTATTAGCATCTCCTATATGTGTTGTGTCGCCTATCGGGGGTGAATTGATTTTGAAACACGGATGTAGAGGTTGTGATATAGAGGTCGCCAACCATAGGCTACTTTTCCCTTTATTGTTATGCCCATGAAGGGTTTTGATGTTATTTTGGGTATGGACTGGCTATCGTCATACCGGGCAGTTATTGATTGCTACCGCCAGAGGGTCACTTGTTGTACTTTGAGCGGGGAGTGTTTCCATTTCTTGGGGGACCGGGTTGGTAGTGTTTTACCACCGGGGGTATGATCTGCGAGGGCGGAGTGAGCTTAGTGGTCTACTTGCTAGCTTTTTGAGTGGTGAGTGTGATGAGACCCAGATTGTTTTACCGAGGGTGGTTTGTGAGTATTCGGATGTTTTTCCCGAGGACCTCGTTGGTTTGCCACCTCACCGTGAGATTGAATTCTCCATTGATTTGGTGCCCGGCACGGCACTGATTTCTATGGCACCTTACCGTTTTGCCCCAGCCAAGTTGAGTGAGTTGAAGATTCAGCTCCAGGAGTTACTGGATAAGGGATTTGTTCACCCTAGTGTTTCGCCGTGGGGAGCACCAGCCCTCTTTGCTAAAAAGAAAGACGGTGCCTTGAGATTGTGTATCGATTACCGGAAGTTGAATCGAGCTATGGTCAAGAATAAGTACCTTATGCCCCGTATAGATGATCTGTTTGACCAGTTGAAGGGTTCCCGTTGCTTCTCTAAGATAGACTTGAGATCGGGTTATCACCAGTGGAGGGTCAGAGAGGAGGATATTCCGAAAACGGCATTCCGTATGCGGTATGGCCATTATGAGTTTTTGGTGATGCCATTTGGGCTCACTAACGCACCGGCAGTTTTTATGGATTTAATGAACTGGATATTTCAGGAATTCTTAGATCGTTTTGTAGTCGTCTTCGTGGACGACATTCTTATCTATTCACCTTCTGAGGAGGAGCACGAGGAGCACTTAAGAGTGGTGCTTGAGTTGCTTAGAGCCCATAAGCTGTATGCTAAGTTCGGGAAGTGTGAGTTCTGGCTACGAGAAGTCAAGTTCTTAGGCCATGTAGTATCCGGGGAAGGAGTGTCTGTTGATACGTCCAAGATAGAGGTGGTGCAAGACTGGGCACAACCGAAGAGTGTATTTGAGATCCGCAGTTTTCTGGGGTTCGCTGGGTATTACTGTCGGTTTGTGAGGAATTTCTCCAGGTTAGCTTCACCGTTGACTAGGCTGACTCGGAAGGGAGTCAAATTCGTATGGAGTGAGACTTGTGAAAAGTCGTTTCAAGAGCTGAAGGTTAGATTGACCACCGCTCCGGTATTGATTATTCCGGAGAGAGGTTCGGGTTATGCGGTTTATTGTGATGCCTCACGAGAAGGTTTGGGTTGTGTGTTGATGTAAGAGGGGAAAGTAGTAGCTTATGGCTCACGTCAGTTGAAAATACACGAGAAGAATAACCCTACGCATGATCTAGAGTTAGCGGCAGTAATCTTTGCCTTAAAGATTTGGAGGCATTACCTTTATGGCGAGAGGTTCGAGGTGTTCTCGGACCACAAGAGTTTGAAGTATCTGTTTACACAGAGGGACTTGAATTTGAAGCAGAGAAGGTGGATGGAGTTCATCGAGGACTACGATTTTGAGTTGCACTATCATCCGGGGAAGGACAATGTTGTGGCCGATGCCCTTAGCAAGAAATCCATTAGTGATGTAGCTTGTATAGCCATCCGAGAATGGGAGATGTTGGGGGCGCTTGGCGAGTTTAATTTGCTTCTGGGCGAATCCGTTGAGGTTGCGGCCTTGTTTCCTGTTGTTGCGCAGCCTACACTTGTGACTCGAGTGTTAGAGGCATAGAGAGGTGACCTTGAGGTAGAATCCCTCCGAGAGAAGATCTCCAGTGGGAAGGTTGAGAAGGGCTTAACGGTGTATCCCGACCAGAGAGTGAGATACCGAGACCGTTTGTTTGTACCGGAGTCTTGCCGAGAGGAAGTGCTCCGAGAGTGTCACCATTCACGTCTTGCGGTGCACCCAGGAGGCACTAAGATGTATCGAGATTTGGGTCGCCAGTTCTGGTGGCGGGGTATGAAGAGGGATGTGGCTGTTTTTGTATCGAAGTGCCTTACTTGCCAGTAAGTGAAGGCCGAGCATCAGAGGCCAGCGAGTTTGCTGCAACCCTTGCCTATTGCCGAGTGGAAGTGGGAGCATGTCACTATGGACTTCGTTGTAGGTCTTCCGAGGACTCAGCGGGGTAGTGACGCTATTTGGGTGGTTGTGGACCGGTTGACTAAGTCGGCGCACTTCATTCCTATGCACGTGAGAGATTCGGTAGATCACCTTGCCGACTTGTATATTCGGGACATAGTGAGGTTGCACGGGGTCCCAGTGACGATCGTCTCAGATAGAGATCCTCGTTTTACTGCTAGGTTGTGGCAGAGTTTGCAGAGTGCCTTGGGCACTAAGTTGACCTTTAGTACGGCCTATCATCCTCAGACTGACGGACAGTTCGAACGTACTATTCAGATCCTTGAGGATATGCTTTGAGGTTGTGTCGTTGACTTTAGTGGGACGTGGGAGAGGCACTTGCCCTTGGTGAAGTTTGCCTACAACAACAGTTTTCAGTCTAGCATCGGTATGGCACCGTTTAAGGCCTTGTATGGCCGACCGTGTAGATCTCCAGTTTGTTGGGCCGAGGTGGGTGATGCACCTTTGTTGGGTCCGGAATTGGTGAGGGAAACGACGGAGAAGGTTGAGCTTATCCGTAGAAGGCTTGTTACAGCCCAAAGTCGCCAAAAGAGTTATGCCGACCGTAGGAGGAGGCCTTTGGCGTTTGAGGTAGGTGATCATGTCTTTCCAAAGATATCACCTAGGCGGGGATTAATGAGGTTTGGGAAGAGTGGGAAGTTATCCCCTCGATTTATTGGTCCTTTTGAGATCCTTGAGAGGATTGGGGAGGTTGGCTATCATTTGGCTTTGCCGCCACAGTTGTCCGGAGTTCATGACGTGTTTCATTTGAGTATGCTTTGGAAGTACGAGCCGGATCCATCCCATGTATTGGATTGGACCGATTTGGAGGTAGATAAGGATGCCTCGTATGAGGAGAGACCGGTTCGGGTCTTGGATAGGCGGGATCAAGTCTTGCGAGGCAAGACCATTCCCTTGGTAAAGGTTTTGTGGAAACATCACGGAGTGGAGGAAGCCACTTGGGAACGTGAATTGGAAGTTCGTGAGAAATATCCGGACATGTTTGTTGATGTGTAATCATGTAATAAATTTTATAATAATGTTGAACTTTAAGAGCATTGTATATGTCTTAAGTTGTAAAACATTGTAAATGTTTGGGTTAATGGAAGTTGTTTTAACATTGTGTATGTTAAGCAAATTGTGAGATTGCAAGCATGATATTAATGTTGCATGTGTTATGAAATTGTGGAAAATGAGTTGAAATTGGTAAATTTCAAAGAATGCATGTTGATAATGCAGGTTGTTTGGTATAATGTGAAATGCCTCTTGAAAAGAGTTGGGATGGACCGGTAATGGGTCGAAATATTTAATATTATGTTGTAATATTGTTGGAAATGGAGAGGACTGTTTTTTTTTTTTTTTTTTTTTTTAAAAAAAAAAACTTGTGTTTAATTTCGGGGACGAAATTCTTTAAGGGGGAGGGGAGGGAGGTTATAGCGATCCCAGTCTCCCCTTTTTCTTTAAATTATTGTATCCGAGACTTAGGTTCCTTGGAGTTGGTAGCTGTGTATATCTTGTTTTGAATCCTCTACTCTTTGTATTTGAGCCTTGGGTTATGTTGGGCAGGTTTGAAACAGGCTGATTGAGCTTAGGAACCAAGACTAGATGCCCAGATTTTGGCCTGTCCGCTCGAGCGGATCTTTTGGCACTCGAGCGGGGCCTTTGTTGTAGCTTGTCCGCTCGAGCGGGGGTTTTGACGCTCGAGTAAGAAAATCAACCATGCAGTATCTCCTCTGTAGTGTTGTACGCTCGAGCGGGAGTTTGTGTGTTACGCTCGAGTGGGGACCTGAACGCTCGAGCGGGGACCTAGTTCTGCGAAAGTACTGGAAGTGCGTATTCGCCGCTCGAGCGGCGGATTGGACGCTCGAGCGGCGGCTTGTGACTGACGCTCGAGCGGGGGTTTCCACGGTCGAACGGGGCGACTGGTTTAAGACTCCGTGTTTTGACTTTTTAAAATCACTTTTTCACATCTCTTCTCTCTCTTACTTTTCCAAAAACTCCATTGTTGAGCCTCTCTCTCTAGAACCTTGCCTTCTCTCTAGGTATTGATCTAGTAGGAGTCGTTTGCTCACCTTTGGCCTTTACAAAAAAGTTGATGATCGTTGAGGGCTATCTTTTGATCCGGGAAACTTGTGATTTGGAGCATTTTCGTTTTCATCTCCTTCTTCGTTGGGTGTCAACTCTTGAGGTATGGATTCCTACTCACTCTTATGGTCTTTGACATAGATTTTTGGTTGTTTTGATAAAGTGATGAAGTTGGGTAATTTTGGGACTTAGGGTTCAAAATGGTAAAGGAGGGTTTTGTTATTTTGATTCTAAAAATGTGTATTTTGGTAACAAAATGATGATATTGTTGTTGGTTGTTGGTATTTGGACCATTGGGTTGATATTGGAAAAAGGGGTAGAAAGCCCTAACTTGTTGTATAGATTAATTGGTATAATTAATCGGGGTAATGTGTTGGTAATTGGAATTAAGTTGGGAATAATGAAATTGACTCATTATATTGTAAAATGGTGGAGTTTGATTTATTAGTTGCTCACTATTGAAAACATTGATATTTTATCTGTTGGAGCTTTTATTTTCAATTTAGAAATAATTGCTTGGGCTACCGGTGGAGGGTAGTCTTGATTGTTGTAGACAATGCATGATGATTAGGTAAACTAAAACTAATCAATTGGATAAGTCACAGAGTATGACGGTTGATAGAATACATTAACGTTATGTATTGATTGATTGAGTATATGACCTATGTGTAAATACGTTGTGTGTGTGGGGGAGGAGATAGGGGATGTACTCGACAGTTTAGGGAAATGTAGGGGATGGACCTCTAAATCGGATGTTGCTTAGGAGGAGATAGAGGATGGACTCCACTGATACAGCTCATATGCTTGTCAGTTAAAGTGTTGATATAGCTTATATGCTTATCTATGGAAGTGTTGATACAGCTCATATGCTTATCTTTGGAAGTGTTGATATAGCTAATACGCTTACCTGTTGAAATGTGGATACGGCTCGTATGCTTATCTGTCGAGATGTTGATACAACTAATATGTTTATCTATTGTAAGATAAGGAATGGAAAATGAAATAAAACATGAACCGAGTGGTTATGAATTGATTTATGGAAAATTAGACATTTATCAACTGCTAATGTCTTAGTTATTGCCCATACTGTGTTTAGCATATCTCCACTGGGCGTTGGCTCACCCTATATGGGGCATTATTTTCAGGTACAGGTAGCATGCCACCTTCAAGGACATAGCTTGGATGATGAAGAGAGTTGAAGACTCATTTTTTTGGTTTATTTTGTTTGTATTACATGTATATCAAGCCAATGGCTTATTTTGTATAGAGTTAGTACTCTTCTTTTGTGTAACCAAGTGTTGACTTGGAAAGCTGTAAGCCCATAGGGCATTTGCTTTTGTTGTTAACATGTAATACTGTTATAAGAACTACTCTGATAAATAGAAATGGTTGGCTTCTTTCATATCAATGCATGTCTAACGTGATGGGTTTTATGCATTATTTTGCGGGCGTTACAAGAAAGAAAAGCTAGCCCTAATTTTATTGTTCAGACTCTATATGTGTATATGTATATATATATATTATTGAAAACTCCAAAATTATATATGTATTATGTTATGTGTATATATATACTATTTACCATACAAAATTATATATGTATTCTTTTTTTGTGCTCTCAAATTGCTGGTTGCATTTTTCTTGTACTTTTCACAAATTTCCTTCATCTCTTTGCATTTTACGTGTCGTGGCCCCTATTCAATCTATAAATCTTCTATCATGCACTTGCATAAATTTTGCAGGAAATCAAAAACGTAGTGACAAAGCCACAACAACTGTTGTGTTGGCTTTAATACTAGAATAGATATATGGATTGATTGGTTTGTTTATCTTGTGAATATAGTGTGAAATAAAAAATAAAAAAATTGGTTGATGTTTTGACATTTAGTATACTAATTTATTTTAATTAAAATTAAAAACAATACAATTGTAACTCATTGAGCACTTGATACAATGGTTAACTGTTTATTGTAGCACTTCAGAATTTTTCCCCTCCGCTCGAGCACAAGAGTTGACGCTCGAGTGGACTTGTGAGGCTTCCAGTACTTTTGCAGTCTGTCCAGATGGCTGCTCGAGCGCAAGAAGTGGCACTCGAGCGTAGAATTGTTGCTCCCAGTATCTCGCGTGTTTGCAGGCAAGCCGCTCAAGCGTAGGAAGTGATGCTCGAGCGTGGAAAGTGAGATTGCCCTTGACATTTTAATTAGTGTATTTGGAGTCTCCTTGTTCCATTTTGGGATGTTGATCAAAGTGGTAACATAATGGTAAAGTAAAATTGGACCAAAAACTTTGATTCGAATAATTTTCCTATGAATAGCCGTCACTCTTTTGCCCTTTTCTTTTTCCACACTTTGAATTTGGGTGTGAGGCTGGAACCATTAGAAATATTGTTCCCGGGCTTCGATTTGGACACAATAACAACCTAAAAAAGAGTCCGAATGACAAAGTTATGCCCGTTTGAAGTTTTAGTATCTGTGCTAGAAGCAGGTACGCTCGAGCGGAAAAAGCGATGCTCAAGCGGACTGCGTGAATTCAGCAACTTGAAAAGTGATTTTCTAGATCATTCTTACCACTTTCCTTTCTCTTCTTCCTTCCTCCCACCCTAGGTCCGAAAAGCCTAGATTTTCGACCCAAAATACCTTCAGTCTCCAAAGTTTTGGCCAAGATCTCTTACCAAAAAGTGAAGAATACTTGAAGCTCAACATTTTCAATCGATTGTGAAAATCCTAAGTGATTCGTGATTAGATCAAGATTAAAATATTTCAAATCCCAATTATTCAAAACACGCAATCTAAATTATCAAGCACTTACGAAAGTGATTTAGATTGTTGTTTTTCTGAATAAACAATAAATCGACACAAATGATTTTTACGTGGAAAAAACCACAATTAAAGAACCTTCAATTGTAATAAAAAACAATGGGCAAAACGCCACTAATCAATCCACTGCTGAAGAAAGAAAGATTACAAAGATAATACACAAATTACCCAATTCAGTCAATTTGTCGTCACACCTTCTGTAATTCTTTCGCCAAGCCTTCGTCTTGGAACTGATCAACCTGAAGTTGAATCCACAACTCCACTTGTCGAATCAACGACTACGTACAGAATCAAACTCCTTTGAAACTCTACGTTTGAATCTTCAGAATCCACCGAAGATTAACACTCTTGTATGTATTCAATCAACCTCCTTGATATGTGCTTCTCAATTCATGAGTTGAATACTCATTCAATTTTATCAAGGAAAACTCACAAAAATTCTCCAGAAGAAAACCTTAGAAAACCTCAAAGTAGATCTAAAAAAGTAATCCTAGTTTTGGAGAAAACGAACTACTTATAGAAATCTGGATTTTGAAGCTCGCTCGAGTGAGAAGCTTATCTCGCGTGATTTCCATAAGTGCCTTCGCTCAAGCCACGAAACCTTCGCTCGAGCAAGTAATCACTTCTTTTAGGTTTTGATGCAGACGTAGTCTTCGCTCGAGCCACAAAGTCTTCGCTCGAGCGCACATTAATCTCTTTCAGGTTTTAAGCCAGACGCAGTCCTTCGCTCAAGCGAGGACTCCTTCGCTCGAGTGAGGAAGACAAAACAGTAAGGAAATTTTACAACTCGATTAACAAAGTGGTTCGCAGGATTAACAAGAACAAGGGACCTAACAATCTCCCTCTTTGTCAATACCCGGACAAAACTTTCTAACATAATTTCCTAACCAAACATCAAACTAAACAATCCAACTAAAAATTAAAAAAAAAACAACTCGCAAACCAATCTTGATGGACAAACAGTCTGTACAAAATTAACCAATCTGCACAACGTAAACTGAAGAGAATTTGTTATGCAACATAATGAACTATCAACATAATAAACCATCAAGACTTAAAACAACAAAAAACCATTATCAATCATCATAAGCAACTTAAATTCCAATATAAACAAAGCAGAATTTGTTGCCCATAAGTCCAAGTGCTGCCTGCAAACAAACATCATAAGTCCAAACATATATACCCCTGCCTGCAAACAAACATATGATGAGTCCAAACATATATACCCATATACCCTTATATACCATACTCCACATTTTTGTCCGGGAGTGACCACAAAAACAAGCATATACATCATAATCAAAACTATCCAAGGCAAGAAGAAACACTATCCAAAAAATAGAAAACTATCCAAGGGTATAAACCAAAAAAAACTGTCAAGAACTAAGACTCAGGTAGAGGTGGCTGCTGTAGCTGGAGAAGAGAAAGAATCTGCGCAAGCATCGTACTCTGCTCATCAAGTCTGCTGTCAAGAGCATCGAGGCGTCCATTCAAAAGATCAAGGCGACGAGTAACAGTCTGCTCAAAGTGCTGTAGCTGACCACGGAATGAACGAGGTTGCAACTTGGGTAGATCAGGAGCACCAACAGTGGCTGCCTCAAACTCCTCCTCCTCTGTAAGGGGATCATCATCACCTACACCAGAACTCCCAACCCCGGACACACCCCCCCCTCACATGAGCCTGACTCTGGGAGACTGTCAATTTAGTAACGGGTTTGATAGGGTGAGCAAACTCATCATCATTAGAAAAAGGAATATGAAGAGAAGTGAGAAAACGGGTAAGCAAACACCCATAAGGAAGCCCCAAAGACTTCCGACCCTCAAATACACTAATCATTTTGGAGACAATCATTTCTGGAAGATCAATAGGAAGTCTATGATGAATACAATACAAAACATAACCTTGGTCCTGAGTAATATGCGAGGAATGGGTGGTGACATAACTATTAGCACACACAATGAGATTTAGAAGACGGAACCGAGGAAGCAACTCATTTTCCTGAATAAGGGCCCCGGTGAGCCAAGTCCGGTCAACACCACATAACTCAGAAGCAACATGATCAAAATTGACACCGGACCGGGTAAGAAATGAAAAATGACAATTACTAACTTCAGGAAGACCAAGAAATACCCGAAACACCTCTCCAGTAATAGCAAGTGACTGCTTTCTAACCCAAGTCTGAAAGGATGCCGGAAGTTCTTTCCGAATGGAATGAATATTGCAATAGAATTCCCAGATGAGACTTAAATTTTGTTGCCCCAAAAAATGCAACACTTGATCGCCACCTAATGAATCAAATAAAGACCGAATGGGAAGAATCTCAAAGGCATTTGGGAGGACATTTTGCTCTAAATGGACTTTACGAGATGCAAACGACTCCCTAAACAACTTAGCATTTTCTTTTGACTCGAACTTATCAGTGTTGAAAGGAGGATGGGAAACAGTGGTCTTGCGACGTTTAGACGACTCAGCCTTGACTAAAGAAAACACACAGGCAGAACAAAGACAGAGAAAACCAGAAACCCACAACAGACAAGACCCACATCCCCAAAGCCAAACCAATGAGCATAGTACAAACATTAGTCCATTAGTCCAAAAGGCATATCATCAATATGCAATATATGAAAGCCAAGAAAAAAAAATAATGTATGGAGCAATGTATGAATAGCATGTATAGTATGTGAAGAGAGTTAATCAACACTTTAAGAAAAATAGAGCACTTGTGCACAGGACAATATAGATTAAAAAGAAAGAAATCCCCAAATTAAACCCTAGCAAAAAGCTACAAAAAAAAAAAAAAAACCCCTAGATACAAAATCAGTAGTTAGTAACCAAAAGTAACAAGAATGAACCCTAGATGATCACAGAGCAAAGGCACAATCCCATTTCAAATGGAGAAATAAAAACAAAGAGAAAAAGAAAAAAAACTTACCAGACACTAAAAAGGCAGATAAAGGAAAGGAAAATACTCCGAAATCAAGAGATAACCAGCAGAAGATCGCAGCAATGACAACCATGAAAACCCTAGGGAAGAGAGAAAAGGAAAATAAAAAGAGGTGGGAAAAAATGAACTGAATAGACACAGATTTAGAATTTGAACCGCGACAGGTCGCTCGAGCGAAGACTTTCTCACCTGAGCGAGGACAATCCTACGCAAGGGTTCGCTCGAGCTAAGAACTGGTAGCTCGAGCCAAAAACACATGCTCTCAAGTCTAATGCAGTAGCAGAAGTACGCTCGAGCGAGGACTCCTTCGCTCGAGCGAGGAAGAAAAAAAACAAAACCAAAATTTTTTATTTTTTTATTTTTATTTTTTTTAAAAGCAAAAAAAAAAAAAAAAAAAACAAGAAACTCAATATCATGAAGTGAGACCTGGAACACAAGAAGATGATCACATTTAGGCAAAATTAAGACTAAAATGAAATAGTCCGAACATCATGAAACCTGTAAACTTGCAATTTTGAAAAACAATGACACTGGAAATCATGAGCAAAGCAAATAAAATATTATCAGTGATCATAAGCTGCATGAGAATGTACAACTCAAAATCCAACATGAGATCTCACAAAATAAAGTGTGTGTGTGTGCAATCCATGAGAGTCCATTGAGCTAGAGTTAATCCTCGTAGTGATCAGATGGCTGGACCTCCGGCAAGAGTAACTGAACATCACAGAGAAAAGTCAAACCACTAGGAATCACAGGGTATTTGTTGAGTAAATGCGGAGGCTCCCCTTCAATCAATGAGTCCATTTTTTTTTTCTTTCTTTTCTTTCTTGTGGGCACTCACTAGTGGCATTCACGCTTAAGAGTATGGAAACCAACCTAGAGAAGAATGAAATAAAAAAGGATGACCTGGTTGGTGCCTCTAAGGTAGCCTTTTCCTAATGCCTGGACTTCAAGAAACTGTGGGAGAAACCGTGGAAGTGAAAAATGATGGTAGATGGTTAAGAGACTTAACATCACCCATGATATACTAGTATCGGTCAATTCCATTGAAAAAGTACAAGAAACACTGTTAGTGGTCCATAGAGAACTTTGATCACCTGTGCGGAAACCCCTGCAACAATTTACCTCAAGGATGTGTGCAAAATGAGATCATGAGGTTAATGAGCATGGGCATTCAAAATGAGCTATGAACAGAGAACAATGTGATCTTGTGAGCATCATGAGTAGTGTGCATATAAAGATGTATGCAAGTAAAACAGGAATCAATGACAATCAGATTATAGCATCCAAGCACACATACTACCAAACACTCACACCTACTCAAGGAACAAGTAACACTCTAGTGATCGAGCATGACACCCAAGGTCTTTCTAAGGAACTCAAACCGAACAAGATCAAGGGGTTTTGTAAAGATATCCGCTTTTTGATGCTGAGTGGGAATATGCTCAAGAACAATAAGGCCCTCTTCCACTAACTCTCGAATAAAATGATGACGAATGTCAATGTGTTTGGTGCGAGAGTGTTGGATAGGATTTTTTGAAATGTTTATGGCACTTGTGTTATCACAAAAAAGTGTGAGAGTGTTCTGTTCTATCCCATAATCATGAAGCATTTTCTTCATCCATAGCATTTGTGCACAACAACTCCCTGCAGCTATGTACTCAGCCTCAGCAGTCGAAAGAGAGATGTCATTTTGCTTTTTACTATGTCAGGAAACCAGATTATTTCCAAGGTAAAAACACCCCCCGGATGTACTTTTTCTATCATCAGCACACCCTGCCCAGTCGGCATCAGAAAAACCAGTAATTTCAACAGTAGTATCAGTAGAAAACCAAACCCCATACCCTAATGTCCCATTAACATATTTGATGATGCGTTTGACAGCAAGAAGGTGAGACTCTTTAGGACTAGCTTGGTAACGGGCACAAACAACAACACTGAAAGAAATATCAGGACGACTGGCTGTGAGATACAGAAGACTCCCTATTATACTCCTATAAAGGGTAGGATCTACATCAATACCAGAGGAGTCTTTGGAGAGGTGAAGACTGGTGCTCATGGGAGTGCGTGCATGTTTGGCAAACTCAAGAGCAAACTTTGACACAAGATTTTTGGCATGCTTAGACTGAGAAACAAAAATACCTGAAGGAGACTGTTTAATTTGAAGACCCAAAAAATAAGACAACTCTCCCATCATGCTCATCTCAAACTCATGTGTCATGCAATCCGAAAAATATTTCACAAGATGATCAGCAGTGGATCCAAACACAATATCATTAACACAAATCTGAGCAACAAGAGTATGAGACTTAGTATGTTTCACAAATAAGGTCTTATCCACACTACCCCTTTGAAAATCATTATCAAGAAGAAATGTAGTAAGTCTATCATACCAAGCCCGATGAGCTAGTTTCAATCCATACAAGGCCTTGTCTAACTTGTAGACATGATTTGGACATTCAGGGTCCTCAAACCCTTTTGGTTGCTCAACATATGCCTCTTCTTTCAAGTACCCATTCAGAAAGGCACTTTTCACATCCATTTGAAACAATTTGAAACCAAGATAATAAGCAACACCAAGTAAAATACGAATAGATTCGAGACGTGCAACTGGGGCAAACGTCTCATCATAGTCAACACCCTCTACTTGTGTATAGCCTTGAGCAACCAACTGCTTTATTAGAACCACGCATACCATTCTCATCAGATTTATTTTTAAAGATCCACTTGGTACCTATCACATTCATGTCTCTAGGTCTGGGAACTAGAGTCCAAACATTGTTACGTTCAAATTGACCTAATTCTTCATACATAGCATTGACCCAACTATCATCTAGCAAGGCCTCTTTAAAATTCTTAGGTTCAATTAAAGAAACATAACACATATGTGATACCTCATCCCAAATCTATCTTCGAGTTTTCATTCGATCCGATACATTTCCAATCACTTGTGGAGCCAGATGATTCAGTTTCACCCTTGCTGATGGTTTGAACTCAGGACTTGCGGTGACAGAAGCATCATGAGTGATGTTTCTTTGTGCACTCTTTGGACTTTGACTTACCTGTGAGGATGGTGTCGTCTCAACTTCTTGTGCTTGGACCTCAGCTTCTCTTTGACTTTGTGGTTCAGTAACCAAGATTGGAGACTCACCATTGTCATCCTCATTTGTTGCTTGAGTAGGTGAACCTGTGTCATCTATAACCACATTGATAGATTCCATTAAAGAAGAAGTTCGCAGGTTATAGACTTGAAAAGCCCTACTTGTGGTTGAATACCCTAGAAAAATACCTTCATCACTTCGGGAGTCAAATTTGCCCAAAGGCTCTCTATCTTTGAAAATGTAACACTTACTTCCAAAAGTTTTGAAGTATTTTACATTAGGTTTCAATCCCTTCCACAATTCATATGGAGTTTGTAAAGTCTTGGCCCAAATACACGATTTATGACATAAACAGCAGTATTTAGGGCTTCAGCCCAAAACTTTGGAGGAAGTTTCTTGCTAAGGAGCATGACCCTAGCCATTTCTTGAACAACTTTGTTCTTCCTCTCAACCACTCCATTTTGTTGTGGAGTAATAGGTGTAGAAAATTCATGCTTAATTCCATGCATATCACAAAAATCCGAAAACGAACTGTTTTCAAATTCACGACCATGATCAATTCGGATTCTTACGATACGCCCAATGGACACACCCTGTTCATTTTGAATTTTAAGGACTAAGGCCTGGAAAGCATCAAACGTATCAAATTTTTCCCTAAAAAAATTTGCCTGTGAAAATCGAGTAAAATCATCAACAGTTAAAAAAATATATCTTTTACCTCCAATGCTTTCAGTGCGAGTAGGACCCATTAAATCCATGTGAACCAATTCAAGAGGACGTTTGGTTGTAAAGCTATTCACCTTTTTATGAGGGGCACGAGTCTGCTTTCCAAGTTGACATGGTCCACACACATGGTTCAGATTTTTACCTAGTTTAGGTACTCCTCTCACAAGCTCTTTGTTGGCTATCTTAGTTAGGCCTTTGAAATTCATATGACCTAATCTTTGATGCCACAAATCATGTTACTTATGATGGCAGAGTGACAAGTGAGATATCATTAGTAGTAACAATCCCATAGCAGTTATCAGATGTGTGAACCCCATGCAAGATAGTATTTCCCTTTTTATCCAAAATTTCACATTTATTTTTTGAAAACAATAATTCATGGTGGGAATCACACATTTGACTAATGCTCAAAAGATTTGCTTTAAGGCCATCAACAAGAAGAGCATTTTCGAGCTTGGGAAGACCAGTAACACTTATAGAGCCCTTACCAATGACTCTAGAAGTGCCGCCATCTCCAAAGGTAACAAGTCCTCCTTCATATTTTTCAAGGGAGGTGAAGTAGGATTTGTTACCGGACATGTGACGAGAGCACCCACTATCAAGATACCACATGTGTGAGTCACGTGCTTTGAGGGTAGTGTGAACAATTAAACAAGTTAAATCATCTTTTCTCACCCAAATCTTTTTGGTCTTGGTAAATGTCTTGGCGTTGTGAACACCCTCATGAATCTTGGTATTCCGCCTAGACATGTAAGGTTGTCTCCTAACCCAAAAAGTACTCAAATTTCTACCCTTTTGAGACACCTTACCAAACAATTCATAGCAATAAGGACGAATGTGGCCATACCTACCACCGTGATGGTGTAGACACCCCATTTTTGACCGTCCTCAAGACCTGGACGTCACCGCTTGAACACTCAGTGATAATCCGTGATTCGTGTTTGTTTGGAGTTCCCGGAGTCCTCGGCTACGCGCCTTGCCTCAGGATCTCCGAACTCGACCGATTTGTGTCTGGTTTTGCACCAAACACTTGTGCTTTGCCTTTGAGGGGCAGGGAATGCCTTCTGAGGCATCCCCACACACCACCGGCAGTGGCTAGAAGCCACCGGCTGGTGATTGTTGCCATCGGCACTATATTGTGCCGGTCGGCACTATTTTGTGCCGGTCGGCACTCCTTCTGGCAAAATGACCATTTTGCCCTGCCGATCACTTTACAGCTGTTGTTGGAGATATTTTCAGACAGCTTTGTAGCACTTGTTTCCCCTCCATACACGTGTATGGAGGGATGCCCTCCTTGTAAGCTTGTTTGACAAGCTTTACAAGATGGTTGCCTATAAGAGAAGGCCTTCTCTCTTGGCATTAGGGTTAGAAAAATTTTGGTTAGAAAGGTGAGAAGAAGCTCTGGTTTTAGGGTTTGAATCCTATATCTATTCTATCTCTCTTTTTCTCTCTTATTTGTGCACTAGGTGTTTGTGTCTTACTATTGCACATCAACACCTAGTGTTTCACCTTCCCTTGGCTACTGAGGTCCCAAGAGGTTGTTCTTGGTGTTCTTGACTGGTTTTGAGCTCAAGGAAGCAACAAAGTCAACATTTATGAAGAGGGTCAACAAGGGTGAGAAACTTACTTTATTTACCCCATTCTTGCACTCCATTTTGACCTATCCTTGAACTGTTTTTGTGCTTGGTGTTCAATATAAAAAAGTTCTGTTTTTTAGTCCTCTTGATAGTTTATTAAGGGTACTTTGTGCTTTGGGGAGGTTTGACCACCCTTAGGCCTTGAAAAGGCCACTTTTTGTGCTATTTTGTGAGAGATCCGAGACTTTGGTGTTAGGATCACTTCACCACTGAAATCTTGAGGGATTTCAGTGGTGAAGGTGATGCCTTGAAGTCCCAAGAAGGAGAGGGCCACCCCCTCTCCTTGATGTCCTTGAAAAGGGCAAGATTTGGTCTCTTAAGGGAGCATAGTTTTGTATGTTTGTTGAGCATGTCTTGGCTGCATTTTATGTTTATTATGCCTTAATATGACATTGCTAAGTGTTGGTTTTGGTACTCCTTGCATGTTTTGCATGGTTGCTTTGTAATGCCCCTTTGGTCCCTTAACATGCCTAGGTTGTTAGCCCTAGTTTGAGCATGCTTTAGGCTTAGACTCATGAATGTTTTATGCTTATTTTGACATGTTTTAGCTCTGTCCATAATCATTTGGGTTGATCTTGGCATGCATTATATAGCCCTTTTGCATTTTAGGCTTGCTAGCCTTTGACTATGCATGTGTAGCATGTGTTGCTTACCTTATTTTGATGGTTTGGAACCATTTAGTATGTCATTTCAGTCCATTTAACATGCTTGTTTGATTACCTTGCATGCCTCTTTGATGCTTCGGAAGCTTGTGCCTTATGCCTCATGTCTTAGCATTTGTGCATGTCTTCCTCGTCATGCCATTTAGATGCCATCTAAGTGGTCCTTTGGGCTTAGTTTTACATGCTAAAAATCTGTTTTGGATTGTTTGATGCATGCCATATTTGTTTTGCATAAGTATGGTTCAAAGCCTCATTGGTTTGCCTCAAGACTTGGGCCATTTGTTGCATGTTTAGCTTGCTTTGTTGCATGATTTGGCATCATGTTTTGCATGATTTTTAGAGTTTTATATGCATGCTAGTAGTCCATGTTTAACTCATTTCAAGTGTGCTTGAATGTTGTTTATTATGCTTAAGTGTTGGTGCCTTAACTTGTGCATGTGTGCATGTGTGTTTGGCCCTCATGATTTAGCATTTTGGCCAATGGTTTTAGGCCTATTTGGAGCTGCCTAATCCATGTTTGAGTCCACCCCCTTGCTTAGGTTGTGCACCTAGCATGTTTTGCTTGCTTGCATTGCCCATTTTGCATACTAGTTGACATGTCTAGGATTGCATCATATTGGCATGCATGCTAAGCCTCTTGAAGTGAAGTATGATGGAGGTTTGGCACCCTTATGTGCTTATTTGTATTGCATGCATTTGAAATCAAAGTTGCACACTTGGTTCTTTGGGCCATCATGCATGGAAATGCGTGATTGATGGTCCGAGAACCGAGGCACATCTTCCCTTGAGTCATCAATATGATAAGGAGTGTGTTTAGTGCATATATTCTTTGAATTGCATTGCCATGCCAGTATTTGCCCTCTATGAGTTTGAGAGTTGCGCTGCATTCATCTGCGGCATTGGCAGTGTTTAGTGCCGACCGGCAGTCAATTTTCAGCCGATGGACCAATTCAGTGCCGATGAGCTCAATCCACTGCCGGCAGAAGTTTTGTGCAGCCGGTAGTGATCTTCAGTATCTCAGGAAGCATTCCTAGGACTGTGGCAGTTTTCAAAGAAGCAAAGCAGGGAAAACAGAGGCAAGCTAGGCATGACAGTGCAATTCCGAGCGGAATCCGAGCACGCGCCTGCATTTGGCTCTCCTCCCGAGGTGGTTTACTGCTTTTCTTAGATCAATTAGTTTGTTAACTAATTAGGCTATTTGTAATATTTAATTAGCTTGCGTAGTTAATTAATTTGTATTATTCTTTTGGTCCCTCCGAGCGAGGGCAAATCTGTAATAAGTGTGCGTGGGTGTGTGCATGTCTTCCAACCCCCACTTCTTTCTTCCCTTTTACTTACCTGCTTTTAATGGTTAGTATTAGGGCACGTTTATTTTAGCATACCTTATGCTATGCAAGCGTGCATCCATGCATTTGTTGACATGCATCGGGCTCGGTACACCTTACAAACTGCATCGTACTTTCAATTCCAAATTGAATACGTGCATCGAATAAAGTGCATTTCACATGCCATCTTTAGGGTTAGCCGAGCCTACTCTAAATTGCATCCTTGCCTGTGTTGCATTAGCCGCTTAACATGACCTAGGGACATGCATGTCTACTAACTAGTTTTTTGTTTTGGCACGGAGTACGATGTAAGTATTTTACGCTTTAGCATACCACATGCGTGTGAATGTTGCCATGACAGTATGCTTACCATGCGGCTAAGTGCTTATGTGAGATAAACTGTTTGAATGCCTGTGGGTGGAGGTTGGGTTGCTTGAGTTGGAAAACTCATTGAAATCCGTATTTTAGCCTACTTGCGAGTAGCAAATTCCAAAGCATTTTCAAAACGAACGGATATGCAATGTTTATTTCCAAATTAGGCGATCTAGTCTATACTTGTTTGTTGTGCGCATAACGTAGTAATTCTAGGCTAATAACCGGAATAAGAACACATAATGTTTTCAAAATCAGATATCACGGTTAGTAGAGGCCGGTCTTCGGACCGGGCAAAACGGGGTGCTCATAGCTGACCTTCCCCGATCGTACCCAAGCTCCCGAGCCAAGACCACTTTGGTGATGACGGACACGTGGCCTTCGGCACCGAGTCAGGGTTTCCTAAATTTCCCATTTTAAAAAAATATTTAGGTGGCGACTCTGTAATCTGGCAAAGCAGTCCATGTTTGGCACTACTTTTCAAAAAATCTATTTTCTCAAATGATTTGCCAGAGTTGGACTCTTTGGTTCAAGATTTAGAACCGCAACACAACAATTGAGTCCGAACTGTTAGACGGAAGCCCATGGGTGCGTCTACAGTTTCTGGCGACTCTGCTGGGGAGTTTAGAGAGCTTGACTCGAACTTGTGATATCCTATTTTGACTACACTTATGTGTTTCTTTGCATTGCATGTGCATTGGTGCGCCTAGGACACCGTGTTGGCCATCTGCTATTCCTGAGCGGTTTGCCGGAGGCGTGTCTTGTCAAGGCATGTCCATAAGGCTGACCGGTTGCGGGCTCTGCCAGTATGGGAACACAAACCCCGGTTTTACCGGGGCACCCTCTTTGACCATTCGACCTAGTGCATATTCGGAATCCGTAGTGACCATTCCAAGCTAGGACAGGTTGCTCACCCGATCATAGTTTGTTTCAAACCGCTACGTGCGTAGTGAAACCCTAGCTCCTGACAAAAATAGGACAGGGAAACCCTACTCCAGCATAGGGGTGTATTGGTTCTCTTTTACATGCTACGTGCTTTTAGAGTGTATCTCTACAGGGGAATGCATATACCAGTTTGCGAGTCTGGGTATCCGGCCTGCGGGCACCAGTATCAGTATTTTGAGAATCAGTTATATCTGTGTATCGATTGATTTAGGCGATGATTTGGGAACGGATCGGTAGTAGAGTACAATTGTCCGGCTGCATCCGTGTTTGATCTGTTTAGAAATTTGAAATCGCTTGTTTTCCGTTTGATTCGAGATTGAGAGTTGATCCGAAGCAGTGGTATCTTCTTCTTACTAAGGCAGAACTGATCATGACGCAAAATTTAGAAGAGATCGTGGTCATGACGGCCGCGTTGAGTCAAGAAACCAACCCACAGAATGAGACTACTGTTGACATGCCGCATCCACCCAGGTTGCCTGCCGCACATCCAATTTGGACTCCTCAACTATATCAGGCTCGCGAGCCCACTACATTTGAACTAATGGGAATGATAGGTGATCTTCAAAGATCCGTGGCGGATCTCGCCTATGGAATGTCTGTTTCGCCACCAGCTGCACCATATGCCGGAGGCTTTATACCCCAGGAGCCCCCACTACTAGGACGAATTGTAATTGAACTCAGCCAATCGGAGATGGCCTCCAGCTATGGCAACGATGCAGCAAACCAAACTCTAGATCAGGCCGAGGCCAGAGATAAAGGCAAGGTGAAGGCAGATGCCGACCCTACCGAATAACTGTTGTGTGCAGTAGAGGCTTTGAAAGCCGGGGGAATGAACAAGCAACAGATATCCGCAGTTATGTCAAAAGCTGTGGAAGATGCTTTCCCCACCCCGCCCGAGGGCAATTCCAGTCAAACAGAGAATCGGGATAGGCCCCGTCATGCCAAGACAGTTCTTCCCGCTCCAAACCTTGCATCCGGAAAGGATCAGAGACCCAAGGCCGCACCCGCCGATCCGTTCGCTAGTGCATCTAGCAAGAATGCTCAGACTCCAAAGTACCTGCCCCGAGGGCGCAGGGTCTTCCATGCTCTCTACATGCCATTATCCAAGGCACTTCAAATCCTTGCCGAGAGGGGACACCTTAAACCCCTGGAGCCTCGGCCCCTCCCGAAGAATCTCCCCGCCATGCATGATGCTTCCTGTCTTGCGTATCGCCAGATCGCCATGCCACTGATAATTGCTTCCGCCTCCGTCATGAAGTACAAGACTTGATTGACAACGAGGCTATCCTCCCGCCCACCTCAGCAAAATCCGTCACCACTCAGTTGTTGGATTTCGAGGACACAGATACTGCAAGCATGTAATTAGAAGGTGAACCGCCTGTGGCAGTGTCTGGTACATTTTTGGATATGGCGTCTGGCACGCAATTTTGACCACCTGCCAACGCTAGTTTTGTAAATCCCGACTTGGGTGTCGAGTCAGTCTTCTGTTTTGTCTTGAGCCTGTCTCATTGTTTTGAGTCAGTCATTTTGCTTAAGGGTCTGTCTAATTGTAATGAGTCAGTCCCTCTCGTATAGAATACCAGGTGATTTCGGGGTTGTTGCCTCAAACACCGTTTTGTCTTTCAAATAGTTGTTTTGCTTTTTGAGTTTGTTTCTGCCGAGGAGCCAGTTATGCCAAAGAAATCAATGAAACAATTTGCGGCTATCATGGGCGAATTTGCTATTTGAGCGGTATGCGGAGAATTTGGATGAAACGACAGTGCATTTCACCTACTCTCCTGTGCCATGAACGTCGTCGTAATGACCTAAGTTTTTCATAAAACCCTTTTTGAATACTGCGGTGATAAAAACGAAGAGGAAGGAATTCCTCGGGTTTTTGGCAAAATTTGATCAATTTGAGAGAAAGAGAGGCCTGCTAAGCTTTTAATGAATGAAATCATGCTTGTCGGCGTGAGTACTGAGAAGGACCCTGGCCTGATCCAGACTGGTTCCACATTGTCTTCAACACGAGCGATTTGTCGCTTTCTTTAAAAAAAAAAAACTTTCAAAAACAAAAAATATTGCGCAGTCTTGCGAAGACCTGTGTGAAACCGCTCTTGAGATGGTGCAGCCCAGGATCGCTCCCAACCTCGAGATTTGATTTATCTGTTGCAAACCGGAATCTGTTCAAAACGATCAGTACCATGAAACGCCTGTGTGGCCCATTTCAAGGCAGCCCTCGAGCAAGAGGCATCAAAGTTAGATCAGGAAGATCAGATCCCACTAAGCAAAGCTCGAGAAGTGACCGTGATGAATTCTCCTGCAAGTCAATACAACAGTCGCTCTCCTGGATACGGAGAGGCTTCAATCTCAAAACCATTTGGCATGGGCTTGCTACACTTTTACCCTTCGAGAGGCTCGCTGGGCCGAAAACCCGGAAGGGTGGCCCAGACAAAAGTTAGAGCAAAGAAAAGAAAAGAAAAAAAAGAAAAATATATATGAAAAAGGAAGAGAAAAAGAAAAGAAAAAAAAAAGAAAAATACAAAAGAAGCAAAAAAAGGAAAGAACAGAGAATAGCAAAAGGAAAGAAACAAAAAAAATGTAAAAGAAAAGAAAAACAAAGAGAAGAAAAACAAAGCTCGCAAGGTCGAAAACCTGCAACAGGCGCCTTGGCAAAAGTTAGAGCCTAAACAGTGAAGGTTAAAATACCCGAGTGTACCTTAACCGGAACTACGTAAGGCTTGATTCCCATGTTTGGGATACGTAGGCAACTTCATCCTGAAGTCCAGCCCCCAACGCTTTAATAGCGTCTCAGTCCATGCCATGGTTTTGATCACTTTTGCCTCCTCCGAATTTGATGTCTCGATTGCAGCAACCTGGAACTACGTGATTAACTTCCTCTTGAAGTCCAAACCACCAACACATTCCAGGTGACTGTGTCCATATATTGATTCAAACCGTCTTCGTCCCCTCCGCGTCCGAGGGTCTGATCGTCGTCAGCAAAAGACTGGCTTACAATATGCCGCGGCATCATCCAAACAAGGGGCAACTTTCCGTTGCCATGCATTACCGTAAGTTTCCCTGAGTTACCATCCAAACCAGGGGCAACTTTCCGTTGCCTTGTCCCCGTTTTAAGCAAGGGGCAATTTCCATTGCTTCCAATCCGAGGTTGCGCATCTCAAGGGTAAGTTCCGCGCTCGTTGAGCATTGACTGTTTGCAAAAAAGTAGTTTCTGAAAATTTTCACTGAGGTTGACTTATTTTCCCGAAAACTGTTTCATTTTCAAAATTGGACCATGTTTGGACCCAAAAAGGAGAATTTTCAGTGCTCACAGCCTGATTCGCATGATTTTCAAATCAAAAATCGAATAAGTGTGTTTATCCAACCCTCATTTTTGATCAAGACTGTTTTAGAAAAACAAAAAGAAAAATGGTCAAAATGACGAACTAGGGGCACAGTCGAGTCGGGTGTTCCGCCTCCCCCTTTTGTTATCAAAGCACTTGCCAAGCAGGCACTCCATCACCAGAAGAAATAGCCGTGAGCTAACAATGTTGGGCATGAACCCACAACCTCTCGTTTGTCCATCAACCATGCCTGGGGAGGGATGAAAAATGAGAGAATAAAAAAAAATAGAGAGGTGTAAGATGAGAGAAAAGTAAGAAAAGGGTTTTTGAGAGAAAAACGAGCCTGAGGGCCGAGCGATGCGAGTATCACAAATCAGAAAGGGTGGGAAATAATACCCGGAGGAACTGGCTTCTCGAGATCTGAGGTCTTTTTGTAAACACGTCCGTGTGTCGTGTCTTTTGATTTGTCGGTCTCGGTTTTAGCTTTAAGTCTTTTTCGAGCGTGTCTCGTTCTTTTAGGTTGTGTGCCTTTTATTTCTGTGTTTGAGTCTGTCTTGTCGTGTTCTGTGGTAGGCTCGATACCCCGGTCGTGAAACCCCCTTCCAAAAAAAATCGTGGTGCTCAGAATGCTGTGCCACTCTTTACATCTATGCGAAGCAAGAGAAAGAGGGGGAAAATTTGGGACATTCGAGTGTGTTTCAACTGCAACCGTGTCAACTTTGTGATCCGTCTTGTCAGATTAGGGGCTACTTGTTCGGGGTTTGCTGTGTGCAGAATGAACCGAATGCTGTGTTATGGGCTATATGCAGGTCAATCCCCAGTAGAGTATGGGCTGTATATCCAGATTGAGCAGTGATTTGTATGAGTTGTTTTGCTGATTAATTGGGTGACTATCTGATTACCACAGTATAATTGCTCAAGTTTCAGACAACAGATCAATATCATGTACATTTGAGGTGTAATATGATGCAATGCAGTGCAAACCAAGAGATGTATAGATATAACACTCTTTTTAGACAAAAGGTTTGTTTCATATAATCTTTTTCAAGTACAAGTTTGAGGAAAACAAAAAAAATCTGCCTGTGGTAGTACAAAATAATCTATCTACCAACAAAAGAGAAAAGTACAAGAAAAGAAATAAGAAAAACAGCAAAAGTCTGGGTCATCAATGTCATCAATGGCCTCGCGCCGCGGGATCTGTCCTCGCCCTCTTCCTAGGCAGAAGTCCAGGAGCATCACCGGAAGTGTCACTGTCTGAGTCCGAGCTGCCCCCGGCCTCCTCCTCGGATGCCTCCGCCTCCTCCTCAGACTCGTCGTCTGGAACCGGAGCCATGAAGTGCTCCCGGCATAATCGCCCTCCTGCAGTGCGGGGAATATCCTGCCATCCCGGGTAGACACGGGAGGTCCAGGTGGAGCGACGCCACCCACCGGAGGAAGTGGGAAGGGAGGCTGAAAAACATGAAAGGCAAATGCATCAGTATGTATGAAGCAGTTTATCAGGTCTGCGAGAATACAGAGTCTGAAGTATGAATGCCGTGGCGATTGAAATAGTGCACGAATGCGGATGAGTACTGAGAGTATGAATGCCGTGGCAGCTTGAAACAGTCAGAATGCATTGTATGAGTCTGAGTATGAATGCCGTGAGCGGTTGAAACAAAGATGTAATGAAGCAGGCGAATACAAAGGTATCAAGTGCTGTGAGGGCTGGGTATCCAAGTGTTGTATCGTGCATCAGATTATGCGAAGCAGTTTGGGTATGATTTGAAGCTATGACAGAGAGAACATACCGGAAGGCCGTAAAAGGCTAGGAAGTCGAAGGTCCGCTGTAACATCCCCGCCATGGAGGCATTCATCTCCAATGACCGCCGGGTGTACTCAGAAGACGCCTGCAAAGGAATCAGATGCATCAATATTCTATGGAATATCAAATAAACTGAAATGAAACAAGCTGACAGAATGCAAGATACACACCGAGGCAAGTAGGGGATACCGACAAACTCGTGATCAGCCGGCGGAGGGGCGAAGGGAATCTGATAGGTCGCCCCATCCGACCCCCGGAAAGACAGTGAAGCGGGTAGAGCGGGCCAACTAGCCTCCCGTCCCCTCTAGACTCCGCTCCTGCCGCGGACTCGAGCCCTCCTCGGCGCTCCTCCTGCTCCGGCCGCCGGCGCTGCGGGTCTCTCTCTCTCAGCTCGGCGACCACCACTCAGCGGCCGCATGATGAAGGTCCGGACGTACTCTAAGTAATCGCCCTCGCCTCTGAAGCCGTCCGCCTCCCAGCCGATGGTGCAGTCCGCCATCTGCTCAGCGGTGAAATGCTCGATATCCCGCATGTGCTCAGGAGGGTGCACCGGGACTATCTGCTCAGGTAAACCTAAGGTCTGACGCAAGAAGTGCTCGCCCAGGTACCAAGCCCGACAGACCGGGCCCTCCAGCAAAATCCGGTAACGCGAGCTCTCAACGGCACCGGCAAACCGATCCCGCACCATCGCTGGCAGAGGAGCCCACGGCTGCCAGGTGATCTGAAATTGAAATACAGTTTGTTACCTACTGGTATTGCAAATATACGGTGGAAAAGTGAAGCTTAAATGAACTGCAAATAAAACATACCTCAGCAGGGGTGATGGTGTCGAAGTAACGGCGGAAGAAGCTGAATGTCTCCCGCTGCCTCCGGGTGCACCTCCCGTCGAAGCGGCGTGAGAACGGGATGACCAGAGGGGTCTCCGCATCAGGCACGGGAGCGAGCCTAGGGAAGTAGGCATAAACCCATAACTGCAAGGTGAATACCAGAATATTCATTAGATAAGGCAGAATACAGAATAAAGCATGAAATAACAGAGCCGTGTGTTGTGCAGTGTTGAGCAGAGTGTGCCGCGTGTACAGTGTACAGACAGTGTAGAGCAGAGCATGTGTGTGCCGCTTGTACAGTATACAGCAAGTGTAAAGCAAACTACAGTGTGTGTAGTGTGCAGAGTACAGAAAGTACAGAACAGAAATGTAAAGCAGAGGAGAAGGCATACCTCCCAAGCTCGCCAGTAGCCTCCGAGCAACTGCCCGCTGCCACGGGAGACCGAGCTCATGTACCCGTAAAGAGTGGCCAGAGCCGCGCCACCCCAATCAAAACGCAAGATATCTCGGACGTCCACCAGTGCGCTGAGAAGGCAGAGGGGCACTGTGTTCGCCCGGTCGGCGAAGAGGGTCGTCCCTAGCAAAAACATCAGGAAGCCGCGTGCATACCTCTCTACGGCCTCTTGGGTCATCGAAGCTGCATCAACAAGAAGAAGCTGCACCCGAAACTACACCTCGAACCAAGAATACCGGACAAAGCCGGGACGAGCGAGAGGTGGAGCCGCACCAAGCAAGTGGATCTGAGCGGTGGTCCAATCGTCCATATCGGTGTCGAAGGGGATCGGATCACCCCCTACCCCGATGCCGGTGAGCACCGAGAAGTCGTAGGGAGTCATCGTCATGTCTCCCGCTGCCGATAGGTGGAACGAGTCGGTGGTGTCCCACCACCTCTCTGCCAAGGCAGCTAGAAGAGGCCTGCAGGCAGTAAGCCGGGTCAGACCCCTGCAGAAAGAACCAAAGCCCGCATCGTCCACGATGCGTCGAACCGCCTCGGGAAGCTCCAAGTACCAATCTCGGGCCGCGACATTCCCTTACCCGCGGATGGTATGGGAATCTCCCTGTTTTCAAACAAATGGTTGCAAAGCAATATGAAATGTACAGTTCTGAGGAAATATGTTAAAATCGATACAAGTCTAGCATGCGTGCAAGTTTTTCAGATTCGACAGATACCGGGTTTCAGTGTATTACGGTGGACTACGGCCTGTGATGTGTCAGTGTGTTTGTTTGTGAGAGTCAGCATACAGATATGGTGCATGTGTGCACATTTTTCAGATTCAAGCAGATGTCGGGTTATAGTGTGCCAGTAGGTGAACTACAACGTATGATGCGTCAGCGTGTTGTGTGTGGTTCAGTTTAAATACAGCATACAATATGTTTTCAGATTCGAATAAGTGCCGGGTGTTGGTAAGTTTGCAGTGAAGTACGGTGTGTGCCGTGTGTTTGGGGTGATTGAGACTAGTGCAGTGTGTGTGCATGTGTCCGTCTTAAACAGATATCAGTTGTAAACATGATTGCGATCAACTACAGTATATAGCATATCAGAGCTAAGCAGTTAAAGGACAGACTCAACTATGGCAGTTAACAGTTCTACATTACAGAAAGTAAAACAGAGAAAAAATGTTACCTCGGAAGCGCCGAAGGATAGGTGAGAGGTCGGCTCATGAGAGAAGCTCGAGTCCAGTCGGCAAGCCGCGGAAATGGCGAAGACCATCCGGAGGTAGAACGTGGATCGCCGGGCGGTAGGTCGCCGGGTCGAAGGGACGCTCGCTCAATGGGAGGAGCTCGACCCCGGGATCCATCTCGTGATCCGGGGGAGTCCCGACGTGTGGAACATCGTCAGCCATGGCAACGGTGATGAGAAAATGGCCGGAAGAGCCGGAATGTAAAGAGTCAACCGAAAAAGTCAACCCCGAGCGGGCCGAAAATGACCGGGAAGGCCGGAAGATGGAAAGACGCGGAAATGAAGAGGAAATCGAGGGGAACAAGTCCTGAAAAAGTGGAAATAGCAAAGGGAGTGCCGAAATGAAATTTCAATCGGTCGAAAATGTTTGAAACGCGGTGAACTTCGCGAATCGGACGATGAAAATGGCGCGAAAACTCAAAGAAATGAGGGAATGAGAAGAAAATAACGCTCTAGAGAGAGAGGGTGAGAGTTTTCGGCGGTATAGAAGTGTTTAGAATAGGGTTGGAAACCCTATTTTATAAGACCCGGAGCAAAATGGCAAAACTGCCCCCGATCAGGCATTTTTGGCCGGCCGGCACTATTTTGTGCCGGTCGGCACAATGTTGTGCCGATGAGTATTTTCTACAGTCGGTGGCCAGTCGGTGGTGTTCCCACAGCCTTGCTTAGGCTATATGAGCAGTTTTGGGTCTTCATAGTTCAAGAAAGTGCATCCCCGATGCTAAAACCGGCCTCCGTTTTGACCTCGGACCGTGTCTTCTGTGCGTGGCACTCAAATTCAAGCAAAGATTGTATCCTTTTGTATCCTTTTGTCTTTTACAAGATTCAAAAGTTGCCCCGTCTGCTTTGCATACATCCATCGCGTTGTCTAACGCATCGCGCTATCTTGCGCATCATATTGCATTTGGCATGCATTCAATCACACTGTTTTGTGCACTCACGTTGTCTAACGCATCGCGCTATCTTGCGCATCATATTGCATTTGGTATGCATTCAATCGCACTGTTTTGTGCACTCACGTTGTCTAACGCATCGCGCTATCTTGCGCATCATATTGCATTTGGCATGCATTCAATCGCACTGTTTTGTGCACTCGCGTTGTCTAACGCATCGCGCTATCTTGCGCATCATATTGCATTTCTCATGCATTCAATCGCACTGTTTTGTGCACTCGCATTGTCTAACGCATCGCGCTATCTTGCGCATCATATTGCATTTGGCATGCATTCAATCGCACTGTTTTGTGCACTCGCGTTGTCTAACGCATCGCGCTATCTTGCGCACCTCCATCGCACTGTCTTGTGCATTACATTTCATTCGCGCTATTTTGCGCATCGCGCCGTTTGGCGCGCCCTCTTTGCATTGTTTTCCATCCTTTGAGGCACACATACCTCATTGCACTCCATTTTCTATCTTTTGAGACACGCACGTCTCATTTGCCCCATTTGCATTGGCATGCGCGTCCCATATGCGTTGCCTTTTCCCCCCCTCTCGCGTGTACTACGCTGAGAGGCTTCTTTTTGCTTTTGTTTTCCCTCTCTCGCGTGTACTACGCTGAGAGGCTTTTGTTTTTCCCCTCTCGCGTGTACTGCGCTGAGAGGTTTCCTTTTGTCCCCCCCTCTCGCGTGTACTACGCTGAGAGGCTTCTTTTTGCTTTTGTTTTCCCTCTCTCGCGTGTACTACGCTGAGAGGCTTTTGTTTTTCCTCTCTCGCGTGTACTGCGCTGAGAGGTTTCCTTTTTCCCCCCCCTCTCGCGTGTACTACGCTGAGAGGCTTCTTTTTGCTTTTGTTTTCCCTCTCTCGCGTGTACTACGTTGAGAGACTTTTGTTTTTTCCTCTCTCGCGTGTACTACGCTGAGAGGCCTTTTTGTCTTTCCCCTCTCGCGTGTACTACGCTGAGAGGTTTCTTTTTTGCCTTGTTTTTTCCTCTCCTGTGTGCGATACGCTGAGAGATGTTGTGCTTGAGACTCCGGGTATTCTCGGTAGGCGCTTTTAGCCTTCTCTGCGTAAGACGCCGTGAGAATTGTATAACTCGCTTAATCCCTGCTGCATGAGATATAGTTTGGTTCGAGTTTACTCATTTGCATCACATTCACTTAAAGTGTTGTGTACTCGATGCCCCCGGGTCTGGCGAGACCTTAAACACGCGCAGTCTAGGAGACCTTAAATCCTTGGAAGGTGCAAGACCTTCGGTGCATTAAGGTGTGCACCTCATCGCATTTGGCATGCATTGTATCGCACTTTCTAAACGCATCGCGCTATTTTGCGCATCTCATTGCATTTGGCATGCATCACATCGCACTGTCTTGTGCACCGCATCTCAAATCATGCATTGCCCCCCCCCCCCCGATCTGGCGAGACCTTAAACATGCGCGGTCTAGGAGACCTTAAATCCTTGGAGGGTGCGAAACCTTTACCGTATTCGCACGGTCTGGGAGACCTTAAATCCTTGGAAGGTGCAAGACCTTCATTGTTTCGGCACACACAATTCATGCATTATCATGCATTCATAAAGCCGCACGTTGCCGCACATTTCAAATTCATGCATTGTCATGCATTCAAAAATCGCGCGTTGGCGCGTATTTCGGAAACAACATGCATTGTCATGCATCGCATCCCGGTCTAGGAGACCTTAAATCCTCTGAAGGTGCAATTCCTTCGGTGTTTGTCGTGCCCGAACAACTTCCGGTGGTCTGGTAAAGCCACCTGTCTGTGCTTGCGGTGAGTTCCTAGAAGACCAACTGGGACGGTGAAAACTAGAGTTTGAACGGCTTATGCCTAGAACGCAAAGGTTCGGGATTTCCGAGACTAAAGTCTGGTTTAAATACCCAGGGGGTGTACCCTCGGCTTGAAATCTGTATGGAAGCCCCATAGGTTGAGGTGGCATGTTTGCACCTCAATTCTGGATACCGAACCAACCTAGTATACCGCCCTGTTGGTAAGATAGGGAAAGCTGCAATCATAGTCATTAGCATATTGCATATGTCATGCATCATTTGTAAATACTGCATACGTCATGCATTTCAAAAAAATCCAAAAACAAAAAAAAAACATGCATTTGTCATGCATTTCATTGTAAAATAGTGCATATGTCATGCATTTTCTGTAAATCTCCATTGCATATTGTATATATCGCATTTTAGTTGCATGCATCCACTGCATCATCCTCCATCTATAGCTTGCACCTTTCCTTGCTGAGCTTGGTCTGGTATGTGCCCTTACTTTTCACATTGAAGCACAGTTTTGCATGTGTATCGCGCCTACTCCACGCTGGTATGTTGGATTGAGGTTGCGGCACCTTTTCTGTGTTTAGACATGGCTTGTATGTGTACATGCCTTTCCTAGGCAAAATACGGTTTGGCTACACGCCATATCCATTGTAGATATTACATTGTAGTGTAATCATTGCATCCGGCATTAGGATCATTATTCCCTCCCCAGCGGGTCGTTTCCCCACTTATGTCATTCCACCCAATACTTGTTCTTGTGTCCGTGCGAAGTACTCATAGATCAGACATCGTTCTATGGGAGACGGACTTGCTACCTCCATCAACCTATTTGACATATGTGTGGTTTCGAACCGCTCATGATTGAATCATGATTCAATTGCTCTGCATTTAGTTTGCTTAGTTTCAATTGCATTGCATTTCCATTTGCATTATTCATACATCATTTTGTATATATTGCATATCATCTTGCATTCATTTCGCATTGTCATGCATGTGGCTAACAATATTGTACCTGTTAAGTTTGCTTTCTTTACAGGCACAATATTGTATGTACGGCTCATTTGAGGCCGGCGCAACCGGACGAGCCGCACAGGTATTGTGTTCTCCGAGTGAGACGTTTTGAGAATTGCATAATTCTCTTACATCCTTTCTGCATTGTAGTGTAGTTTGGCGTATGCTAGCTTATAACTGTCGCATGTGTGCTTCATTACAGCTTTCTTTGCGTGATCATAAGTTATGCTCGGCCTTTTGCATCGTCAATTGCATCTTGCCCCTGCCTACGGGCGCATACCTTATCTGCGGCTTGTATGCCTGTGTCTGAACTACGGTGGTTTGATTCCTAAAGGGATACATAGGCAGCTTGCGAGTTCAACCATTTGCGCTTTGTATGTTTGTCCAAGTCTTCGGCCTTGTCAAAAATGGGTTGTCTCTGGGCTTTGACATTCACTCCTGTCATTGTTATGACTTCCGAGTTCTGTCAAAGAGGGGCAACTGTAGACACCCCATTTTTGACCGTCCTCAAGACCTGGACGTCACCACTTGAACACTCGGTGATAATCCGTGATTCGTGTTTGTTTGGAGTTCCCGGAGTCCTCGGCTACGCGCCTTGCCTTAGGATCTCCGAACTCGACCGTTTTGTGTCTGGTTTTGCACCAAACACTTGTGCTTTGCCTTTGAGGGGCAGGGAATGCCTTCTGAGGCATCCCCACACACCACCGGCAGTGGCTAGAAGCCACCGGCTGGTGATTGTTGCCATCGGCACTATATTGTGCCGGTCGGCACTCCTTTTGGCAAAATGACCATTTTGCCCTGCCGATCACTTTACAGCTGTTGTTGGAGATATTTTCAGACAGCTTTGTAGCACTTGTTTCCCCTCCATACACGTGTATGGAGGGATGCCCTCCTTGTAAGCTTGTTTGACAAGCTTTACAAGATGGTTGCCTATAAGAGAAGGCCTTCTCTCTTGGCATTAGGGTTAGAAAAATTTTGGTTAGAAAGGTGAGAAGAAGCTCTGGTTTTAGGGTTTGAATCCTATATCTATTCTATCTCTCTTTTTCTCTCTTATTTGTGCACTAGGTGTTTGTGTCTTACTATTGCACATCAACACCTAGTGTTTCACCTTCCCTTGGCTACTGAGGTCCCAAGAGGTTGTTCTTGGTGTTCTTGACTGGTTTTGAGCTCAAGGAAGCAACAAAGTCAGCATTTGTGAAGAGGGTCAACAAGGGTGAGAAACTTACTTTATTTACCCCATTCTTGCGCTCCATTTTGACCTATCCTTGAACTATTTTTGTGCTTGGTGTTCAATACAAAAAAGTTCTGTTTTTTAGTCCTCTTGATAGTTTATTAAGGGTACTTTGTGCTTTGGGGAGGTTTGACCACCCTTAGGCCTTGAAAAGGCCACTTTCTGTGCTATTTTGTGAGAGATCCGAGACTTTGGTGTTAGGATCTCTTCACCACTGAAATCTTGAGGGATTTCAGTGGTGAAGGTGATGCCTTGAAGTCCCAAGAAGGAGAGGGCCACCCCCTCTCCTTGATGTCCTTGAAAAGGGCAAGATTTGGTCTCTTAAGGGAGCATAGTTTTGTATGTTTGTTGAGCATGTCTTGGCTGCATTTTATGTTTATTATGCCCTAATATGGCATTGCTAAGTGTTGGTTTTGGTACTCCTTGCATGTTTTTCATGGTTGCTTTGTAATGCCCTTTTGGTCCCTTAACATGCCTAGGTTGTTAGCCCTAGTTTGAGCATGCTTTAGGCTTAGACTCATGAATGTTTTATGCTTATTTTGACATGTTTTAGCTCTGTCCATAATCATTTTGGTTGATCTTGGCATGCATTATATAGCCCCTTTGCATTTTAGGCTTGCTAGCCTTTGAGTATGCATGTGCAGCATGTGTTGCTTAGCTTATTTTGATGGTTTGGAACCATTTAGTATGTCATTTCAGTCCATTTAACATGCTTGTTTGATTACCTTGCATGCCTCTTTGATGCTTCGGAAGCTTGTGCCTTATGCCTCATGTCTTAGCATTTGTGCATGTCTTCCTGGTCATGCCATTTAGATGCCATCTAAGTGGTCCTTTGGGCTTAGTTTTACATGCTAAAAATCTGTTTTGGATTGTTCGATGCATGCCATATTTGTTTTGCATAAGTATGGTTCAATGCCTCATTGGTTTGCCTCAAGACTTGGGCCATTTGTTGCATGTTTAGCTTGCTTTGTTGCATGATTTGGCATCATGTTTTGCATGATTTTTAGAGTTTTATATGCATGCTAGTAGTCCATGTTTAACTCATTTCAAGTGTGCTTGAATGTTGTTTATTATGCTTAAGTGTTGGTGCCTTAACTTGTGCATGTGTGCATGTGTGTTTGGCCCTCATGATTTAGCATTTTGGCCAATGGTTTTAGGCCTATTTGGAGCTGCCTAATCCATGTTTGAGTCCACCCCCTTGCTTAGTTCATATGCTTCCTTGCTTAGGTTGTGCACCTAGCATGTTTTGCTTGCTTGCATTGCCCATTTTGCATACTAGTTGACATGTCTAGGATTGCATCATATTGGCATGCATGCTAAGCCTCTTGAAGTGAAGTATGATGGAGGTTTGGCACCCTTATGTGCTTATTTGTATTGCATGCATTTGAAATCAAAGTTGCACACTTGGTTCTTTGGGCCATCATGCATGGAAATGCGTGATTGATGGTCCGAGAACCGAGGCACATCTTCCCTTGAGTCATCAATATGATAAGGAGTGTGTTTAGTGCATATATTCTTTGAATTGCATTGCCATGCCAGTATTTGCCCTCTGCTGCTGTGAGTTGCAGGTTCTGCAGGCATTCAGTGCCGGCCGGCAGTGTTTAGTGCCGACCGGCAGTCAATTTTCAGCCGATGGACCAATTCAGTGCCGATGAGCTCAATCCACTGCCGGCGGAAGTTTTGTGCAGCCGGTAGTGATCTTCAGTATCTCAGGAAGCATTCCTAGGACTGTGGCAGTTTTCAGAGGAGCAAAGCAGGGAAAACAGAGGCAAGCTAGGCATGACAGTGCAATTCCGAGCGGAATCCGAGCACGCGCCTGCATTTGGCTCTCCTCCCGAGGCGGTTTACTGCTTTTCTTAGATCAATTAGTTTGTTAACTAATTAGGCTATTTGTAATATTTAATTAGCTTGCGTAGTTAATTAATTTGTATTATTCTTTTGGTCCCTCCGAGCGAGGGAAAATCTGTAATAAGTGTGCGTGGGTGTGTGCATGTCTTCCAACCCCCACTTCTTTCTTCCCTTTTACTTACCTGCTTTTAATGGTTAGTATTAGGGCACGTTTATTTTAGCATACCTTATGCTATGCATGCGTGTATCCATGTATTTGTTGACATGCATCGGGCTCGGTACACCATACAAACTGCATCGTACTTTCAATTCCAAATTGAATACGTGCATCGAATAAAGTGCATTTCACATGCCATCTTTAGGGTTAGCCGAGCCTACTCTAAATTGCATCCTTGCCTGTGTTGCATTAGCCACTTAACATGACCTAGGGACATGCATGTCTACTAACTAGTTTCTTGTTTTGGCACGGAGTACGATGTAAGTATTTTACGCTTTAGCATACCACCTGCGTGTGAATGTTGCCATGACAGTATGCTTACCATGCGGCTAAGTGCTTATGTGAGATAAACTGTTTGAATGCCTGTGGGTGGAGGTTGGGTTGCTTGAGTTGGAAAACTAATTGAAATCCGTATTTTAGCCTACTTGCGAGTAGCAAGTTCCAAAGTATTTTCAAAACGAACGGATATGCAATGTTTATTTCCAAATTAGGCGATCTAGTCTATACTTGTTTGTTGTGCGCATAACGTAGTAATTCTAGGCTAATAACCGGAATAAGAACACATAATGTTTTCAAAATCAGATATCACGGTTAGTAGAGGCCGGTCTTCGGACCGGGCAAAACGGGGTGCTCATAGCTGACCTTCCCCGATCGTACCCAAGCTCCCGAGCCAAGACCACTTTGGTGATGACGGACACGTGGCCTTCGGCACCGAGTCAGGGTTTCCTAAATTTCCCATTTTAAAAAAATATTTAGGTGGCGACTCTGTAATCTGGCAAAGCAGTCCATGTTTGGCACTACTTTTCAAAAAATCTGTTTTCTCAAACGATTTGCCAGAGTTGGACTCTTTGGTTCAAGATTTAGAACCGCAACACAAAAATTGAGTCCGAACTGTTAGACGGAAGCCCACGAGCGCGTCTACAGATGGCAAATAAAACAGGTTTTACCTCTCTTTTGTTGATCTTACCCCGTTTAGGTAGATGAAGAGAGGGATCACCCTGGTCTACCTTCAGCTTTCCCTTTGCTTGAGTCTTCAGGTCATGTGAAGTAGAGGCCCGTCCCTTGTGAGCTGTCGCACCATAGCCTAGCCCACTTTTGTCACAACCCATTTGTTGAGACTTGAGGATGTCTTCTAAAGATTTGGAACCTTTGTTCCACATGGCAATAGTGGCTCTAGCAATACGGAGTTTTTCATCTTTCTAACAGACTATCTCTTCCAATGTAGCTTATGACATCTCAAAACTTTCAAGCTTCTCTTCATATGTGGAATATACCTTCAGAAGTTCATTCCTTTCAGTTTCACAGGATAGAAGTTTTCCACATAAGTCTTGCCTGTCACTTGAGATCTTGATGAAATTCTGCTTTGCTGCTACAAGTTCTCCTTTCAGCTTGACATTCTCACTTTCACATGCTTTGAGTTTGAGAGTGAGTTTGTTATTGATTTTAGACAGATTCAGAGATTCATCATAAAGCTTTTCGTAAGCTTGTTATAGATCATCACCAGTATGTCTTCAGATGTAGATGTTTCATCATCATCTTTTTGCTCCTCATTCTTCTTGACCTTATCTAGTCGGGGAACTAAGGCAGAAAAGTTGCTGGATGGTGGTGAAGGTGAATCTCCTCTTCCATGGAATTGGCTCAGAATCTCCCATGCATCTTTAGCCTTTGTGCAGTGAGCAACCCATTGCTGTTCTTCATTAGAAATTGCACCACGAATAGAAATCAGTGCTCTTTGATTGCTAGGATTGTCAGTACTTTCTGTATCTTCTTCAATGGCTTGCCAGCCTTCTGGGTCAGAAGCTCTCAGAAACGCCCTCATTCTGATCTTCCAATACAGGTAGTTACTCCCGTCAAAGGTGGGAGGATGATGCAGGTTCTGACCATGAGCTAATTCCACTAGCTTTGGAAGAGGTTGAGTAAAAGTGGACCAAAATGCCATGAAAGCGCTATCCCCGTCTTCGCCGGATTCAGGTTCTTCGGGTTCTTGCTCCGACCCGCTTTCATCATCCCAAGTCACAGTGTAGACTTTCTTTCTATTCTTTTTTGATGGACATTCAAGGGCAATATGGCCAAACCCTTGACATTCATAGCACTTGACCCCTTGCCCCTTTACAATCTTCTTTTCAGTTTTTTGAGCAAGTTTTGGTGAAAAAGTTTTGGGTTTTTCATTATTCTTGTCTTTTGAAATAGGGTCTCTGAAATTAGGCTTCTTTTTCTTCAAAATTTTTTAAAACTGTTTAGTAAACATAGCCGTCATCTCAGACCCTAAATCAAATTCAGTCTCCGGAGTTTTTGCAGTCTCATGAGCACTAGTGAAAGCCACACTATCTTTTTGTTTTTTCTTTCAAATCTGGTGGGCTTCATAAGTCTACAAATTTCCAACCAACTGATCAAGCTTGAGGGTATCAACATTCTGAGCCTCCTCAATGGCTGTCACCTTTGATTGGAACCTCTCGGGTAAAGACCTCAAGATTTTTCCAACAACTTTAGCTTCAGGGATTTTTTTACCGAGTGTGAAACAGGAATTCACGATATCACTTAGTTTTGCATCGAAATCATCAAACGTCTCATCATCGCGCATAAAAAGGGTTTCAAAAGCAGATGTGAGACGTTGAAGTTTTGACCTTTTGACAGAAGTAGTACCTTCATGAATCGTTTCAAGAATGTCCCAAGCCTCTTTTGCTACCTCACACGTGCAGATACGACGAAACTCTTCAGGTGTGACGGAGCAAAATATAGAATTGAGAGCCTTACTGTTCCAACTCGAGTTTTGGTAATCAGTTGTGTCCCATTTATCAAGGGGTTTAGGAATATCAACACCATCAATGGTGACAGTAGGTTCACTCCATCCATAGATCACGCAGTGTCAAACTTTCTCATCGATGGATTTTAAAAATGCTCTCATACGAGCTTTCCAATAAGAATAGTTTGTACCATCGAGTAAAGGAGGTCTACGGGTCGAGTTACCTTCACGAATAGAATCCATATCACTAATCACACAAAATCACACTCCTATAGTTTTGATAAAAACAAAGAGTGACCTGCTCTGATACCAATTGAAAATCCTAGGTGATTCGTGATTAGATCAAGATTAAAATATTCCAAATCCCAATTATTCAAAACACACAATCTAAATCATCAAGCACTTACAAAAGTGATTTAGATTGTTGTTTTTCTGAATAAACAATAAATCGACACAAACGATTTTTACGTGGAAAAAATTACAATTGAAGAACCTTCAATTGTAATAAAAAACCACGGGCGAAACGCCACTAATCAATCCACTACTGAAGAAAGAAAGATTACAAAGATAATACACAAATTACCCAACTTAGTCAATATGTCTTCACACCTTCTGTAATTCTTTCACCAAGCCTTCGTCTCGGAACTGATCAACCTGAAGTTGAATCCACAACTCCACTTGTCGAATCAACGACTACGTACAGAATCAAACTCCTTTGAAACTCTATGTTTGAATCTTCAGAATCTACCGAAGATTAACACTCTTGTATGTATTCGATCAACCTCCTTGATATGTGCTTCTCAATTCATGAGTTGAATACTCATTCAATTTTATCAAGGAAAACTCACAAAAATTCTTCAGAAGAAAACCTTAGAAAACCTCAAAGTAAATCTGAAGAAGTAATCCTAGTTTTGGAGAAAACCAACTACTTATAGAAATCGAGATTTTGAAGCTCGCTTGAGCGAAGCTTCTCTCGCTCGAGCAAGAAGCTTATCTCGCGTGATTTCCATAAGGGCCTTCGCTCGAGCCATGAAACCTTCACTCGAGCGAGTAATCACTTCTTTCAGGTTTTGATGCAGACGCAGTCTTCGCTTGAGCCACAAAGTCTTCGCTCAAGCGCACATTAATCTCTTTCAGGTTTTAAGCCAGACGCAGTCCTTCGCTCGAGCGAGGACTCCTTCACTTGAGCGAGGAAGACAAAACAGTAAGGAAATTTTATAACTCGATTAACAAAGTGGTTCGCGGGATTGACAAGAACAAGGGACCTAACAGATTGGATTTTGGATTTGTGAAAGGAGGCTCTTGATCTAGCTTATTTGCTTGGTCTTTGAGGTAGGGGTTTCTAGTTCTTCCTCAATACTCTCATTCATAGATAGAATTGTGGTATTTTCTTTATATAGACACAAAACTTATATTTTTGAGCGTAATGTGTTGAATCATGAGATTGGGGGTTTAGGGTTTGAAATGTTGGGGTTTAATTTTTGGGTTGTGATTATGGGTTTATGAAATTAGGTGTATAATTAAATGAAGAGTTGGAATAAAAAGTGTTTGGGTGAAAAACTCTAATTTCCCTTAAAACCCTAGTTTGGTACATGAAGATAGATTATTGTTTTGCTTAAATTGAAAGTAGTATCATGAAATTGAGGTGTTGAATTGAACATATCCAAGTTTAATTGAATTTTTGGAAGTGTTTGGAAATCTATGTAAAAGTTGCGATTGAACGCTTATTGTTGATATTTTAAATCATGTGATAATATGAAACAAAATTTGGGGGAAGAAATTGTTAACGATATGGATGATGTGGAATTTGTGATAAGATGATGAAGTGTAGATTTAAGAATTTTATTGTGTAGTTAGAAAGTGATTTTATACCTCAAAACTAAAAGCCAAAATTTATGTTTAACTCTAGTTGTGAAGTTTTATTTTGGAAAATGAGGATACTTCAATCAACATTTAATTTATGAAATTAAGTCTATGTTGGGTTAAGATAAGTGGGAACAATGATAAATGGGAGATTGTGAAATATGACGGTGTTATATGAAGGAGTTGTATCAAAGAAATTAAATGTTGGAGATTTAATTTATAACCTTGGATAGTAATTGATAATCAATGTGTTGTAAAAATTGAATTTGAAGACTTGATAATAATATGAACTCAAGAATTGTGAAAACTTTATAGATGAATCTTTATGCCTCTATGGATGTGTTGTTGTATTTTTGTTACGAAACAATGAATGATTTGATGCATAATGAAGAAGGTCGTGGAACATAATTGTACCTATTATGTAAATGGAATTTTAATATATGGTGGATGTGTATTGAACTAATGTGTTACGAAAATAATGGAAGATGTGTTGGCATTGCCCACTAATTGTAATGATGGATTGTGGTGTTACTTGGGGTTCGTTTCCCGCTGTATTTTGAGCTGGTAAAGTGTGGCACTTGAGATAGCTTCCGCCTTCCTTCTGGAGTAGCGCCCAGTAAAGCATGTTGTATGTTGAGGTTCCGCATTTCCTTCCGGCTTGTGACCGGTAAAGCGTGTGACTCATGGAGATGACTTGTTATTGGATCCGGTATTTGATATGAAAATTAATTGAAAGAATGGAAATTGAAATGGCAATTGGATTAAGGATTGGTGATGATGAGCTCAATGGATTTCTTATGACTATAAAGGAAGATTGTTAGTTTGTTTTGTAAATAATTAAGAAGTTGAATTAAAAAGGATTTGTTATTCTTGTGTTATGTTTGAACTCTAATCCTTTGGATTTTGATGTTGTGGAGTATAGTAATTGGAAATAGTATAAGGGAAACATGGAAATGAAATGAGAAATATTAAAATGGAAATGATGGGAGGAATAATTTGGAATTGGGTTAATAAATTTAAGATGATGTTCTTTCTTAAGTGTACTTATTTTCAAAGAGAATTTATGGCTTGCTAATGATGAGAGACTACATATATGACAGGGAGTTTTCTTAAAGGTTTAAATGAAATTTTAAGAAAAAGATACTCTTCGTATAATATTTTGAACTTATAAAATGTCACCTTACTATATGGTATCACCCTACATGCATGATGATTTCTATCTATAGGTTAGCTATTGTTGTAGAACTATGAGATTCCTACTGGGCGTTAGTGCTCACCCCTCGTTGTTTCATTCTTTTTCAGGAAGAGAAATTCGGATTGATTAGTCGAAGAGTTATGGAGTCTATGTACCTTTTATGTATAATTTTAGCATAGATGTGAAAGGAGTGAATAATGTATCTTGTTGTTTGCAATTATTTATTTGTAGATTTGCAGTAGAAGCTTGGCATTAATTATTGTTATTATTGTCTTCATTGAGAGAGGGAACATGTATCATTATGTTTCTATTACTCAAGGGTAATGGATGTTTGTTAAAATATATATATATATATATAAAATGGACCTAAATTACAGGATTTGGTAATGTTTCCGAGTAATTAAAATTTGAGGCGTGACATTTATTCATATTGATTAATGTTTAGATGTGTATTATACTGATTTATTTTAATAAAAAATATAGGATAAATGGATCAACAAGACAAAGAGCTAAGAAAGGACTTGATTATGTGGGATAGAAGGCAAAAGTTAGCTGTTGTTCAAGTTGTTTGCCACGTGGTATATTGGTATATGTAGAGAAAATATCACCTTAGAAAGTATGTGGACCATCCTATTAATTACTTGAAGAGAGAAAAAAGTGAGGATTGAACTAATGACACAACTTAAATGTATTAAGAATTGTCATGTTATCACTCGTATGAGGCTGCAAGCATTTCAAGATTTGTGTCATATACTTGAAAGAGATGGTGGTCTGAAACCTACAAAATGTGCAACAGTTGAGGAACAAGTTGCAAAGTGTCTTTACATTTTGTCACACAACGTGACGAATAGAAATGTTTCGTTTTTCTTTTGTCGCTCTGGTGAGACTGCAAGTCGGCATTTTCATAGTTTTTTGAGAGCTCTTATGTCATTGGAAGATCGATTTCTTTACCAACCTAATAGATCAAAAGTCCCTCCAGAAATACTCGATAATAATAGGTTCTATCCATATTTTAAGGTAAAAATTCCATATTACATTTCGCTTTAAATTTTTAGTTTTATTTCTATATAAAACTGCCACATGATACATTTATGTTAGGATTGTATTGGAGCACTTGATGGAACACATGTTCATGTTAAAGTATCTAGCAAGGATGCACCGAGATACCATTGTAGAAAAGGTTACCCTACACAAAATGTATTGGTTGCATGTTCATTTGACTTAAAATTCACTTATGTCTTACTTGGATGGGAGGGGACTACATCTGACTCAAGGATCATAAAAAATGCACTCACTAGAGAAGATAAACTAAAAATACCCAACGGTAATTCATGCTTAGATAATATGAAACTTTTGTTAAATTTTATACATTTAGGGTTTAATATAGTGATGTGTTTTGCTTTAAATAGGAAAATTTTATCTTGTTGATGTGGGGTATATGTAAAGGAGTGCCCTTATCCGTCCTTACAGAGGTGTTCATTATTACTTGAAATAGTATTCCAACCATCCACCGGAATGCCATTGAGAGAGCTTTTTGTGTGCTAAAGAAATGATTTCCCATCATAACAAGCACAACTTAGCCTACTTACTCTGTTAACACACAATCAGATATCGTAATAGCATGTTGCATCTTATATAACTTTTTAATGGGTGTGGATCCATATGAAAAACTTATTTCTAAAGTCGACAAAGAGCTTGAATATCAATGTCAAACTCAAGAAACGACTTGTGCACCAAGGGATACCGATGACGGTGCAAAACAAGAGGAACTCATTAGAAATGTGATAGCAGCTACAATGTGGTCTGATTATGTTGCTAATCAAGAGTGATATTTTAGTTTTTACATGTTTGCTAGCCATCTTGATTTTATGTGATAAGTACTTGAACATCGGATCGGATGTATCCATAACTTTGCTACTATGATGACATTATTGTGGTTTATGATGTTACTTTGAATTTATTTTGTTATAGATTCAGATGTATCCATAACTTTGCTATTGTGATGACATTATTGTGGTTTATGATGTTACTTTGAATTTATTTTGATGTAGATTTTATAAATGGGGAAAAAAATACAGAAGTCTGAAGATTCTAAGAGAGAAAAACTTTCATGGACAAATCAAATGGATGATGCATTAATTGATGCATTGTATCACCAACAGGTTGAAGGAAATAGGGTTAATGGAACTTTCACTACTTCAGCATATGATAAAATAGTAAAGGAATTACGTGAGATATACAACTGGGACTTAAATAAGGCCAAAGTCAAGAATAGGTTGAAAACTATCAAAGAGCATTTTCCTAAGTGCTATGATTTATTCAAACATACTAGTGGTTTTGCTTGGAGCCTGGTTACAAGGATGTTCACTGCTGAACCTGAAGTTTGGGAGGCATTGATTGAGGTACTTCAATTAATTTCAGTTTATGTTGACTTTTTAAAAAAAGAATAGAACATAACTTATATTTAACTATAACTTTTCTATTTCGTTTTTTTTTTAATATTTTTTTTACTTATTTTTTAAATAGTAAAAGGTGAAACCACATGCTGAGAAATGGAAATGTACACCCATTGGCAACTATGAAAAGCTGGTTGAGATCTATGGAGAGGATAGGGCAACTGGTGTAGGTGCAAAAATTGCTAAGGAAAAAGTACGACGATGGGCCAACTCATCAAATAATGATCATGTAGATAGAATTGAAATCATTGATGAAATGGTACACCAAAATGAAGCAAACTTCGAAAGTTTTAATCTTGTGGATGAAGATGTTGTTTTACTGTCAAAGAAAAGAAGGCTCTCAAATGATGGTGAGAGGGACGTTGACATACTGAAGACAGCATTACAGGATATCACATCAACTATAAGAGATCGAAATGCTTCTATGGAGAAATCCTGAGGATGTTTTCCAAGAGGAAAGTTGCATAAAGCATTAAAGGAAATTGGAATTGTGCCACACTTATTTACTGAGGCATACCTTTTCTTACCAAGAAATCTGAGAGGATGATGCAATTCTTTGGTTGCCGAGTGGAGTATCGCAAGGAAACTTTAGAGAGCATGATGTATGACCTTAAGAATCGTTGGTAACTCTTCTATAGATGGGATCGTAATTTCTTTGAAAGGGACATTACAGATGTCTATCGTATTTTGTATTTGACTCCATTTAGGATGTGGTGTCTATTGTGGATGACTTTGAACTTATATTGGATCTTTTGTGGATGATTTTAACTATTTTTGGATCTTTTGTGGATGATGAATTCCTTGGTTTAACACCTATTTTTCTTGACTCAATTTCATGCTATTTGCTTGATTGGTCTTAGGATGTTGTGGACTTTTTATTCCCCCACAAATATATTGAGTCACTTTGCACTAGAGGTGTTCACGAAGCCAACCTGTAATAACAAAAAATATTGGTCATGCATTTGTTGGATTTTTTTGTTATGATATCAGAAGTTTTGAATTATTAGGGTCATGCACCTATGAAAAAATATTAGTCATGACAGGTGAACTTTGAAATTTTTGAAACATATTTGGTGAAAAATATAGAGCAATAATTAGACTGTTTCATATTAGATTAAACTTTTAAATAAATTTTTTCTCAAAATTGAATCGAAAAAAAAAAGGTGAGGATTGGAGATGCTCTAATATAGTGACAAACTATAAAAAAGGTTATTTTGGTAATATAACATAAAATAGTTTATTTTCTTTTCTCTTATGAAATTTAACTAAACAAGAAGGAGAGAAATCACAATAATTTCTTTTTCTTTATTTCTTACTTATCCAAACAAGGAGAGAAATCACATTCACAACCATTTTTTTTCTTTTCTTTTTTCTTATAACTTAAGTAATCATTTCTTTTCTTTTCTCTCCTAGGTTCCCAAACATTGTGTGAGAGAAAATAACAATGTGATTATATACACACATATAAAAACACATGTATATAAATAGAGCGAGAGGGGGGAGGGGAATTCAAAAATGCTAAAGTACTTTTGCAGTGCTCTTCCCAACACATCCATTTGGTTCACGCAGGTGAGATTCTTGTTTCTATGTGAATAGCCTATGTTTCTTTTATCAATGATGGAGGGCTTTAATCAACTACGTAATGTGCGGGATAGGAAGAAGAACAGTTGGATGTGACGATTAAGAGGTTGCATTTAGGAGTGTAAAAATAGCTCGTGGCTTGTGGGCAGTCCGAAATCTGCTTGCGGCTTGGGGTGGACCGGCTCGGTTAGGCTCGAGCCCAATTCTAGCTAGAAACCTTGAGCCTGGGCCTAGGTTGTCATTTTTTAAGCCAAGCCCGGCCCAACCCAACTCGATCCAAAAAAATTTTTTGCACTGCGGGCGGCTCAGCCCGGTCCGGCCCATTGCCCACCCACTCCTCCCCTAACGGCTCCTTGCTATCCAACGGCCAAAATTCCAAAAAAAATAAAAATAAAAAAAATAATATTCAAATAATCAAATGACGATTTACCTCTAACGGTAATTTTTTTTTTTACAAATTGACCCCCCTCCTCCCAAACTCCTATAAATATCCCCCACTTCCATTTTATTTCTCACAAACAATTCTCTCTCTCAACTCTCAACTCTCTAAATTAATTTTGAAGTTTCATCCCCAAGTGGCAATTGCAATTGTACAGGAAGAAATTTTTATCAAAAGAAGATAATTTTTATATTGCATTCGCTAGTCAATAACATTAATTAATTGAATTAAATTTATTAGTTAGTTATTTTTTTACATTAATTATTTCGCAACATATATTAGTTGTTAATATTTACTTATTAGTGTTTACTCATTATTTAAATCAATTGTTAGTTCTTATATATTATTTTATTTATAGTCCTATGGATCCTAATATTCTTAATTTTTATGTTGATATTGATGCATATACTATATAGCGACTCTAGTTTAGACCCGACCTGTTGATGTTTTGGATTCGGATTTCATTTTCTTATAGGGTTGTTCATGTCTTATTCCTCCCTATTTCTCATTGAGTTTGGTTATTGGAATGTCTTGATTGCATTTGGAAAAGGTTGGTAGATTGTGTTTCAAAACTGTTGTTGTCAAAACTATTGTTGTCCAGATTGTGAACTCTCAGTAGTTTTGCAGTCCTGCAAAACTATTGGGAGTCTGCATTCTTCGCTCAAGTGACACTTCTTGCACTTGAACGGTGTTGGCTCAAGCGGCCCTTCTTGAGCTCGAGCGATAGTTTTCTGTCTGGAAAACTTCTAGAAGTTTGTATTCTTAGCTTGAGCGGTGATTCCTGTGCTCGAGTGGTCACTTTTTTTTATGTCTGGATACTCGAGCGACACTTTCTGCGCTTGAACGATTTGCGTGTATATCAGTTTGTAAAAGTCACTTTTTCATTTCTCTCTCTCTCTCTCTCTCTCTCTCTCTCTCTCTAAAACTCACATTCTCTCTACAAATACACCAAGATCCGTTGATTTCCTCACCCATGTTCCTTTATTAAAAAGGTAGAGCACTCTGAGGGCTCTCTTTTGGTCCAAATAAAGTTGGGTTTCGATGTTGTTGAAGTCTCTCTCTACACTTTCTCTCATCTCCTAAGCTTGAGGTAAGGATTCTCTACACTTTCTTATGATTTTTAACTTAGATATTTGATATTTCTAAAACAATATTGTGATTTGGGAATTTTTGGACAAAATTAGGGTTTTGGTTTAAAAATCAAATGAGGGTTTTTCAAATGTGTTCTTGAAAATGGTTGTGGAATTAAAAATGATATTATATTGTGGTAAAATTGTGGATTTTGATGTCCGGAATTTGTTTTGAAAGGAAAGGGGGATTTTGCCATTAAATGTTGATTTTGAAATGATAAATGGAATTGACGTGGAAATGTGGAATTAGATTGATATTGATGAGAATGGTGGAGTTGGATATGTATTATCACTCACATCTTGAATTTTGGAAAGTTTATCTTTATTGAAAATTGCTATTTGTTTAGAAATATCTGTTTTGGGCTATCAGTGGAGGATATCTATGATTGTTGTAGAAATGCATGAGTATTAGGAGAATTGAAACTATTTTCTCATTCATTTGCATTGATCATTATCTCATATTTATACATTAGAAATGTTTATCATTTTGAGAAAAAGTGGTGAATCTGGGAAGTAAATGTTGTCTCGTTGAAATAAGTTTGCTTGAGTGTCTAGGGTAAAAGTCCCAAAAACCGCGCGTATACATGGGTGCCAATGCCGTAGATGAAATTTCTATGAAATGACAATAGTAGTGCTTGTATAGCCTACGTTTACATGGGTGCCGGTTTACAGTTTCCTCTGAATAAAATTGTCACGCCTCACTTTTATTACTCGAAATCATTACCAAGTCCATTAATTTAAATCAAGTTCAGAGACAACATGCGGAAATAAACTCAAATATCCGACTAGTGGAATGAAATAATAATTCTCTCATTCGAATGCAAATTAAATACAACATGAGCTTTCTAAATAAACTGCCTGTAGGCTTACAGCATTAAAGAATCAAAAAAAGGATGTAACCCTTTTACAACAATGGTATTCTGCCAACACAAATGAGGCCCCGTGGCCAACAAATAAGAAGATCCAAATCTTGTGGCACAACCTGTTAACACCTGAAAAAGATTTAACAACGTGGGATGAACATACAGTCCAGTAGGGATCTCAACATGATCCTCAACAATAACAACTTACAGATAGCTATGATCATGAATGCCCAACCTCATACTAGAATAGTAAGGTGACAATTTATACAAAATATACATATGTATGAACTTTTCTCAAAAACAACCATTTGATTCAACGCTATAAGCAATTTATCTTTCTTTTCTTTTCAATACCCCTAGTTCCCAAACTTTCATAACAAAGACAACTTCTTAGAAAAACAATTTCACTAAGTCCATTACTTTTCTCCCACTTTCCATACTTACAACAAATTTGCCTTTTTGAAAACATATTTTCAAATACTCAATTTCCGTCACACTTTCCCAAGTTCAAATGGCATTTTGGTTTGTTCCCAAAACATTTATATCTATACATGCATGCCTTTAATAAAAGGGAGATAACAAATCATCAACATGTATATAATCAACAAATGAGGCAACTCGGCCTTTCAAAACTGTAACCATCACAACCGAAACTACTCAGATACACTGAGAAAATAACAATAAAACTCTGCTCTACCGGCTATAAGCACAGTAAGCTAAGGATACGTCTCCCGACAAATGACTAGCCACATTCTCCAGACACAAGCTGGAAGGTAATGGTACCCCGTCCACATTCTCCAGGCGCTAGCTGGAAGGTAATGGTACCCCTCATTATAAGCGCGGTATATAACATCAACCAACTCAACATATTAAGGCATAACCAACAGGCGTAATGCACACACATAGACTATCAAGATACCTAAGCAATGTGTTAAAGTATATAAACACATAGGTGTGTGGAGTACATCCCCTATCTCCTCCCACACACTGGAGTACATTACCTATCTCCTCCCTAACAGTCATACTTATGTAATGTATCATATCAGTTCATTACATACAATGTTCAATCAACACAGGTGTAATGCAGACATGACAATTCAACACAACCATGTCATCCTCCACCGATGACCAAGGACAAAACCTCTAGATGCATGATTTTAATACACCTATTATAAAGACTCAACTATCATGAGATCTTAAACCCAACAACGACACTAGTACGATAGGTAAGGGTAAAACCCCCCAAATGTGTGTATTCAACACTCATGATACAACAATTAAATTCTCATATTCATTCTCCGAGACTCACATAGAGTTAACATTTCATTTTCTATTTTCAAGGTTAACTTTTATAAACTTTCCAAGTCAACAAGTTACACCACTCATTCCCAAAAACACTTTTCCCATTCGCAAAATCAATTCCATTTTTTTTTTATTTTACAAAACCAATTCCATGAATAACAAAAGCTATAATTCAACCCGGTTCAATACATTCATTTCAAAACAACCCCAAAGTCATAGTTAATCCCTTAGGCATTAACACCTTCACCCAACTCATATTAACAATAGTAATTTACAATTATTGTTCAACTACTCTCCATTTTTAATTTACTAAATCAAAACATAATTTAGGGCTTTTTCCCCTTTCCACTATAACAGGCTAATTTATACTCCAATTAGCCCAAAGAACTATCAATGATAAAAATAAAAAAAAAAATAAAAAAAAAATCATTCTCAAACAACCAACCCTAGGTTCCCTCACATGGTTTTCAAAGAAATTCAACATGATATGATTTTCATGCAATACAAAACTGCCACATGTCTATCTATACACGGAGTATTGAGAAAGAACAAGGAGAATCCCTACCTCAAATGGAGAACCCAAGGGGAAGAAGAGCCAAATTCGGAAGTGCTCAAATCCCAAAGTTTTTCGGATCAAAACGAAGCCTACGCAACCCTCTAACTTTCTTACAAAGAGATTAGGGTAAGAACACCCAAGAACTAGATCAATCCCTAGGGAGAAGTTGTATTTTAGAGAGAGAGGCTCTCAAAATAGGGTTTTGAAAAGTAAGAGAGAGAGAGAGAGAGAGTGTGTGTGTAAAAAGTGATTTAAAATATCACAGTCCAGATCTGATATACGTATGACCCGCTCGAGCGGAGAATAGGACGCTCGAGCGGAGAACACAAAAATTGCACCCGCTCGAGCGCAAAAAGACCTACTTGAGGGCCAAAACACAAAAACAAAACACACCCGCTCGAGCGCAATAGCTCGAGCATAGATTACACTCACCTAGCATTTTTATAGAGTTCGAACACCCACTCGAGCGCCAAGATACCCCGCTCGAGCGCGACCCGCTCGAGCGTTAGGAAATCCGCTCGAGAATGAAAAACACATCTGCAGTAGTTTTGCAGATGCACAAGATACTAAAAGTATGCAGACTCCGCTCGAGCGCAAAGGGACCCGCTCCAGCGAATCACCAAAAACCTAGACAACAACACTAGAGACCAGAACTCAACCAACCTGTTCGAAACACGTCCAAAACATTTCTAAACTCAATTACCAAGAGTTAAAGGATGGAAATGCAACACAGACAACAACCATCAACCACGAAACCGAGTCCGGGATACTATTAAACAGAAAAAGGAAAAACCGGGATCGCTATAAAAATTTTCGGGAAAGGTTGTACTGTTTTGAAATTCTTAGAGTGTGATTCACTGTCCTGTTTTCTATTGTAAAGGAAATGATTTATGAACATGATGTTAACTTGGCTTTGCATGGTTTTGGAAAAAGATATAAAATGTTTTGGCACGGGCATTGCATATGTATTCACCTTATATCTTTGTTAAGATTCATATACTGTGTTTGATTATTTTTACTGGACTTTGGCTCACCCTATATGAGAAAAACATTTTCAGGTGCTGATGACATGCCTCCACCAAGGCAATAGCTTGGGAGGACGTGGAGCAAGCGCTTTAGTTTGTGTATTTGTTGTGTTTATTTTTACAAGCCAAGGGCTTTAACTGTATTGGATTTAAATCCATTTTTGTTGTAACCAAGTATTGACTTGGAAAGCTATAAGCCCTTAGGGCATTTTCTTATTTGTTTAATTTTCATCATATTTCTCTATTATGTAACATATGCTATAGATTCAGGGTTATACTTGTGAATGTATGCCTGCATATGTTACTCTTTTGTAAAAGTGATTGGAACTAATGGAAGATAATTACCTTATCATGTGTTGTTATGTAATTAATATTATAGATGGTTTATAATAATTATTTCGGGGCGTTACATACTACACAACATGAATCTGTTGATTCTCCTCCTAATGTAACTAATATCCCTTTTCCAACATCTGGATCATCATCTAGAGACACAACTAGTACTGTTTGGGATCATTTCGAAAAAAATATCTGTAAATAATCTTGATGGTACAATTACATTTAAAGCAAAATGTAAATATTGTGCTCATTAACTTAGTGTTGCATTTGCAGGGGTACTAATCATCTAAAAATGCATGCTAACAAACATTTACAAAGTCAACAACTGTAATGCCCCACAAACAATGGTCTAAATACTTCCACAAACATATATATATGATAGCATAAATCAGAGTAAATAGTCTTTTCATTTCCTGAAATTAATAATAGAAAAGAGTTTAACAGAAGTAGATGCCCTATTGGCTTACACCTTTCCAAGCCTTGACTTGGTTACAACAAAATGAGCTTCGCTCAATACCACTTTAGCCCTAGGCTATACAAAATGAACAAACATGAAGCTCTTGCTTCCCAAAGGTCCGTCCAATGCTATTGCCTTGGTTGAGGCATGCCATCATTACCTGAAAATGTTGTTCCCAAATAGGATGAGCCACAGCCCAGTACAAATCTAGCAAACGTATAAGTACAAGTGTATAAACAATGCTCGTGATAAAACTTTTCACAGACTTATATACTCATAAGACATCAATTTCAAGTCTTAATTCATTTACTTTGAATTCATATTTCGTTCACTTATTTGTCTCCATTCATGAGTCAATTTCTTTATTTCAAATCATACAACACATATGCATAAACACTTCAAGCTTCCATTTCACGGATATTTCATCCACGGGCAACTGTCAAACAGGACCCATGTAAACGTAGGCTATACAGGCACTACAATTGCCACTTTACGGATATTTTGTCCACAGACTAGGCACCCATGTATAATTTTGGAACTTTCACACAGGATACTCCGCCCAACTTAATTATAATGGAGTTCATCCCCTTTCTCCTCCCAAACAATCATTCATACATATGTAATGTATTTAAACACAAATTCAAACAATGGAGTACATCCCCTTTCCACTCCCATATAACCATACATGTAAAATGTATATAAACATAGTCATATTCAATGACAATTAACAAGAGATTGGTTTCAATTCACCTAATTATCATGTAATTTCTACAACAATCATAGTTATCCTCTATCGATAGCCTAATACAGTTATTTCTAAACAGATATTCAATCTCATAACAAATAGCTTATTCAACACTTCCAAAAGAATGAGTTAATACATAACCAATTCCACCATTCATATCAATACCCTCTAAATTTCACATTTTCAATGTCAATTCCAATTATTTGTTCAGAACAATAGTTTGATCTAATTAGGGCAATTTCCCTATTTTTTTTTCCCAAATATTAGCCAAATGCCAAAATCATCAAATTAGACATAACACAACATCGTTTTCAAACCCCACAAGCATTTATTTCACCATCATCCAAAACCCCTCTTTCTATTTTATGCCCAAACTCTAGGTTTGTTTAAAACATTCCCCATAGCACACCATTGTTACACAAAAGACAATAACTAAGCTAAATATCATATGAAGGTGTAGAAAGATCCTTACCTCAAAGAAAGAAGACAAGCCAAGCAAAAGTGGAACCCTAATAATGCAGAAACCCACTTATATTCGGCTCAAAATGTAGATCTTGACGAGCTCTACCTTTTTCTCAAAGGCATTAGGGTCGAAATCCTAATGGATCTATATGAGATCTTAGAGAGAAGGTGAATCTTAAAGAGAGAGACTCAAGAACAAGAATTTTGGAAAGTTTTAGAGAGAGAGAGAGAAAAGGAAAAGTGATTCAAAATGTCATCTTCTTGGATTGTTATACATGCAGTCTGCTCGAGGGTGGAAAGCCCCACTTGAGCTTGAAAAGTGGCGCTTGAGCATAGGATGCGCTTGAGCGTAGGATACGCTCTTCTAGAAGTTTTGCAGACAAAGGGCCCCACTCGAGCACGAGACTGGATGCTCGAGCATCTAATGCACACTTCCAGTATTTTCAGACCTGCAAAACAAATACTGAGAGTTGACGAATCCCACTCGAGCGGAGAAACAAAATTTGCGAAGCCCGCTCAAGCGCAAGAATTCTCACTTGAGTAGAAGAGCCAAAATCTGGGCATCACAGGTTTGGAAAAACAAGCATCCAACCTATTTCAAACGCACAATCACAACCCGATAACTAAAATAGAAGGGAGGCAAGTGGGTTAAGACATAAATAACCATTCTAAACCATACCAACCCGAGTCTAGAATACAATAGATTACGGGTCAAAATCGGAATCGCTATAACCTCCCCCCCTTAAGGAATTTTGTCCCCGAAATTACAAATCAAGTTCAAAATCAACATTAGACCATTTACAACAATGTTATTCCCACAAGTTCATCGCCATGACCCATCCTCCGGTCATCCATTTCCATCGACTCGATACACAAGTCCCATATAGAAAGTACATTTTACAATTTCCAAATATTTACCATGTTTAAATCGAGGTTTAAGCTTCCAAAGGTTTACATAGCATATACAATGCTTCCAGAAGTGATATAACATCCACAACATTCCACATTCTCAAAACATATACGATGTTTATATTAAGTTCATATTTTCAAAATGCCCATAACATATACAACGTTCTCATAATTTAATACATATGCAATGCTTTTACTCTTCATCATCAAAATCAAAATCTCAATACATGATTAGATATCAACAAACAAGTCCGGATATTTCTCTCGAACTTCTAATTGACGTTCCTAATTCGTTTCCTTAACCCCATGGTGCCTTCACAATACCTTTACTAAAGGAATTGTCTTGCCTCGCAAGACATGGTCCCGTCTATCCAAGACCCTCACCGGTCTCTCCTCATACGAGACATCCTCATCTACCTTCAAGTTGGCCCAATCCAATACATGTGATGGATCTGGCTCATATTTTCATAGCATACTAATGTGAAATACGTCATGAACCTCGAAAAGTTGTGGCAGTAATGCCAAACGGTAAGTAACCTCCCCAATCCGCTCAAGGATCTCAAAGGGCCAATAAACCGAGGGGATAGCTTCCCACTCTTTCCAAATCTCATCAAACCCCTTCTAGGTGATATTTTCAGGAACACATGATCTCCCATCTCAAAAGACAAGGGTCTCCTCCTATGGTCAGCATAACTTTTCTGGCGACTCTGAGCCGTGACTAACCTCTTACGAATAAGTGCTACCTTCTCCGTTGTTTCTTGAACTAACTCTGGGCCCAACACACCGGAGAGCTACACGGTCGGCCATACAAGGCCTCAAATGGTGCCATGCCAATACTCGATTGAAAACTACTATTGTAGGTAAACTCCACTAAGGCCAGGTGCCTCTTCCACTATCCCTTAAAGTCAAGTACATAACCTCGAAGCATATCCTCAAGGATCTGAATAGTACGCTCGGACTACCCGTTAGTCTGAGGATGATACGCAGTACTAAAAGTCAACCTAGTGCTCAAGGCACTCTACAAGCTCTGCCACAATCGGGTTATGAAACACGGATCTCTATCCGAACCGATCGTCAAAGGGAATCCATGTAACCTCACTATATCCCTAATATACAAGTCGGCAAGATGGTCTACCGAATCACTCACGCACATAGGTATAAAGTGCGCGGACTTGGTCAACCGGTCAACTACCACCCAAATGGCATCACTACCCCGTTGAGTCCTCGGGAGGCCCATAACAAAATCCATTGTGACATGTTCCCACTTTCCCACTTCCACTCAACTATAAGCAAGGGCTACAACAAACCCACTGGCCTCTAATGCTCGGCCTTCACTTTCTGACAAGTAAAGCATTTTGATACAAACACGGCAACGTCTTTCTTCATACCTCTCCACCAAAACTGGCGACTCAAATCATGATACATCTTTGTGCCTCCCAAATGCACTACAAGGCAAGAATGGTGAAACTCTTAGAGTACTTCCTCTCGGAAAGACTCTGGTACAAACAAATGGTCTTGGTATCTAACACTCTGGTCAGGATACACATTCAAGCCCGTCTCTACCTTTCCACTAGAAATCATCTCCCTAAGGGCTTCTACCTCAAGATCACCCCTTTGCGTTTCTAACACTCGGTTCACAAGTGTAGGTTGTGCAACCACAGAGAATAAGGCTGCAGATTCAACGAACTCACCAAGGTGCAAATCAAACTCCTCGAGCATACCCAACATTTCCCACTCCCGGATGGTGATACAAGCCACATTGCTAATCGACTTCCTACTCAAAGCATCGGCCACAACATTGGCCTTCCCTGGATGATAGTGTAACTCAAAATCATAATCTTCTATGAACTCCATCCACCTCCTTTGTCTCAAATTCAAGTCTTTCTGTGTAAATAGATACTTCAGATTCTTATGATCGGAAAACACCTCAAATTTCTCACCATATAGATAATGCCTCCAAATTTTCAAGGCAAATATCACCGCTGCTAGTTCTAGATCATGAGTGGGATAGTTCCTCTCATGTGTTTTCAGTTGCCGCAAGCCATAGGCTATTACCTTCCTCTCTTGCATCAAAACATAACCCAAACCTTCCCGCGAGGCATCACAATAAACCGAGTAACCCAAACCCCTCTCCGGGATAATCAAAACTAGAGCAATGGTGAGTCTAACTTTAAGTTCTTGTAACGACTTCTCACAAGTCTCATCCTACACAAACTTGACTCCCTTCCTTGTCAGCCTAGTCAAAGGTGAAGCTAGTTTAGAGAAATCTTTCACAAACCTCCGATAATACGTAGCCAACCCCAAAAAACTACGAATGTCGAAGGTATTCTTAGGTTGTGCCCAATCTTGCACTGCCTCTATCTTGGATGAATCTACCGTCACCCCTTCCCTGGATACCACATGGCCTAAGAACTTAACTTCTCTCAGCCAGAACTCACACTTCCCGAACTTAGCATACAGCTTATGGGCTCTAAGGAACTCAAGCACTACTGTTAAATGCTCCTCGTGTTCCTCTTCAGAAGGTGAGTAAATCAAAATGTCATCTACAAAGATGACCACGAAACGATCTAGAAATTCACTGAAGATCCGATTCATCAAATCCATAAATACAGCTGGAGCATTAGTTAGCCCAAAAGGCATTACTAGAAACTCATAATGGCCATACTGCGTACGGAATGCCGTCTTCGAGATATCCTCCTCCCTTACCCTCAACTAATGGTAACCTGACCTCAGGTCTATCTTAGAGAAATAGCAAGACCCTTTCAACTAATTGAATAAATAATCTATACGAGGCATTGGGTACTTATTCTTAACAGTAACCCGGTTCAATTTTCGGTAATCAATACAAAGTCGCAAGGCTCCATCTTTCTTTTTAGCAAAGAGAGCAGGTGCTCCCCAAGGCGAAGTACTAGGGCAGATAAAACCCTATCTAATAGTTCTTGGAGTTTAACCTTCAACTCACTCAACTCAGTAGGTGCAAACCGATACGGTGCCATAGAAATCGATGCCGTGCTAGGCAATAAATCAATAGAGAACTCAATCTCTCGGTGAGGTGGTAAACTAGTAAGATCCTCAGGAAAGACATCGGGGTATTCACAAACCACCCTTGGTAACTCAACCCGGACTTCATCGCATTCACTATTCAAGAAGCTAGCAAGGAGGCAACTAAGTTCACTCCACCCACGTCAATCATTTACCAGTGATAAAACTCTATCCACTCAGTCCCCCAAGAAATAAAAGCAATCCCCACTCAAGGTACACACAGTAACCCTCTGACGGTGGCAATCTATAACAGCCCGGTATCACGATAACCAATCCATACCCAAAATAACGTTAAAGCTAGACATGTCAAGCAAAACAAATGCAAATGGGAGTCGACGACCAGCGACCTCTATGTCACAACCCCGACACCCCTGTTTCAAGATAACCTCACCACCAATAGGTGACTCTACACAAATAGGAGATGCTAACTGTGCCAACTCCAACCCCAAAACCGATGCAAATGCAGACGAGATAAATGAATGGGATACACCCATATCAATTAACATATTAACAACAAAATTGTAAAATAAGAAGGTACCTCTCATAACAGATGGAGCTGGTACAAGATCTGGCGCAGTAATAGCATACACATGCCCTGTTGGCCTATGATCTACCTGCTCACCCCTCAAAGCATAGGCCTACTGCACTAACTGAGCCGAAGAAGCTCCCTGATTGGCCCTAGAGGCTTGTACTGACTGAGCTGGCTGGTGACTCTGTGTCTGTCTCGAACCAGATGCCCCAGACATGCCACCTAACTGTGGGCAAGATCTCTTCAAGTGCCCTGCCTGGCCAGACTGATAATAAGTGGGTGGTTATCCTCTACCATGACTCTAGCTCTGAGAACGAGCTGAAGTCGAAGCTGCTTGCTGCCCTCCTCCTGTCTGCGGGCAAGCTAGAGACTTGTGACCCAACTGGCCACATTTGAAACAAGTCACATCCCCTTAACCACCTCTCCCAAAACTCGAACTAGGCACTAGAAAGGTAGACCTCGACTAAACTCCCTTAGACTACTGAGGGTTAGGACCCCTTTACCTCTTCCCATCCCCCTGATTATCCTGACTCCTCCTGGAGCCCCTCATCCTCTCCTCTTCAGCCTACATAATGGTCTTAAGATGGGCTGCGGCTTCCACAAGGCGCCCATAATCCCTAATCATGGACCCGGCCACTCGAAACATGAGTTCGGTTCTCAACCTTTTCTCGAACTCCAGACAATGGCGCTTCTCAGTCGCCACCGACTCAGGTGCAAACCTAGAGAGGCTAGTGAAGGTCACCTCAAACTCGACTACAGGTGTGTTCAACTGCTTGAGGTGAGAAAACTAATCCCATAACTTCTCACTAGCAGTGGGAGGCATAAACTTCTCCAGGAAGACGTCAACGAAGGCCTCCCACGTCCCTCCAATGCGCCCTCGCGCATATTTCCACCACTGACCCGTGTCTCCCTTCAACTGGAAAGACGCCAAAGTCACTCTCAAACCTCCATCTTCGATGCCAAGCATCTCAAATGTCTTCACCATCTGTTCAAGCTACTCATCTGCCTTCAGTGGCTCCTTTGGGTCACCCAAAAACTCGTCTAAATTCAACCGAAAAAACTTCCTCTTCATAAAAGAAGGCCCTGCCTTAGCTACCTGGGCCTGGACTTGATTCTCAGCTCTGAGAATGTCCATTGATTCCCTCAATGCCCCAGCCATTTCACGGGCTAAGGCTCCCATGGCCTATTGACCTACTGGTTCGGCCACATTGGCTTGACCAACCCCTTCCTCCTGCGCCAAATTTCATCCGATAAAGGCATCTCGTGCCTCCTAGGCCTACCACGCCTACCTCCACAACCACGTCTTGACATCCTAATAAAGGTAACAAAGAGATTAGCACATTCACAAATGTGTCGAAGCTAACTCAATCACGTCCTAATACATTGGACAATAGTAATTCACTCCACATAAGCACATAATCACATAAAAACATACGAATTTCATTTCCGAATAATGACCGCCCCACGACATTGCTAGAGTTTCAATTAGAAATAGCAGTGATCAAGTGCCTTTCTAACAGGACTCCTAGAAACTCGTAGACCCAATCAACATCTAAGAAATTCAATCTCATACCCAAATAATCACATAAGCATGTTGTCATATAAGATCATATCGTTCACACTTAAGTCTCTAGCAAGCAAGACAAACCCATTATGGTACTAACTATTTCCCACGTACCCAAAGTATTCAAACCCGGTACGCTCTGATACCAAGTTGTAACGCCCCTAAAATAATGGTCTAAATACATCCACAAACATATATAGATGATAGCATAAATCAGAGTAAATAGTCGTTTCATTTCCTGAAATTAATAATACAAAAGAGTTTAACAGAAGTAGATACCTTATTGGCTTACGCCTTTCCAAGCCTTGACTTGGTTACAACAAAATGAGCTTCGCTCAATACAACTTTAGCCCTAGGCTATACAAAATGAACAAAACACGAAGCTCTTGCTTCCCAAAGGTCCCTCCAATGCAATTGCCTTGGTGAAGGCATGCCATAATTACCTGAAAATGTTGTTCCCAAATAGGATGAGCCACAGCCCAGTAGAAATCATCTAACACAATATATGAAATTTAGCAAAGGTATAAGTACAAGTGTATAAACAATGCTCGTGATAAAACTTTTCACAAACTTATATACTCATAAGACATCAATTTCAAGTCTTAATTCATTTACTTTCAATTCATATTTCGTTCACTTATCTGTCTCCATTCATGAGTCAATTTCTTTATTTCTCAACAACTGAACTGAGACTACAACTTAATAATTTGCAAATCATACAACACATATGCATAAACACTTCAAGCTTCCATTTCACGGATATTTTGTCCGTGGGCAACCGTCAAACGGGACCCATCTAAACGTAGGCTATACAACCACTACAATTGCCATTTTACGGATATTTCATCCGTAGACTAGGCATCCATGTATAATTTCGGGACTTTCACCCAGGACACTCTGCTTAACTTAATTATAATGGAGTCCATCCCCTTTCTCCTTCCAAATAATAGAGTCCATCTTCTTTCTTCTCCCAAACAATCATTCATACATATATAATGTATTTAAACACAAATTCAAACAATGGAGTACATCCTCTTTCCACTCCCACATAATCATACATGTATAATGTATATAAACATAGTCATATTCAATGAAAATTAACAAGAGGTTGGTTTCAATTCACCAAATCCTCATGTGATTTCCATAACAATCGTAGCTATCCTCCACCAATAGCCCAATACAGTTATTTCTAAACAGATATTCTATCTCATAACAGATAGTTTATTCAAAACTTCCAAAAGAATGAGTTAATACATAACCAATTCCACCATTCATATCAATACCCTCTAAATTTCACATTTTCAATGTCAATTCCAATTATTTGTTCAGAACAATAGTTTGATCCAATTAGGGCAATTTCCCTATTTTTTTCCAAATATTAGCCAAATGCGAAAATCATCGAATTAGACATAACACAACATCATTTTCAAACCCCACAAGCGTTTATTTCACCATCATCCAAAACCCCTCTTTCTATTTTATGCCCAAACCCTAGGTTTGTTTAAAACATTTCCAAATCACACCATTGTTACACAAAAGACAATAACTAAGCTAAATATCATATAAAGGTGTAGAAAGATCCTTACCTCAAAGAAAGAAGACAAACCTAGCAAGAGTGGAACCCCAATAACATTGAAACCCACTTCTATTCAAATCAAAATGTAGATCTTGATGAGCTCTACCTTTTTCTCAAAGGCACTAAGGTGGAAATCCTAATGGATCTAGATGAGATCTTAGGGAGAAGGTGAATCTTAGAGAGAGAGACTTAAGAACAAGCTTTTTGGAAAGTTTTAGAGAGAGAGAAGAAAAAATGATTCAAAATGTCATCTTCTCGGACTGTTATACATGCAGTTCGCTCGAGCATGGAAAGCCCCGCTCAAGCGTCAGACACAAAGTTTCACTCGAGCATGAAAAGTGGCACTTGAGTGTAGAATACGCTCTTTTAGTAGTTTTGCAGACGAAGGGCCCTATTCGAGCGTGAGACTAAACACTCTAGCGTCCAATGCACACTTCCAGTTATTTCAGACCTGCAAAAGAAATACTGACAGTTGACGAATCACGCTCGAGTGCAAGAACGGCCGCTCGAGTGGAGAAACAAAATTTGTGAAGCCCGCTCGAGCGCAAGAATGCTCGCTCGAGCGGAAGAGCCAAAATATGTGTATCATAGGTTTGGAAAAACAAGCAGCCAACCTGTTTCAAACGCACAATCACAACCCGATAACCAAAATAGAAGAGAGGCAAATGGGTTAAGACATAAACAACTATTCTAAACCACACCAACTAGAGTCCGGAATACAATAGATAATGGGTCAAAACCGGAATCGCTATAACCTCCCCCTCATAAGGAATTTTGTCCCCGAAATTACAAATCAAGTTCAAAATCAACATTAGACCATTTACAACAATGTTATTTCCACAAGTTCATCACCATGACCCATCCTCCGTTCATCCATTTCCATCGACTTGATACACAAGTTCCATAGAGAAAGTACATTTTATAATTTCCAAACATTTACAATGTTTAAATATTGATGGTACAATTACATTTAAAGCAAAATGTAATTATTGTGCATATTTACTTAGTGTTGCATTTGCAGGGGTACTAATCATCTAAAAATGCATGCTAACAAATATTTACAAAGTCAACAACCTTATATTAGAAGTCAAATGCAATTAGGGGCTTCATCAACTGGTCATTTGCAAACATTTTCATATGATCCCATACGTGTGCAAAATTCTATACTTGATTATATTATTAAAAAAGAACAACCTTTTACTACTAGTGAATGTCCCAATTTTTTACAAATGGTTCACGAAAGTTTTGCACCACAATATCAAGAAATTTTCAAGAAATACTACTAAAAATAGGATTTTAAATAAATTTGAAGATATTAAAAGTGAATTATTTGACATATCCAAAAATTTTAATGAAAGAGTTTGTTTAACATCTGATCTGTGGTCAAATAATGGTTTAGAATATCAATATATCATTGCACATTTTATTGATAATGATTGAAAATTAAATAAAAGAATTATTTCATTTAGATTAGTTGAACTTCTACACATTGGTCATTTGCTTGGTGTAGAAATAAGATATGTATTATATGAGTAAGCTTTGCAAAATAAAATATTTACCATTAGTTTAGATAAGGGTAAACTACCAATAGGTCCTACTTTTGAGACTTATTACCCATTAAGTCCTATTGATAAATTTATTAAGTGATAAAGATAAATTTATCAGTCTTTTATTTTTATGAATAAATTTATAGTGATAAATTTATCAGTCTCTTTGTTTTTATGAATAAATTTATAGTGATAAATTTATCAATCTCTTATTTTTATAGTGTTAAATTTATTAGTTAGGACCTGTAGGTAAATAAGTCTAGTTAATAGGACCTACACGTAAGTACCCCTTTAGATAATGTAACATATTCCAATCAGACTGTAGCCCATTTGAAATCAACTTTACAATTACTTGTTGGTACTAATTTATTTCGTGTTCGTTGTTGTGCCCATATTTTAAACTTAATTGTTAAAGAAGAAATGCATGTATACAAGACTTCTATACTGGTAATAAAAAAACGCAGTTGTTACTATTATGTCTTCTGATAATCGAATTTTGAAATATAGGAAAATTTGTCAATGAGAAGATATGCCATTTAAAAAATTAAATTTAGATATAGACAACAGATGAATTTCAACGTATAATATGTTAAAAAGAGCTTGTAAACAAAGAAAAACAATATATTTATTTTTTGCAACAAAATTAATATGAGGAGTAGTGACTCTCATAGAACTTAATGGCGGCAAGTAGCCTTGTATAAAGATTTTCTAAATTTTTTTATATTGAAGCAAAATTATTTTCTTATATATATTCCTACTTTACCATTTAGCAAAAATAATGAAAGTTTTCATAAAATGTATAAGTAATGAATATTATGTAACCATTATTACTACAATGAAAAAAAATATTGATAAATATTTTGATCCATTGCCTCATCTTTTAGGTTTAGCCGTAATAATTGATCATAGGTGTAAAGAAATTGATTTATAATAATTTTTAGAATGTATTTTCACTGATCAAAAATAATTTGCCCTATTATGTAAACATGCAAAACATTATTTGAAGAATACAAGGCCACTGCATCTGCAAATATACCTATACACACTACACCAGCAACCATATCTCAAGGCGGAAGATTAAATGTTTTTTCAGCAATAAAAAGTAGAAGAATATCTCAACATACAAACGTAAGTAGTTCTGAATTACAACGTTATTTGGAAAGTCTAGCAGTAGATGATTTTGATGATTTGGACATTTCGAATTGGTGGAAACAAAATGAAACTATGTGGCTTGTGCTTTCACAAATGGCCCGTGATATACTAACCGTTCATATTTCCACAGTTACTTTAGAAACAGTTTTTAGTACAGGTGGACAGGTGCTGAGCGATTACCGCAGCAGACTTTCGCTCGAAATGGTTGAGGCACTGATGATATCCAAAGATCATATACATGTGCTTATGAGAAGACAAAATTGTAGTAAAATTAAGAGAATTCAAAGCGATTTGGATGACATATCCATGGGCAACGCAAGTAAATTGTCTACGCGTATTAACTAGCAATCCCACATCAATAACAATAATTCTTCCATCTTTGCATAAATGATAAATGAGTCTATACAAAAGTTTCACATGCGGATCAAGGCAATAGCCTGGTTACACAAGATGGTCTCTTGGACCCAAACACATTTGCCCTTGGTTTACAAAAAATATCACAACAAAAATAAGAGCAATATTACTCTTCACCAAAACATTTCCACGCCCTTAGCTTGGCGGGATCACCATATCCTTACCTGCACCAAATCCCATAGGGGTGACCATAAAGCCCAGTAGAGAATTCTTACAAAGTATATACAGTTATGCATACTCTAAATAGAATGCAAATGTTCATGCTATGCCATGCTTTCTTAAAAAAATTTTCCATTTCATGCTCTTTTTTAAAAATTTCATTTCATTATAAATTAGTAATCTCAATTCATTCAACAAACTTCCAATTTTAATCAAAAGGGGCAGTAAATACAACACTGGTAATTTCTAGGTTGGTGTCTGCAAGTAGACTCTACGAGTACTACCAAATTGTCATTTTTACCGGTATTAACCGGAGGGCTCGACACCTATCCGCGCGGTTTTCGGGTCTTTCACCATGGACACTCAGACCAACTTATCAAGCTCAACTACACCCCCTATCCGGACTTACCACGTATTTAACCCATGTACATTAACATAATTCTCATTGCAATATGTATTCTTTCTCAATATAAATGTTTTCCGACACATGCCAAGATGCACAAGAATGATAATAATTCAGTTGAAACATGATGCAATAATCACTATGTCATAACATTTTTCTATTCTCAAGACATCTCTACAACAATATCAAATCAATTCCATTCCTCTTTTCTTCTTTTCAAAGCCATATCTCAAAACATCCATGTGCCCTCCATTTCCCACAACAACAATTCACAACAAATTAGTCTCTTCAAGGCAATACGATATTTTCAATATAATTCCAAGATCTTATAATTTTTCATATCCATGATACAAGTCATTCATCACTTTCACAACTTATGTTGAAACATTTTTAACAATTATGCTACAATAACATCTCATTCATTGTCATGACACAAAATAATAAAGGATTTCACAAGTATTTTCATGTTTTCTCAAAATCTCCAATTTCTAGGGTTTTTCCTCAAGGCAATCACTTCCCATTTCTTGGTGAAAACCCTCATGAAAACATTTTTCTTAGACCAACAAGATGAGACCCTCAAGATTAACTAAAACTTTGAAAACTTAAAGCAAAACCCTCTTTTGAAGAAAATCTCTACATTTTTTAAATCACAAAGTTGAAATTTCCAAAACTAGTAGTAGACTCTTAAATCACCATCAAAATAGCAAAACTAGTATATAACTTAAGAATCCCTACCTCAAAGTCTTGATGATCTAGAAGGATGAAACCCTAACTTTAATGGTGGATTCTTCAACTTCCACTACACCAAGGAAAGCCCCAAGCTTGATCTTCAAGATTTGAGGGTAAGGATGATGGTCTAAACCCAAGGGATTATAAGAATCAAGGAGTTTTTAATGTTTAGGGAATGATTTCTAGAGAGAAGAATGAGGAAAATATAGTTTAGAGTGAGAGAGAAATGTCAAAAAAGTAATACACTTTCGGACTAAAAGAGAAGAAAATTAGGGATTTTCGGACTGCTAGAGTGCCGTACGTGTGGCACCCATCCCCGCACGTGCGGCCCTCACCCCCACACATGCGGTGGTCCCTCCACACTTCAGCCCGCACCTGCCTTTTAGGCAGTGTGCTTCTTCCTCCAACTCGCCCACTCCCACACGTGCGGCCTCATCTCCCGCACGTGCGGCCTCCATCCCGCACGTGCGGCCTCCATCCCGCACGTGCGGCCCTAGCCCAGTCAGCCCAGAATTCTCTGCTTCGCCCCTAGGCACTTCGGACCGAACCCCGCACCTCCCGAAACACCTGTTATTCAACATTGAACACAACAAGGAAAAGGACTCGAATTTCAAGAATTACTCCCGAAGGTTTCAATCTCAACGAGGGTAAAGGAGGACGAAGTGAAGAGGAAGGAGAAGAGAAGGAAAATAAAGATCCGGTCATCACAACCTCCGTACCTTAGGAAATTTTGTCCCCGAAATTTGAGTAAACTAACTAAACAAGATTGCTTTCGCGACCATAATCATTTAACAACCTCTTCAAGTTATGATATCATCTCCCAACCAACATTTGCCGTACTCCCCATCATTACTTCATCCAAACCATATTCGTTCATATTAGATACATGTGACAAAACATCTACAACAAAATATCATTCTTCCATAAGCTCATGCTCAATTTAACAATACATGCAACAACATGAGATCATCAATTTAACACACTTTTTATTCAACATTAGGGAACATTACAAATTCAAAACAAAACAACTAAACGCACTCAAATAATCTCGGATATTAGGAGCGGGCCTCCGCTTCCCGTTCCCAAGTCGCTTCCTCAATCCCATGATGTCTCCACAACACCTTCACTAACGGTATAGTCTTACCCCGTAACACTTGCTCCCAAGTATCTAAGATTTGAACCGGCCGCTCTTCGTAGGAGGCATCCTCATCCACCTCCAATTTAACCCAATCTAGCACATAGACGAGTTGGGTTCGTACTTCCTAAGCATGGACACATGAAATACATTGTGTACTCCCGAAAGTTGTGGTGATAAAGCTAATTGATATGCCACTTCCCCGATTCTCTCTAATATCTCGAAAGGCCCAATGAACCTCGGAGACAACTTTCCACTCTTGCCAAACCTCATTAAACCCCACCTAAGTGAGATCTTAAGAAACACATGATCACCCACTTCGAAGGATAAGGGTCACCTCCTCTTATCAGCGTAACTTTTCTATCGGCTTTGGGCCGTAGCTAACCTCTTCCGAATGAGAGCAACTTTCTCGGTTGTCTCCCTAACAATTTTCGGACCCAACAATGGTGTATCCCCCACCTCGGCCCAACAAACCGGTGACCTACAAGGTTGGCCATACAAGGCCTCAAACGGTGCCATCTCAATGCTAGCCTAATAACTATTGTTGTAGGCAAATTCAATCAATGGTAAGTGCCTCTCCCAAGACTCCTTGAAATCTAGTACACAAGCTCTAAGCATATCCTCCAAAATTTGAATGGTGCATTCCGACTGTCCATCGGTTTGGAGGTGATAGGCGGTGCTAAAGGTCAACTTGGTTCCCAATGCCTCTTGAAGGCTTTGCCACAACCGGTTGGTGAAGCGAGGATCCCTATCCGACACAATGGTTACCGGAACCCCATGAAGCCGAACTATTTCCCTCACATACAACTCTGCCAAGTGTTCAACTGAACTGCTAGTACGCATTGGAATGAAGTGTGAGGACTTAGTCAACCTATCAACAATTACCCAAATGGCATCATTACCCCGCTGTGTTCTAGGAAACCTAACTACAAAGTCCATGGTGACATGCTCCCATTTCCACTCGGCTATAGGTAAGGGTTGTAACAAACCTGCTGGTCTCTGGTGTTCGGCCTTCACTTGTTGACAAGTAAGGCACTTAGACCCAAAGGATGCGACATCCCACTTCATACCCCTCCACCAAAACTGACGGCTAAGGTCTCAATAAATTTTGGTGCCTCCCAGATGTACCGCAAGGCATGAGTGATGGAACTCTGAAGCACTTCCTCCCTACAAGATTCGGGTACAAACAAACGGTCTAGGTAGCGTATACTCTGGTCCGAGTGGATGTTCAAACCCTTCTCTTCCTTCCCGTTGGAGATTCTATCCCGAATTAACTCTACTTCCCAGTCTCCTTGTTGTGCCTCTATAACTTTGCTAATCAAGACTGGTTGAGCACTCAAAGCAAACAATGTAGCACTTTCTTTGGACTCACCCAATTGCAATTCAAACTTCCCAACTTCTCCTAACATAACCCATTCCCGAATGACTACACTCGCCAAACTACTCACGGTTTTTCGACTTAAGGCATCGGCCACTACATTGGCCTTCCCCGGGTGATAGTGTAATTCAAAATCATAGTCTTCCAAAAATTCCATCCACCTTCGTTGACGCAAATTCAAATCCTTTTGGGAAAACAAATATTTCAAGCTCTTATGGTCGGAGAAAACCTCGAACTTCTCACCGTATAGGTAATGCCTCCAAATCTTCAAGGCGAACACTACTGTGGCTAGCTCTAAGTCGTGGGTAGAATAATTCTTCTCATGGGTTTTCAATTGCCGTAAACCATAGGCTATGACCTTTCCCCCTTGCATCAAAACACAACCAAGCCCGTCCCGAGACGCATCACAATAGACGGTATACCCCAAACCTCTCTCTGGAATTATCAACACTAGTGCCGTAGTTAATCTAGTTTTGAGCTCTTGGAAGGACTTTTCACAAGCTTCATTCCACACGAACTTAACCCCCTTTCTAGTTAGCCTAGTCAAAGGCGCAGCTAGTCTAGAGAAATCTCTTACAAATCGACGATAGTACCCCGCCAATCCCAAGAAACTCCGAATCTCAAAGACATTCTTAGGTTGCTCCCAATCTTGTATAGAATCTATCTTGAAGGAATCTACGGTTACTCCCTCTCTTGACACAACATGGCCCAAAAATTTCACCTCGATGAGCCAAAACTCACACTTCTCAAATTTGCCATACAATTGATGCCCCCTAAGCAAGTCAAGCACTACTCTCAAGTGAATCTCATGTTCCTCCTCGGAAGTCGAATAGATAAGGATGTCGTCCACAAAAATGACCACAAAATGATCCAAGTACTCTCTAAATATTCGGTTCATCAAATCCATGAAAGAAGCCGGTGCGTTAGTCAACCCAAATGGCATTACAAGGAACTCATAGTGGCCATAACACGTACGAAAGGCCTTTTTCTGGATGTCCTCCTCCCGGACTCTCAACTGGTGGTACCCCGACCTCAAATCTATCTTTGAAAAGCAACAAGGCCCCCTAAGTTGATCAAACAAGTCGTCTATTCTAGGTAAAGGGTATTTGTTCTTGATGGTAACTCAGTTCAATTTACGGTAGTCGATACACAATCTCAACGACCCATCCTTCTTCTTCGCAAAGAGAGTCGGCACTCCCCAATGTGACGTACTAGGGCGAATGAAGCCCTTGTCTAGAAGCTGTTGGAGTTTAATTTTCAACTCATGCAACTCCGCGGGTGCAAATCTATACGGCGCCATAGAAATTGGTGCCGTTCCAGGCACTAAGTCAATGGTGAACTCAATCTCCCGGTGGGGTGGCAAACTAGTAAGGTCCTCGAGAAACACATCCGGGTATTCGCAAACTACTCTTGGCAACTCAACTTGAGTCCCGTCACTCTCACTATTCAAGAGAGTAGCTAGGAGACCGCTAAGCTCATTCCAATTGCGAGGATCACATATCGGCGATAGGACCCGATCAACCCTGTCCCAGAAAGTAAAAACAATCACCACTCAATGTACACACCCTCCGCCGAAAACAATCAATCACTGCCCAATACGAAGACAACCAATCCATGCCTAGGATGACGTCAAAACTCAACATGTCTAACAACACAAAAGCAAACGGGAGCCTACACCCAGCAACCTCTATCTCACAATCGCGACAACCCCGATCTAGGTCAACTGTACCTCCAACTAGAGAGTCTACTCTGAGTGGAGACGTTAACTGTGTCACCTCTAACCCCAATGCAGATGCGAATGCAGCAAATATGAATGAATGAGACACACCCATATCTATCAACACACTGGCCAAAGAATTACACACAATAAAAATACCTCTCACAATTGAGGATCCCGGCAACTGCTCTGGCGCGGTAATAGCATACACGCGCCCTTGTGGCCTCTGATCGACCCCCTGCTCCTCTCTCGGAGTGTAGGCTTACTGTACTGACTGAGCCGAAGCAGCTCCCTGATGAACTCTCGAAGCCTCCTAATGCGCCAGATGCGTCTCCCAACTGCGGGCAAGCTCTCTTCATATGCCCTGACTGACTGCAATGAAAGCAAGTAGGCCTCTGACCCCTACTCTGAAACTGACTCTGAGATCGGTTAGGTGGTAGTGGCAACATCTGCTGTCCTCCTCCCTTATATGGACAAGCAAAGGCCTTGTGACCCGGCTGGCCACACTTGAAGCAAGAAAACCCACTCGGTGCACTCTTCCCCGGGCCCACACGAGGCAAAAGGAAAGTAGATCTAGACTGCAGCAGCTGGGACTGGGATGAAAAAGTGCTCTTACTCTTCTTGTTGGGCCTAAAGTCTCCCTGTGACCCTTGGCCCCTAGACCTCGAATTCCAAAGCCTCTCCTCTTCGACTTCCACAATGATTTCCACATGTGCCGCCGCCTCCACAAGGCGATCATAACTACAGATCATGTTCCCAGCAACTTTGAACAAGATCTTCGTCCTTAACCTCTACTCAAACTCAATGCAATGGCGCTCCTCCATCGCTACCAATTCCGGTGCAAACCGGGACAAACTGGAAAAGGCCGCTTCAAATTCGGCCACGGTCATACTTAGTTGCTTAAGGTCCTTGAACTCTTGCCTCAACCTCTCCCTAGCAGTGGGAGGTAGGTACTTGTCTTGGAAGGCCACTACAAATGCCTTCCATGTTGGTACTATCTGACCTTCGGCATATTTCCACCATTGGCCCGCAGCACCCTTCAGATAGTAACTTGCAAGGGTCACCCTCAACTCGCTATCCTCTATATGGAGCATCTCAAAAGTCTTTCCATTTGCTCTAACCATTCGTCTGCCTTCTTCGAATCAGGGCCACCATGGAACTCATCTAGCTTGGCCCGTAAGAACTCCCTCGTGAGGAAGCTCGCCCTTGTCTCTACGGCATTCTCCCTGGCTTGGGTCTCCGCCCTCAAAATGTTCATAGACTCCCTCAACGCCCCTGCCATTTCCCAGGCTAGGGCACCCATTGTGGCTTGACTCGCTTGCCCTAGTATTTCCGCTTGCCCAACTTGCTCGGCCGCGTTAGCTTGGCCAAACCCCTCTTCTTGCACCGAAACCCCTTGAACTGGTACCTCATGTACACCCCGGCGTCCCCTGCCACACCTTCCACCTCTATCACCACGAGTTCGAACTCTTTCAGACATCCTAATTGAGAAACAAGATAAATAATTTAACACATAATTCCAAATGTGCTCGCCACTCGCTTCACACGTTAGGCTAAAGCAACTACACATATTCTACTACACAAACAATTTAATTCACTCCACATAAACATGTAGTCACATAAACACATACGAATTATCCTTTAGTGATGAGATTCGTCCCATGAGAAACCAAGAATTCTTAGTAAGTGATCAAGTACACTTCTAAGAAGACTTCAAGGAATCTAATAGGCACAAATAACATCCCAAAAGTCCAATCCCATACCCACAGAGTCACATAAACATGCTATCACATAATCATGAAAGGCTAAACGTTTCCTAATCATGTGAAATGAACCCATTGTGGCATAACGACCACTTCCCACGAGCCCCAAGTATTCAAACCCGGTAGCTCTGATACCAAGTTGTAACACCCCAAAATAATTCAACTTGAACTACCCGCATTAACTAGGAATCCCACATCAACAACAATAATTCTTCCATCTTTGCATAAATGATAAATGAGTCTACACAAAAGTTTCACATGCGGATATACATTCAAAGATAAAGGGACCCATGAATCTATAGCATGCGAAGCACCTAGTCTCAAAACAATAAAAATGCCCTTAAGGGCTTACATCTTCCAAGGCAATAGCCTGGTTACACAAGATGGTCTCTCGGACCCAAAAAACATTTGCCCTTGGCTTACAAAAAATATCACAACAAAAATAAGAGCAATATTACTCTTCACCAAAACATTTCCACACCCTTAGCATGGCGGGATCACCACATCCTTACCTGCACCAAATCCCATAGGGATGAGCATAAAGCCAAGTAGAGAATTCTTACAAAGTATATACAGTTATGCATACTCTAAATAGAATGCAAATGTTCATGCTATGCCATGCTTTCTTAAAGAAAATTTTCCATTTCATGCTCTTTTAAAAAAGTCATTTCATTATAAATTAGTAATCTCAATTCATTCAACAAACTTCCAATTTTAATCAAACAGGGCAGTAAATACAACACTGGCAATCCCTAGGCTGGTGTCTGCAAGTAGACTCTACGAGTACTACCAAATTGTCATTTTTACCGGTATTAACTGGAAGGCTCGACACCTATCCGCTCGGCTTTCTAGTCTTTCACCATGGACACTCAGGCCAACTTATCAAGCTCAACTACACCCCCTATCCGAACTTACCACGTATTTACCCCATGTACATTAACATAATTCTCGTTGCAATATGTATTCTTTCTCAATATAAATGTTTTCCAACACATCCCAAGATGCACAAGAATGATAATAATTCAGTTGAAACATGATGCAATAATCACTATGTCATAATATTTTTCTATTCTCAAGACATCTCTACAACAATATCAAATCAATTTCATTCCTCTTTTCTTCTTTTCAAAGCCATATCTCAAAACATCCATGTGCCCTCCATTTTCCACAACAACAATTCACAACAAATTAGTCTCTTCAAGGCAATACGATATTTTCAACATAATTCCAAGATCTTATAATTTTTCATATCCATGATACAATTCATTCATCACTTTCACAACTTATGTTGAAACATTTTTAACAATTATGCTACAATAACATCTCATTCATCGTCATGACACAAAATAATAAAGGATTTCACAAGTATTTTCATGTTTTCTCAAAATCTCCAATTTCTATGGTTTTTTCTCAAGGCAATCACTTCCCATTTCTTGGTGAAAACCCTCATGAAAACATTTTTCTTAGACCAACAAGATGAAACCCTCAAGATTAACTAAAACTTTGAAAACTTAAAGCAAAACCCTCTTTTGAAGAAAATCTCTACATTTTTTAAATCACAACGTTGAAATTTCCAAAACTAGTAGTAGACTCTTAAATCACCATCAAAATAGAAAAACTAGTATATATAACTCAAGAATCCCTACCTCAAAGTCTTGATGATCGAGAAGGATGAAACCCTAACTTTAATGGTGGATTCTTTAACTTCCACTACACCAAGGAAAGCCCCAAGCTTGATCTTCAAGATTTGAGGGTAAGGATGATGGTCTAAACCCAAGGGATTATAAGAATCAAGGAGTTTTTAATGTTTAGGGAATGATTTCTGGAGAGAATGAGGAAAATATAGTTTAGACTGAGAGAGAAATGTCAAAAAAGTGATACACTTTCGGACTAAAAGAGAAGAAAAATTGGGATTTTTGGACTGCCGGAGTGCCGCACTTGCGGCACCCATCCCCGCACGTGCGGCCCTCACCACCACACGTGCGGTTGTCCCGCTGCACTTCAGCTCACACCTGCCTTTTAGGCACTGTGCTTCTTCCCCCAACTCACCCACTCTCGTACGTGCGGCCTCCCAGTCAGCCCAGAATTCTCCACTTCGCCCTCGGGCACTTCGAACCGGACCCCGCACCTCCCAAAACACCTGTTATTCAACATTGAACACAACAAAGAAAAGGACTCAAATTTCAAGAATTACTCCCGAATGTTTCAATCTCAACGAGGGTAGAGGAGGGCGAAGTGAAGAGGAAGGAGAAGAGAAGGAAAATAAAGATCCGGTCATCACACATATTTACACCCCTAGTTGCATTGTTTGGCGTCTATCAAGTTTCCCCGCACGTGAGGATTAGTGCAGGCAACAATTGGGATTTCAGAGTTGGTTTTTCATATGTGAAGGGCTTGGGCTGCACATGCAAATTAGGGCCTGCACATGCGGGGAGTTGGGCCACATGTGCTGTAAAGGTGAGCAAACTGGATTTTCCACTTGCAATATACCACACATGCAGGAGAGGGGCTCTGCACATGTGGCTAGTGGGCCTGCATGTACAGCCAAGTCTAGAAAACCTCGACTTTTGAACCCCTTTTTTGAAATTGATGCACCTCTCCTATTTCCTCCATTTTTTACTTCTCTCTCTCTCTCTCTCTCTCTCTCTCTCTGGACACTTCCTTTTTTTTCTCTTTTCTCTCATCTCTCTCTTGAAAACTCTCACCAACCCACATAAATTCCTCCATCCACCAAAATCCATTGATAGTTAGATCCTAGTTCTTGAGGTCATTTTGATGAGCATCTTGAGATGATCATTTTGACCGGTGGCGATTGTTTGTCGACAACATCGGTTTTTTAGATTTTTCTATCTTTACTATCCTGGAGCTTGAGGTAGAGATTTTTTAAATATTGTGGTTATGTTTTACCTTTATTATTTGTTATTTTTGTAATTTATGCTATATTGGAAATTAGGTTTTTATTTAAATTTGTATTTGATGCATTAAAAAAGGGAAATTCCTGACAAAATTTCAAGGATTTTAATGTTTGAGAATAGTTGATGTGAAATTCTATGATCTTTGAGAAAAACCATCTTTCAATGAGGACTCCCTTAATTTTTTCAAAACCCTAGATTGCGTTGAGTTTGGATAAATGATTGGTTGTTGAGAAATCCTAAAAATTTTGGAAACATTATGAATCTTGGTTGAGTTGGGAAGGAGGAGGTTGAAACATTTGATTGTTACTCCTATTTTGAATCTATTGAAGATATGAGATTATGCACTATTTATTGTCTATTGGAATTTATATTTTGAATAGAGATAATTGCTTTGGCAACCGGTGAAGGGTTGTATTGATTGTTATAGAACTCACATGTGAATTAGGTAAATTGAAATATTTACAAATTTGTGCATAACATTGATCATTACATAATCTCATGATTTATTTTTAGCATTGGATTTGAGAAATTGGCTTTCGAAATTGATTCATTGGAAATATTGGAAATGTGTTGAGTTAATGGGGTAAATACCTTGGTAATAAGTTCAGTTATGGGGTGTGGTTGATTGTAAATTAAGTTCGCTTGAAATCCATGGTGAAAGTCTGAAAATACATGCAAAGTAGGTACCAAGTTCCTTCCAATTAGGAACCTATGAAGTGGTTTTGGTAGTGCTTTGAGAGCCTAATTATAGACACTAGCCTAGGGATTACCAGTGTCGTATTTGCCCCCCTTGTTTTATCAAATGATTAATTAGTAGATTTCGATTCTTGAAACAAGTGCATGGCATGAAAATTTGAAATGAGAAAACTTAAATTTTGGCGTGGCATTTCATGAGAATTGCACCTCATGATAATGTTAAACTTCATGCACTTTATTTAGATTATTTATGATGGGCTTTATACTCATCCCTGTGTGGAAACAACTTTTCATTTGTTAATGGTGTGCCTCTGCCAAGATAAAGGCATGGACGATCTTTTTGGAGCATAAGGCTTGGTTCTTCTTTGTTTAACTTTTTGTAAGTCAAGGGCTATATGTGTATTGGGTAGAAAAACCTACTTTTATTGTAACCAGACTAGGCCTTGGAACTTGTAACCCTTAGGGAATAATATTTGTATCTAATTAACTTTTATCTTAGTAATGCACATGCTATAGTTTCGTATTGCAGAGAGCGTTTGGGCTTGGTAGGCCTATTTTTGGACCGATTAGGTGATCTGAATCGTTCACTTTTTAGAACTCGTTGAGTAGAATATTTATGCCAAAAATTAAGATGATCGAATATTAGTAGCTATATGTTTGAATCAATTTGTATTAAAAAAATGGATGGCTATTTTTAAAATTATATTTGTCATTCATTTTTTAAGACAAATATGGTTCAAAACATTTCGCTATCAATATCCAATTATTTTAATTTTTGGCATGAATATTCTACCCAACGAGTCTTAAAGGGTGAATGATTTGAATCACCAAAATCGGTCCCAAAGTGGACCTAAAAAGCTCAAACGCTCTCTCAAGTCGAGATGATAATTATAGAGAAACCAAACCCATATAATTATACACCTTCTCCACTTTAATATACTTTTTACACATTTTGCAACATTAACAACCCTAAGGGTTGTTTTTAGCATTTTCCTTTATTAAAAAAAAAAAATTTTGATTTGAATTTGTAGCCACAAGATTTCAAATATTTGTAGTTTAAGAAAATGTACAACAAATTTTTTTTATTAAAATCATAATTATTGCACAATTTCTGTAAAGACAAATTTATGAAATCATGTAATTATAATTATTCAATCAATGTAACTTTTTTCATAAATGATCTACATACATGGAAGTACTATCTAATCGAATTGAATTTTCTTAATCTGTTAGGTTTTTACAATTGGCAATCTCATTTGACAGAACTCATTTTAATTGTAATTTTATTCGCTCTTTTGTTTCAACGAGGATGTGATTGTTTAGATGCGAATCAAACCCGAATTGTGCCTATGTAGAGGAATTTGTGTTGACATTCCGTATCTTGAGCATTCCTGGTTTTCCACTTCATTGACTGTGTACCCCTCAAAGCCAAGAAGGAAATCAAAGTGGTTTAACTGCTCAAGCAGTCTTTGTGCACTCAAGCAGTGAAGTGGATCATCCAATATTTCTGCCTGCAAACTAAACTTTTGGGAAATGTTTCGCCGCTTGAGTGGTGCATGTTGCACTAGAGTGGTTGCCCTATATGTTTGCACCACTTTTTACTCACACCGCTTGAGTGGTCTTCGCGGTTTTGTTTAGTATATATAAAGTGTGCTATTTACGTTTTTTAGGAAAAAAAACCCATCCAAAGTCTCAGAGATAAGAGCTACCACAAAGTTTTCTATATTAGAGGGTATTTATATATTAGTTTCGTGGATGATTTAAGGGTGATCGATGGATCTATGAGCTTCATATTGACATCATCAAGGAGTTTGTTTTTATTATTTCATTCACAAAAGAGAGAGGCGTTCTTTGGTAGATTCTGTGGAACTTGGGCCTGAATCTTTGGTGGATTCCGAAGTGGCTCATTGTCGTGGATTCGACATCGGCGTTGTGAATTCCACGTTGGGCAAAGCAATTTCAAGGCGAAGACTGTCACGTCTCGAAATAAAAGCAATAAACCAACCGAGACAATAAGCAGTTGACAATAAAAATCAGAGTCCAATATCCTTCTATTACATGAAATTTGGTTGTACAAAAGGGAGACGCATGTGATATACATTCATAAATAGTACATCCTGAATCTACAGCATGTGTTACCAAACAATAAAAAGAAAAGGAAATTAAACAGATAATCATATGCCCTAAAGGCTTACATCTTTCCAAGTCAAGGATTGGATACAACAAAAGTGAGTCAAAACTCAATGCAAACAAAGCCCTAAGCTTGTACAAAAATGTAATACAAAATAAATAAAATTGAGCCTTCAGCTCCATAGTCCTTTCAGGCTAAGTCCTTGGTAGAGCCAAATCACCAGCACCTGAAAATGATTTTCCCAAGTAGGGTGAGCCAAGGCCCAGTAAAGATAATCTAACACAATATATGAATCTTAACAAAGATATAAGTATAACATGCATACACGATGCCCATGGTCAAATCATTTACGACTCTTTTACAAAACCACATTACGCCAAGCTTTGTATCTCAATCCGTTTTATCTCAATTAATGAGTCATTTCCATTTCATTCTGACAACCAAACTGATGGTACAACTTAATGGGTCTCTAACCAATACAGCCGTTATACAAACACTTATGTTTTCCATTTTAAGGAAATTTCGTCTGCTGGAATCGACACCTATGTATACGCGCGATTTTCGGGACTTTCACCCTGGACACACAAGCCAACTTAATTTAATGGAGTCCAACCCCTTTCTTCTCCCAAACATCATACATTTACAATGTATTAAAGGCATAGCCATATTCAATGACAACGAATAAGAAATTAGTTTCAATTCACCTAATCATCATGCAATTTCTACAACAATCATAGCTATCCTCCATCGACAGCCCAAAATAGAGATTTCTAAACAGATATACAACCTCCATAATAGATAAATTATGAAAATTTCCATAGGTGAGAGGTAATACACATCCAACTTTACCATTTATATAAACACCCATCCAATTTCACATTCCCAATATCAATTTCATTTATTTATACAAAATAACTATTTGAGACATTTTAGGGCAAAACTCCATTTTCCTCCAAAATTTACCCCAAGTATCAAAATCAACAAATTTACCACTACACACCCTTACCTCTACTCTCATAACCATTTTTACAGCATACATTTGAAAACCCCTCTTTTGATTCTAAACCAAAACTCTAGGTTTGTCCAAAATCATCCAAAATTCTAACATTTCTTACACATCAACAAATAGCTAAGTTAAGAACCATAGAAAAGTGTAGAAAGTCCCTACCTCAAGCTTAGAAAACCAAGGAAAAAATGAAGGAACTTCAAAGGCACCGAAACCAAGCTTTATTTAGATCAAATAAGAGCCCCTGGAGTGCTCTATCTTTTTAACAAAGAGAGTTGGGTAGAGAGATCCTTAGATCTAGGTGTATTTGTAGAGAGAAGTTGGGTTTTAGAGAGAGAGAGAGAGAGAGAGAGAGAGAGAGGGTTGATCTAGAGTTTTAAGAGAAAAAGTTATGAAAAAGTGATGTAAAAAAGTGCTGCTACGAACTGATATACAGGCAGCTCGCTCGAGCGCAAGAGTTGTCCCTCGAGCGACTAGACAAAATAAGTTGTTCCACACAAGCGTAAGAAACTTCGCTCGAGAGCAGAATGCACACTTCCAGAAGTTTTACAAACAGAAGACTGTCGCTCGAGCGCAAGAAGTCTCGCTTGAGCAAAGAACACTACCTCTCCAATATCTTTGCAGGCCTACAAAAGTATTGGGAGTTCACAAAGCTCGCTTGAGCACAAGAAGCTTCACTCGAGTGAAGAGGTCACATTCTGGGCAACAACAGTTTTAACCAATGAGCAACTAACTTAATCCAAACACATCCAAGGCATTCCATGTAATGCCCCAAAAATTTATAACACCATTTAAATATATCAACCAACATTCCTTGTAGGAAAAGATGCAATTCTCCAACTTTTACATTACTTGATCATGAGGGTCATTCCATATGCGAATATACATTCAGTGATTTCTAGTACATGAATCTATAGCATGTAGAGCCTTCCATCCAAAACTAAATGAATACCCTCGTGGGTTTACAAATTTCAAGGCTTGAACCCGGTTACACAAAAATGGTCTCTCAAACCCATACAATTATAGCCCTTGGCTAGCAAAATATACTACAACAAAAATAAGAGCCTTGTGCTCCCAACATATACATCCACGCCTTAGCTTGGTGGGATCACCACATCTTTTCCTGCACCAAAATCCCATAGGGTGAGCATAAAGCCCAGTAGGAAATTCTTAACAAAGTATATACGTTTTATACAAGCTTCATCAAATGAAATGTACATGCCATGCTACGCGTTTTGAAAGAAAATCACATTTTCATCCTTTGAAAACCATCATGCTCAATGCTAACTTGAAATCTCAACAAATCAAAATTTATCAATTTAGTTCAAGGGATAGTACATATGACTTAGGTAATCCCTAGGTTGGTGTCTGCAAGTAGGCATAACTAGCACAACCAATCTCCACTTTATCGACTCCTAACCAGAAGGCACGTGGCACCTACTTTGCGCGTGTTTTCGGTCCTTCACCCTGGACACTCGGGCCAACTTAATCAACTTCATCTACACCCCCTATTCGGACTTACCAACGTATTTACCCCAAAGCAAATCCATAAAAATTTACTTACAAACTTTCTTTTCTCAATGCAAAAGTTTCCAAACTCAACTCAAAATGTGTAATAACCAAGTGAATGGATATGCAATGCAACAATTATCAATGCCACATAATATTTCTCCATTTTCAAATATCTCTAACAATAATTCCATAATAATCCAAATTCCCATTTCTCCTTTCAATGCTATTTCACAAAATAACCACATATTCATTTAAATCTATCAATAAATAACAACATTTCCATATTTCGTACATTTCTCAATAATTTAGTCATTTCAAGACTATATCAATATCTTTGTACAACAACTTCCAACATTAACACTTCTCATATTTCATGAAATTCATCACTTATATATAGAGAGAGATGAGAAATTCTCCAATCACTTATTCATTTTGGCATAAAAGAATAATATAATAATAACGTTATCCATGGGTTCTCAACAACTTTTCAAAACCCCCAAATCTCTAGGTTTTCTCACCACAACTATACACACCCAAACTCATTTGAAATGATTTCTTCAAAAACATTCTTTTTCTCAATTAATGTAGTTCAAAACTCTCAAGAAATTATTTTTAAAGAAACTAGGAGGAAAACCCCTCTCAAACCACCCACATTCCTGAGCTAACTTTCAAGTTTCAAAGCTATCAAAAAGAGATTTCGAAAATCAACTAAATCTTGCAAAAACTTATATATATAACTCTAAGAAGGTCCCTACCTCAAGTTTTGGAGAAGAAGAGATGAGAAACCCCCAAATTTGACGGTGTTGAAATCAAATCTCCACCGTACAAGATGAAGCCCTCGGTTAGCTCTCCAACTTTGATGAAGAAACTAGGGTAAAAAATCCAATGGATTTAAGGAAATCAAGGATTTGGACTTGTTTGGTGTAGGAAATGTAGAGAGAATGAGAAGAAAAGGGTTTTTAGAGAGAGAGAGAGAGAGGTATACAAAAGTGATATACACACAACCCAAGAAGAGAGAAAAGAAAAAAATTTCGACTCAGCGACTCCTGCACGTGCGGCGCCCATTCCCGGACATACGGAGCGTGCCTCCCGCACGTGCGGTGTCTCCCCCGCACCTCTTTCCGCACTTCCTTCCGCAAGTGCATATTATGCAGTAGCCAACTCGCAACCTCCCCTGTTTCCCGCACATGCGACCTCATCCCCTACACGTGCGGCCCCTTTTGCGCACGTACAGCCCAAGGCCCTATACGTGCAGCTCTATCCTCCAGCCAGGAAATTTTCCAGCTCAACACCAGGCACTCCAGACCCAACCTCGCACCTTCCAAAACATGAGAAACTTGACACATAAATAAATAAAAGCAAGGACTTTGAAATAAGCTTCCAAATACAATAACCCAAACCACTAATCAAGGTTCTAGGTTAGACTCGACACTCCAACGGAAGTAAATCTAACATAACTCAAGAGGAGGAGGCGGATTATGTACCGTGTCATCACAACCTCCCCACCATAGGAAATTTCGTCCCCGAAATTTAATCAAACTACCCAAACAAAGGGGTTTCAAGCGATCAAAACCACGCTATTACATTTTCAAATCACAACATTAATCCTCAACAAAAATTCACCATTATCATCATGGTTACCTCATTAACAACAACCATCCAAAATAAGTACAAGCATGAAGTTTTGCTATAAAAGTAGTAACAACCCACAACAACCTCATGCTTGAAACAACAGTGTACACAATAACACGCGGCTAACAATTTTAACAACTTTTCCTCAAACACTAGGGAGTATTACAAAGGAAAACAACTTAGCATTTTCAAATAAATCCAGATACTTGGAGCGGACTTCCGCCTCCCGTTCCTACGTTGCTTCCTCAACCCCATGGTGTCTCCACAACACCTTTATCAACGCTATAGTTTTGCCTCGTAGCACTTGCTCCCGGGTATCTAGTATTTGAACCGATGGCTCTTCATAAGTGGTGTCCTCATCTACCTCCAAATCAACCCAATCAAGCACATAAGAAGGGTCGGGTTCATACTTCCTAAGCATGGATGCATGAAACACATTGTGAACTCTCGAAAGTTGTGGTGGTAAGGCTAACCGGTATGCTACTTCCCCAATTCTTTCTAATATCTTGAAAGGCCCAATGAACCTCAAAGAAAATTTACCACTTTTACCAAATCTCATCAAACCCCGTCTTGGTGAGATCTTAAGGAACACGTGATCCCGAACCTCGAAAGCTAAGGGTCGTAGCTATCAGCATAACTCTTCTGTTGGCTTTGGGCCGTGGCTATCCTCTTTCGAATGAGAGCAACTTTATCAGTTGTCTCTCTAACAATCTTCGAGCCCAACAACGGTGCATCACCTACCTCGGCCCAACAAACCAGTGATCTACAAGGTCGGCCCTACAAGGCCTCAAATGGTGCCATCTCAATGCTAGCTTGATAACTATTGTTATAGGCGAACTCAATCAATGGTAAGTGTCTCTCCCAAGACCCCTTAAAGTCAAGGACACAAGCTCTAAGCATGTCCTCCAAAATATGAATGGTACGCTCCGACTGCCCATCTGTTTGAGGGTGGTAAGCGATGCTAAAGGTCACCTTAGTTCCCAACGCCTCTTGAAGGCTTTGCCACAACTGGGCAGTAAAACGAGGATCTCTATTCAACACAATGGTTATAGGAAACGCATGAAGTTGAACTATCTCTTTAATGTACAACTCTGCCAAATACTCACCTGAGTCGCCGGTGCGCATCAGAACGAAATGTGTAGACTTAGTCAACCTATCAATAATTACCCTAACGGCATCATTGCCTTGCTGTGTTCTAGGAAGCCCAACTACAAAGTCCAGGAAACGTGCTCCCATTTCCACTCCGCTATTGGTAAGGGTTGTAGCAAACTCGCTGGTCTTTGGTGTTCGACCTTCACTTGTTGACAAGTAAGGCACTTCTATACAAACAAAGCGACATCCTACTTCATACCCCTCTACTAAAACTGATGACTAAGATCATGATACATTTTGGTGCCTCTCGGATGTACCGCAAGGCGTGAGTGATGGAACTCTCGAAGTACTTCTTCTCTACAAGATTCTGGTACAAACAAACAGTCTAGATAACGTACACTCAAATCTGAGTGAATGTTGAAACCCTTCTCTTTCTTCCCGTTGGAGATTCTGTCACAGATTGACTCCACTTCACGGTCCTCTTGTTGTGCCTCTATGACTTTACTAATCAAGGTAGGTTGAGCACTCAAGGTAAACAATGTAGCACTCTCGACGGACTCACCAAAGTGCAAATCAAACTTGCCAATATCACCTAGCATAATCCATTTCCGAATGGCCGCACTTGCCAAACTACTTATAGATTTCCGACTCAAAGCATCAGCCACCACATTGGCTTTTCTGGGATGATAGTATAACTCAAAGTCATAATCCTCCATAAATTCCATCCACCTCCGTTGGCATAAATTCAAGTCTTTTTGATAAAACAAATACTTTAGACTCTTATGATCGGAGAAAACCTCAAACTTCTCGCCATAAAAATAATGTCTCCAAATTTTCAAGGAAAAAATTACCACCGCCAATTCCAAATCATGGATGGGGTAGTTTTTCTCATGAGTTTTCAATTGTCGCGAACCATTGGCCACAACCTTTCCCCCTTGCATCAAGACACAACCAAGCCCATCCCGAGATGCATCACAATAAACGGTGTAGCCTAAACCTTTTTCCAGGATTATCAAGATCGGTATAGTAGTCAATCTAGTCTTAAGTTCTTGGAATGACTTTTTACAAGCCTCACTCCACACAAATTTGACACCCTTCCTAGTCAATCTAGTCAAAGGCGCGGCTAGTCTAGAGAAATCCCTTACAAAACGTCGCTAATACCCCGTCAATCCCAAGAAACTCCAGATCTCAAAAACATTTTTGGGTTATCCCCAATCCTGTACGGCATCTATCTTTGAGGAGTCTACAGTTACTCCCTCTCTCAACACCACATGCCCCCAAAACTTCACCTCAGTTAGCCAAAACTCGCATTTCTCAAATTTGGCATACAATCGGTGCTCCCTAAGCAAATCAAGCACTACCCGCAAGTGAGCCTCGTGTTCCTCCTTGGAGGTTGAATAAATTAAGACGTCGTCCACAAACACAACCACAAAATGATCCAAGTATTCTCAAAAAATTAGGTTCATCAAATACATAAAGGAAGCAGGTGCATTAGTCAACCCAAAAGGCATTACAAGAAATTCATAGTGACCATAACGCGTACGAAAGGCAGTTTTCTGGATGTCCTCCTCCCGGACTCTCAGCTGATGATAACCCGACCTCAAATCTATTTTTGAAAAACAGCGAGACCCTCTAAGTTGGTCAAATAAATCATCTATTTTGGGTAGAGGATACTTATTCTTAGCGGTAACCCGATTCAACTTGCAGTAATCAATACATAACCGCAATGATCTATCCTTCTTCTTTGCAAAGAGAGCCGATGCCATGCCCCGAAACTAATCCCACATAACTATTACGTCAACCCACTTCCAAAATGAGATATTACCCAAAATCATTTACATAGTTCCAAATGTTTACCAAAGTATTCTCACATGCCATTATACATTTATTTACAAACTAGTACATGAACCTAAAGCATGTAAAAGAAATCATTACATCACAACAAATAAGGCCCTCAAGGGCTTACAAGTTCCAAGGCAATAGCCCGGTTACACATAATGGTCTCACGGACCCAAACACATTAGCCCTTGGCTCACAAAGATATCACAACAAAATAAGAGTTAAACTACTCTTCTTCAAAACATCTCCACGCCCTTAGCTTGGCGGGGTCACCACATCTTTATCTACACCAATTCCCATAGGGGTGAGCATAAAGCCCAGTAGAGATTTCTCACAAAGTATATACAATTATGCCAATTCCGTCAACGTTAAAATAAAATGCATATGCAATGCCATGCAAGTACCGATGATGAAAGAGAACTTTATTTCAACGCACTATTTCAAAATCAACATGTTCTCAATAATATTTTGTAATGTCATCAATTTCAAACTTCTAATATTTAAATCAACAGGCGAGAATACTGAGGTTGTAATCCCTAGGTCAGGTTCGCCAAGAGACTCTACGAGTACTACCAAACTGTCATTTTTACCGGTATTAACCGGAAGGCTCGACACCTATCCGCGTGGCTTTCGGGTCTTTCACCTTGGACACTCAGGCCAACTTATCAAATTCCACTACACTCCCTATCCGGACTTACCACCGTATTTACCCCATAAACATTTCCATTAGTTCTCATTACAATATAATCCTTCTCAAGTAAACATGATGAGAATGCAACAATGGTAATAATTCACTTCATAGACAATGGTGATATTAAATCAAATGGAAATGATATGCAATAATTAATATTTCATAACACTTCTCTATTTCAAAAGGTCTTATCAACAACAATAAACAATACCTTTCTCACTTTCACAAATACGTTTCTCATTTCGCAAAATAATCATGTGTCTTCAACACACCACCACAATTTCTCAACAATGGTTCATCATGACCAACTCTTTCAACATGTCCAGCATGTCATCTTTCTCTTTATTTTCCCATTTCATTAATATCAAACATTTTTACATCATCTATGGCACTCAACAACTTGCCATCTTATAACTCTACACATATATACATTTATCAACGGACTTTAAAAGTGGACTTCCATTTTATACATACATCAAGAAGTTACTATTAGCAATTACATCATAAAATCAATGCTCATTCATCCTTCAATCACAAGAAAAGAAGAAATTCCATAGGCCTTTCTGCTTTTTAAGAAAATCCCCAATTTCTAGGGTTTTTATTAAAAACAAAATTCCATCATTTTTTAAAGAAAACTCTGTCAAAATCATATCTCATGAGTCTAATAGAGGAAAAACACTCAAGAGTAGCAAATAGATTGAGATACAAGCCCATATTCAAAATCTCTACATATTGAACCACAACTTAAAACTCAATACAAAACTACAAGAGAAACCCTCATCAAAACATCTTTCTTAGATCAACAAGATGGTACCCTCAAAGATTGACCAATATTTTGAAAGTTCAAAGAAAAACCCCCTTTTTAAGAAAATCTCTACATTTTTGAAATCACAAAGTTAAAATCATCAAGACTAGAAGGAAACTCTTAAATCATCATCAAAGTAGCAAAACTTGTATATATAACTTAAGAAATCCCTACCTCAAAGCTTGATGAAGAACAAGATGAGATGAAACCCTAGCTTTGAAAGATGAGAGAGAGCTTTGATTTTCTTCAACCCAAGTGAAGCCCTAGTTCTTGATCTCCAAGATTTAGAGAAAGAAGATGGAGATCTTGACCCAAGAATTTGCACAATCAAAGTGTTTGGATGTTTGGGGAAGTTTTCTAGAGAGAAGGGGAAGAGAAATAGGGTTTAGAGTGAGAGTGATATGTGTAAAATGGGTGAGGCATTCGGACCAAAACGTTATAAGAAAACAGGGCACGGACTACCCAGTTGGCCGCTCGTGCGGCCTACCCCACCACTCGAGCGGCCCACCTTGACCGCTCATGCAGCCCACTTTCTCCGCTCGTGCGCTCTAGACAGAATTGAAATTTCTGGGTGCGCTCATGTGGCCCCACCCACCACTTGAGCGGCCCCTCTCCACACGTGCGGCCTTAGGCCCCACACGTGCGGTCTTGGCCCAGCAGCTCAAATTTCCATCTTCGCTCCCAACAACCCGGAATCACCCGCGCACCCTCCGGAACATCCGAAATTTAACAACAAACAAAAATACGAACCAGAAAATCATTCCCAGACATTTCAAATCCAACGTGGATAAAAGGAAACGAAGCGAAAAGGAAAAAGAAAAGGAGGAAAGGAAACGGTCGTCACAGCCGGTGCTCCCCAAGGCGATGTACTAGGGTGAATAAAGCCCTTGTCTAAAAGCTCTTGGAGTTGAATCTTCAACTCATGCAATTCGGCAGGTGCAAATCTATACGGTGCCATGGAAATCGGTGTCGTGCCAGGCACTAAGTCAATGGAGAACTTGATCTCCTGGTGGGGTGGCAAACTAGTAAGATCCTTGGGAAAGACATCCGAATATTCACAAACTACCCTTGGCAATTCAACACGAGCCCCGTCACTCTCACTATCCAAAAGAGTCACAAGAAGGCAACTAAGCTTGCTCCTACTACGAGGGTCAAAAATTGGTGACAAGACCCTATCAACTCGGTCCCTCAAAAAATAAAAACAATCACCACTAGAGGTGCATACCGTAAATCTCTGACGGTAACAATCAATCACAGCTCGGTACAAAGATAACCAGTCCATGCCTAAGATGACATCAAAACTTGACATGTCTAGCAACACAAAAGCAAAACGGAAGTCAACGCTTGGCAACCTCTATCTCACAACCACGACAACCCTGGTCTAAATCAACCATACCCCCAACTGGTGACTCTACTCTAAGCGGAGACGCTAATCGTGCCACCTCTAACCCCCAATGTATAAGTAAATACAGTAGATATAAATGAATGAAACGCACCTGTATCTATCAACACATTAGCCAAAGAATTACACATAACAAAAATACCTCTCACAACTGAGGATCCTGGTAACTGCTCTGGCGCGGTAACAGCATACACGCGCCGTTGTTGCCCCTGATCAACCTGCTCATCTCTCGGAGCATAGGCCTGCTGCACTAACTGAGCCGAAGCGAATCCCTAATTAGCTCGTGAAGTCTGAACTAAATGAACCTACTGGTGGCTCTGTGTCTGCTTCAATCCTGATGCGCCAGATGCGCCTCCCAACTGCAAGCAAACTCTTTTCATGTGACCCGACTAACCACACTGAAAGTAAGTCCTTGCCCTCTACTCTGCGATTGACTCTAGGATCGGTTAGGTGGTAGTGGTGGCAACATCTGTTGTCCTCCCTCTTTCTACGGGTATGAAAAGGCCTTGTGACCCGGTTGGCCACACTTGAAACACGAGAAATTACCCGGTGCGCTCTTTCCCGGGCCCGCACTAAGCAAGGGAAAGGTAGATCTAGATTGTTGTGACTGGGATTGGGATGAAAAGGTTCCCATGTTCTTCTTACTCGGTCTAAAATCTCCCTGTGACTCTTGGCCTCTAGACCTTGAACCCCGAATTCTTTCCTCTTCAGCTTGTACTGTAATCTCCACATGTGCGGCCACCTCCACAAGACGGTCATAGTTCCGTATCATGTTTCCTGTAACATTGAACAAAATCTTGGTTCTCAAGCTCTTCTCAAACTCTATACAACGGTGCTCTTCCGTTGCTACCAACTCCAGCGCAAACCGGGACAAACTAGTGAATGTCGCCTCAAACTCGGCCACGGAAATATTAAGTTGCTTGAGATCTTGAAACTCTTGCCTCAACCTCTCCCTAGCAGTGGGAGGTAGGTACTTGTCTTGGAATGCAACCACAAAGGCTTCCTACGTCGGCTCCACTCTACCTTTGGCATACTTCCACCATTAGCCCTCATCCCTCTTGAGGTAGTAGCTTGCTAGAGTCACCTTTAGCTCACTATCTTCAATGTGAAGCATTTCGAATGTCTTCACCATTTACTCAAGCCACTCATTTGTTTTCTTAGGCTTGAGGCCACCATGGAACTCATCCGGTTTGGCCCGCAAAAACTCCCTAGTAAGGAAACTCGCCCTTGTCTCTACGGCGTTCTCTCAGGCTTGGTTCTCCACCCTCAACATATTCATTGATTCCCTCAAAGCCCCCGTCATTTCTCGGGCTAGGGTCTCCATTACGGCTTGGCTTGCTTGCTCCGGAATTTCTACTTGCCCTACTTGCTCGGCCACATTAGCTTGGCCCACTTGCCCAGCCACATTGGCTTAGCCGAACCCCTCCTCTTGCATGGGAACCTCATGGGCCAGTACTTCATGCACACCCTGGCGAAGCCTACCACCCCTACCGCCTTTGACCTCTTCCCGACATCTTAATACGAGACAAGAGAAATAATTTAGCACACGAACCCACATGTGCTCGCAACTTGCCTCACATGTTTGACCACAACAATTCTATATATTTCTCTATCATACAAACAATTTAATTTCACTCCACATAAGCACGTAGTCATGTATGCACATACGAATTATTCTTTTATGATGAAATTTATCCCACGAAAAACTAAGAATTCTTAGTAGAATGAGTATTAATCAAGTACCCTTCTAATAAGACCTCAAGGAATTTAATAGGCGCAAACAACATCCCAAAAGTCCAATCCCATACCCATCTAGTCATATAAACATGTTGTCACATAGTCACAAAATACAAAACATCTCCTAGTCATGCGAAATGAACCCACTGTGGTAAAACAACCACTCCCCATGAGCCCCAAATATTCAAACACGATAGCTCTGATACCAAGTTGTAATGCCCCAAAAATTTATGACACCATTTAAGTATATCAACCAACATTCCTTATAAGAAAAGATGCAATTCTCCAACCTTTACATTACTTGATCATGAGGGTCACGCAAAATAATTCCATATGCGAATATACATTCAGTGATTTCTAGTACATGAATCTATAGCATGTAGAGCCTTCAATCCAAAAATAAATAAATACCCTCGTGGGTTTACAAATTTTAAGGCTTAAGCCCGATTACACAAAAATGGTCTCTCGAACCCATACAATTATAACCCTTGGCTAGCAAAATATACTACAACAAAAATAAGAGCCTTGTGCTCCCAAAATATACATCCACGCCTTAGCTTGGCGAGATCACCACATCTTTTCCTGCACCAAAATCCCATAGGGTGAGCATAAAGCCTAGTAGGAAATTCTTGATAAAGTATATACGTTTTATACAAGCTTCATCAAATGAAATGTACATGCCATGCTATTTTTTTTTTTTTTGAAAGAAAATCATATTTTCATCATTTGAAAACCATCATGCTCAATGATAACTTGAAATCTCAACAAATCAAAATTTATCAATTTAGTTCAAGGGGTGGTAAATACGACTTAGGTAATCTCTAGGTTGGTGTCTGCAAATAGGCATAACTAGCACTACCAATCTCCACTTTACCGGCTCCTAACCGGAAGGCACGTGGCACCTACTCCACGTGTGCTTTTGGTCCTTCACCTTGGACACACGAGCTAATTTAATCAATTTCATCTACACCTCCTATCCGGACTTACCAACGTATTTACCCCAAAGCAAATCCATAAAAGTTTACTTACAAACTTTCTTTTCTCAATGAAGATTCCAAACTCAACTCAAAATGTGTAATAACCAAGTGAATGGATATGCAATGCAACAATTATCAATGCCACATAATATTTCTCCACTTTCAAATATCTCTAACAATAATTCCATAATAATCCAAATTCCTATTTCTCCTTTCAATGCTATTTCACAAAATAACCACATATTCATTTAAATCTATCAATAAATAACAACATTTCCATATTTCGTACATTTCTCAACAATTTAGTCATTTCAAGACTATATCAACATCTTTGTACAACAACTTCCAACATTAACACTTCTCATATTTCATGAAATTCATCACTTATGTATAGAGAGAGATGAGAAATTCTCCAATCACTTATTCATTTTGGCACAAAAGAATAATATAATAATAATGTCATCCATGGGTTCTCAACAACTTTTCAAAACCCCCAAATCTCTAGGTTTTCTCACCACAACTATACACACCCAAAATCATTTGAAAGGATTTCTTCAAAAACATTTTTTTTCTGAATTAATGTAGTTCAAAACTCTCAAGAAATTATTTTTAAAGAAACTAGGAGGAAAACCCCTCTCAAACCACCCACATTCTTGAGGTAACTTTCAAGTCTCAAAGCTATCAAAAAGGGATTTCGAAAATCAACTAAATCTTGCAAAAACATATATATAACTCTAAGAAGGTCCCTACCTCAAGTTTTGGAGAAGAAGAGATGAGAAACCCCTAAATTTGACGGTGTTGAAATCAAATCTCCACCGCACAAGATGAAGCTCTCGGTTAGCTCTCCAACTTTGATGAAGAAACTAGGGTAAAAATCCAATGGATTTAAGGAAATCAAGGATTTGATCTTGTTTGGTGTAGGAAATGTAAAAAGAATGAGGAGAAAAGGGTTTTTAGAGAGAGAGAGAGGTATACAAAAGTGATATACACACAGCTCAGGAAGAGAGAAAAGCAAAATTTTCAGACTCAACGACTCCCGCACGTGCGGCGCCCATTCCCACACTTGCGAAGCGTGCCTCCCGCACGCACAACACTCATCCCTACACGTGCGGTGTCTCCCCCTACCTCTTTCTGCACTTACTTCCGCAAGTGCATATTATGCAGTAGCCAACTCACGACCTCACTTGTTTCCCGCACGTACGACCTCATCCCCCGCACATGCGGCCCCCTTCTCATACATGCGGCCCAAGGCCCTGCAGACAGGAAATTTTCTAGCTCAACACGTGGCACTCTGGACCCAACCTCGCACCTTCCAAAACACAAGAAACTTGACACATAAATAAATAAAAGCAAGGACTTTGAAATAAGCTTCCAAATACAATAATCCAAACCACTAATCAAGGCTCCAGGTTAGACTCGACACTCCAACGGAAGTAAATCTAACATAACTCAAGAGGACGAGGCGAATTATGTACTAGGTCATCACACTCCAAAACTCAAACTCAATGAGAAATAAGGGGAAACACAACATATACAACAATACCAAACCATGAAAGCTGAGTCCAGGATACAAAATGGGTCGGGCCTAAGCTAGAATTGCTATAAAGACAGTGGTGGAAAATGCACATTGGGTTTGGTTCAATTCGGGCATGGATTCGCTAGGTAATTAATGGTACTCGTGTGTTATTTATTTTTGTCTTCTTAGTGGATTATTTTGTTGCTTTGGCCAGTAGTTTTTTTTTATTACAACTGGAGCTCCAATTGTGATTTTTTTCACATTAAATCGTTTTGCCGATTTTTTGTTGATTGTTTGATTGAGATTAATATTCACTGTTTAAAATTGAAACTTAATCACGAATCAATATCTCACGGGTCCTTAGATTTTTCATAACCGATCTTATTATGGTTGTAAAAACAAAATTAGACGAATACAATCAAAACGCAAATGGGAATAAACTGCTGTCATAATATTTCCCATACAATGCACTCCAAAAATGTGTTTAGATTATGAATTTGGATAGAGATTTGGAAAGTGAGATAGAAAATATGGGTAAAGTATGAGTGAAATATAGTTACAATCTACCTATATTTCACTGCTATTTTTTGTTTTCTTTTTCAAATTTTTATCAAAATTCATGATCCAAATACAACCCAAATGTACATCCCTTGATAATTAGCATACCAAGCATCCAAAATCATATATACAAATCCTCTCACAAATTGTATACTAAATTGACACACAATCACATACATATCATTACAGTTGTAGGTAGCTAAATAGTTTTTCAAATTGCATGCACACTCAAGAAGCTGTTCATAAACAATGGAATGTGAGATCAAGGTCACAATGGAAGATATAAAACTAAACGATTGTGGCGAAAAATATATACAAATTACGAGTATTAGAAAACATTCACCTTTCTTATTGGCCAAATAGAGAAACTAGCAAATTTGTGCACAAGGTAATCCAGCGTTCTACACTTCCCAGCAAATTTGTGCTTGCCCATAACTTCAATGCAAACTGTTGATGGTGTAAATGTAGAACAAAATATGAATTTTCCTCTCATCAAATTATGTGCAGGATGTATGGAGATTCATAATCAGAGAAAAAAATGTCTTCAATTTTAATCATTTAAGAAAACATAAAGTGTGACCCACTAAAAATATTTTCATTTATTGGTCTCTTTGTTAATTTTATTAAAAGTGGCTCATTATCAGTGCCGGAGCCAGTATTTATTGCTAGTGGAGTCAATTAATAATCAAAATACATTACACAGGTATTAACTTACTAAAAAAAACTAAAAATGTAAAAAGCTAGAAATATCTCATTTTGTTCTTGATTTTGAACTAAGTTTCGAATAAGAATCATATTTTAGAAAAATAAAAATAAAAAAATTCAATACTTTTTTATGTTAAAAGTTGGCATTCTCTTAAAATACTATAATTTAGTGGTGTCATTTCAATGAAATTTTAAAATATCACTTAATTTTTTAAATTTATCTCATGAAATTACAAAGTATTAGTTAAAATATTGAATTAACATCGATTATAACATTTATGTGGGTTCAATTGAACCCATTGATTAGAATGTAGCTACGCCAATGCCCATTATGCTAACACATTCTTCATAATTTTATAATTTTATGATGTTGTGGGTGTTTGGATTTTTTTTTGGCTTTTTGTTAGCTTATTTTCATCTTTAGTGATTTTTTTTTTTTTATAAAAAAAATTAGAATTATTAGAAATTAGTACAAACATGTTTGGATCACATTTGTTTTAAAAATATGGGTGGTCTATTTTTAACGAAATTATACTTGCAATTCATTTTTTTAAAGACAAATTTGATTGAAACATGTGACTATTAATATTAAAATCAACCTAATTTTTTCTTAATGAATAATTTAATCTAAAGACACTAAAAGTTTAATGGTTCAAATTACTAAAATAGACACACAAAAAAATGAGCCCACAATATACTAAATTGTACCCTCCCGTCCAAAAAGTGGATTGGAGGTAAGCCAATTCCATCAAAAATAATAGGACTAATGCTACAGACAAAGGAATCAAACACACAAATATATTCACACAAAAAAATTGTGGTTATGATCTAACATTTGTATTGTAAATCCTACACTTAAAATGAATCTACGCTACACATTTTTTTTTCTTGATTTTATTTATTTATTTATTTAGTGTTTTGTTTCTTAGTCAGCAACATTTCTCGTAATAATAGTGAAGGATGATCAACTTACTTTACTGTTTGCCGCATGCCATTTTACCATCAGTCATAGACGTAGTCAAAGGTTGGAGAAATGTTTGTTTGCCCTTCTCAGTTTCTTTACCATCATCATTTTCATTCATAATTGTGGAATTTCTAAATAAAATGAAAAGGCCACATACAAAAAAACAAAAATATATAGGAAGTTAGTTTCATATTATTCCAAGATTTAAAAAAAAATAAAAAAATTGTCGCATAAAATAAAGTAATTCACCATAAATTTGGTAGCGGAAGAAATTATACAAATTAAAATTCGTAACATTTCATGATTACCTTTCCTTTCAAACGCCGTCGTTTGCCTTGCTCAGTTTCCTTATCATCATTTCATTCATAATTTCAAATTCCTAAATAAAAGGAAAGTGACATACAAGGAAGGAAAAATATATAAGATTAGTTTCATATTATTCCAAGATTAAAAAAAAAAAAAGTGGATTTTTTTTTAGGTCCTTGATATTAAGATTTTATAGCATAAAGGACATCAAATATTTTCATGATGTCTAAGGTCCCTCAACATTTGTCCAGAGAAATTTCAGTCCCAGAGAAATTCTCTCCACAGAAATTCTCTAAGTTCAAGCCAGAGAAAATTGAAATTTCTCTGAGTACCAAAGAAGTCCAGAGAAAATTATGAAGAGAAAATTTGTGTGGCTATCTAGGAATTTCTCTGACTTCACAAATTTCTCTTGCTCTATTCACAAAGAATTTCTCTGACTTTGTGTAATATGTAAGCCAACAATACAATCTTTACTAACAAACCCACAAATTTCTCTGGTCCAAAACCAGAGAATTTCTCTCCAAACTAGACAGATCAGAGAAATTCTCTGGATCGAAACCAGAGAAATTCTCTCTATTTGCAGCAAAGTTATATTTTTATGAACAGACCTTGGTGATTTTACATTGATCCAGGAAATTTCTCTAACTTCTCAAATTTCTCTAACTTCAAATAAACCAGCTTCACCGGTTGTGGAAATACGACGTGAGATCAAAGCTCTACAACTTTCCACTGATTGGAATCGGACCACACAGCCTATTGTAACTAACATTAAAGAATTGTAAATTCACCGCCGTCAAACCCGCAGGCAGACTCCCAAAGTCTTTGTTATGGTTCAAATCCAGCGATATCAAAGTCACTGGAAAAACCACATTGCTGAGATCAAACTCGAACATGTTTCTGGAGAAGTCAACTATCTGTATGGTTTTGTTGGATCCGAAGATGAATGACAAATCACCCAAATCAAGTCTTGTAAAGTCCAAATTGCCCAAAGATTTTGGTACTGGTCTAGTGAGTTGGTTGTGAGAGAGATAGAGGTCTGGGACTGATCCGGTGAACTTTCTGAAGGATTCAGGGATGATTCCAGTGAGCATGTTCCTGTCTAAGTGAATGGCAGCGAGGTTGGTGAGTTGGGCCACTACGAATTCAATCTCCATGTCGGTTGTTGAGATTGGTTCGGTGGAAATGGAGAGAAGAGCAGAGAGAGAGAGAGAGGATGAGAGGGAGATTTCTTAATATCAAATTTCTCTGTGATAGATGGGTGTGGGTTGAGGGACCTTAGACATCAAAAAATAATATTGTGGATCTCTTCTATTACTAAAAATGGGAGAGGGACCTTAGACTAATTTTCCCTAAAAAAAAATGTCAAATGAAAAAAAAAATCACCATAAATCTGGCCGAGGAAGAAATTATACGAATTAGAATTCGTAACATTGCATGATTACCTTTCCTTTCAGAAGTCATTGTTTGTCCTGCTCAATTTCCTTATCATCATTTTCATTCATAATCGCACATTCCTAAATAAAAGGAAAATGATGTACAAGGAAATAAAATAATGTAGGAAGTTCAGTTTCATATTATTCCAAGATTCAAAAAAAAAAAATGTCAAATGAAAAAAAGTAATTCACCATAAATATGGTTGAGGAACAAATTTTGCAAATTAGAATTCATAACATTTCACGGTTACCTTTCCTTTCAGAAGTTGTTGTTGTAAATATTGATCAAGACAGGGATTTTTCAACATTGGGAGTGCAACCTGTCAAAATTTATTTTTTCATATTGTTTAGTAACTCAATGAAGTAGGATAATTTGCTGATTGGAATTGAACCTCAGTGATGATGGTGATTCATGTTTTGTGATATTAGACTAGCCAAAATTCCACTACATCACCAATGGATCAAAGGATGGCATGTGTTGGATGTACTATACATTTAATACAAGAAAAAGAGTATACATAATCTTTTTTCTAATTCTATTTTCTTACTCTAGACATAAGACAACGGGGTGATTATTGAATATTCCGGGAGTACGACCATGTGGTGCTTCATGGTATTATGATTGGTGGACAATGTGGAGTATCATGATTTTGTGTTGGGTGATTGAAGAACATGAAGGAAAATAGTGAATGATGATTAATGAAGAAGTATGGACAGATGATACTCCAAGAGTAGCTAATAATTTTCTCACCAGTAGGACCCACATTAATAAATGACATGAGATTCATTCACCCTGTGTCTTGAAGTGTTAAAATAGGATAACAAATAAGATTATAGGCAATATTTTTTGGTACGATTGTGGATAAAATTATTTTCTATTATACAAAGAAAAAAAAAATGTATGAGCTTTGCTAAGTGTAAAATTGGAAACGGTGAGGAAAAAGTCTACTCTAAGTTTTGACAAATGACATTTTGTTGAGACTTTAGCTGGTAAGTATGAGATAATTTGGAATTATTTAATAATTTTCCATTAATCTGTAATGGGTATTGTAAGAGTCATCAGGTGGAATAATAGGATTGGTCTATCATTAAACATAGCACAACTATAAAAAAAGAGTTGAAGGACATTCAGTTCATACCTGGTAGTTAAGGATGGGTTGTGTGTAGAAAGTTTTGAGGTTGTCCAAACTTTTAAGATTCAAAGTAGTTAGTTTAGGGAACAAGATGGTATTTTCATCAACATCTTTTTCTTTTCCCTCTTCCTTTGAGACGATCGCTAACATCTTTAGACAACTATAAACATTGAGTACTTCCAGATTTCGTAACTGTGGAATCATATAAGATGGAACAACATTCACCAGTTTTTCACAATCCTCGATCATCATGCGCTTCAATAAACAAAACGACTCTGAGGGCAATTTATCCCATATTTTTGTTATGTTTCATACTCTGTTTATGAACAGATTCTCCAAAACAGGGAATGCAACCTGCGAGGTTTATTACATTATTGTTAAACCAATATTTAGATACTCCCAGATTTCACTATCGAAAAATATTAATTTAAAAAGGGAAAAGAAAAAGGTCAAGTTATGAGAGGTTGCAATTTTATTGTAATGTAATTCCTCCATTATACACGTTAAAATTTTAAACGGAAAAAAAATCACATACAAAATTAGAGAGACCAAATTAAAATTTAAATAAACTATAGGACCACGGGTGCAATTTAATTTATTTATTATACTGGTGGTCCCTATAGTTTGTTTGAATTTCACCTTGATCTCTCTAATTTTGCACATTATATTTTTCCATTCAAAATTCGGCAAGTGTAATTTCATTTTGGCCCCCATGTGTGTAATTCATTCACAAAAAAATTTAAATTGTTTTGTTAATCTTACCCACATGATTTTATTGTATGTCTTAAAAAAAGTTTTATTTTTAAAAACACACTTACTATTCATTTTTAATATATATATATATATATTAAAATCATGTAGCTATAATCATAGATCAAATCTTTAGTTTTTCGTGAATGACCAGACTAAATGAATGCTTTAAACACAAGAGTAGGACTCACAATGACCCCAGGGTGTGGTACAATCCACTTATCTACAATATTAGGACTTGTATCCAGTACAGATTTAAACTCAAAACAAATATTTTCATTGGAATAGAAATCCTTTTTCTTGTGCTTTCTGATGGCCATGGTTAATTAAAAGAGTTAGGACATCTATACCTGGTCATTAAACAATGGTTGTGCTTCCGAACTTGTAGAGCTGCTGCAGAAACTTTTGAGGTTATACAATTTGTCAATTGACAGAGAACTTAGTTGAGCAAAAAGAATGATATCGCCATTTTTAGTTGCATTTGCTTTCTTCGAGACTATCACTTCCATCTCTGGACAACCTTTTACATAAATTGATTTTAGATTTTGTAACCTTGGAAACATACTCGAAGGAATCACATTCACCAGTTTTTCACACCAAGTGGCATTTACTGTTGGTTTTCAACCCAAATGAATCATGTTAGTGCAGCTGTGAGTGCAGCATTAGCAGAGTGTAGTGCAGCACTTCTGCAATGGAGTTCCTATTTCACCCACCCCATTCCATTAGAATGGTGGATGGTAGTAGGTACCAACCAATGAGCTCCTCCCTCAATTGTGTATAAATTGAGGGGAGGAGGAGAGGGGTTGGATATCAGAAAACAGAATAGAGTGAGAGCTGTGAGGTGAGTGAGTTGAGAAGAAGTCTCCTCCTCTGTGTGTAATTGTTTCTCCATATTTAGTGAAATTCGTTTTCTGCTCCGTGGATGTAGGCATTTGGCCGAACCACGTAAATATTGTGTTCTGTGTGTGTGTGAGATTATTTTCTGGGTGTCTTGTGATCCTAACAAGTGGTATCAGAGCCAAGTTTGTGAATTTTTCGGAAGAACAGAGTGTTCTACTAAAATTGCCCAGAAATCAAAGTGGTCGAAATCCACTTTTGAACACACCAGAGTGAAGTACTTGACGAGACGATCACAGAGGTGAAAACCTCGTCGAAAACGGAGTCCATACGAAGCCACACGCGCCGAGCGACGCCGTTCTCACGCGCCTGCACGCGCGCCACGCGCCTCACGCGTCTTCTCGGGCGATCCAGGCGTGACGTCATCACGCCGCTGTTTGCTGACGTCAGATCGACGGCAGCTGATGTCAGCCGAGCCGTCAGCTGAGCCGCGAGCCGCGCCGCTGTTGACCGGAGCCGCGCCGCCGTTGACCGAGCCGTTGACCGGAGGAGTAATCCGGTGCTTCGCAGGCGCGCAGATTCTGCCGATCTGAACCGTTAAAATTGTTTTGGCTTGATCGAAGCCATTTCAGGTCCGATTTGGGTGAGCCAATAGTGGTTTCTAACTATTTGGAATATTTCGGACACATCCGTACGGTCAGATTCTTGAATTGGAATTTCGGTAAAAAGGGAAGAAATTTCCAATGGCAGGAAAAGGCACAAGTTTCATGATTGAGCCATTTAATGGCAATAATGACTTCACCCTGTGGCAACAAAGGGTGAAAAACATTTTAACAAGAGAAGGTCTGGTGAAAGCGCTTCTCAAAAAGTCCAACAAACCGGAAGACATGAAAGATGACAAGTGGGAGGAGTTGAGGGAATTGGCAAACAGCACAATTCAGTTGTATCTCGGGAACAACACACTCCGAGAAGTCATCAGTGAAGTGGATCCGGCGGAGCTATGGGCAAAGTTGGAGATGAGGTACAAGTCAAAGTCTTTGACAAACCGGTTATCTCTGAAAAGGCAGCTATATACACTGAACATGCCAGAAGGTGCGAACCTCATAGAACATCTGAACGAGTTCAACAGGATCACAATGGAATTGGACACCCTTGGAGTGAAGACCGAAGAGGAAGATAAAGCTATGATCTTGCTGGTCTCTCTACCTGCATCATATGAGCATCTAAGGACTACTCTATTGTACGGGAAGGATGCTCTTGGACTGGATGAGGTGGTTGCTACGCTCATTTCTCATGAGTCGATGAAGAAACAGGAAAGTAGCAAACACCAAGAAGAACATGCCATGGTTGCATCAGACAATGAGCAAGGCAGAGGCAGGTCCAATGATAGAGGGGGTAGATCCAATGATAGACGGGGTAGATCCAAATCAAGAGGACGTTCGCAATCAAGGCCGAGCTTCAGGAGGAGGTGTTTTTACTGTGATCAAGAGGATCACGTAATAAGAGATTGCCCAGAGAAAAAGGCGGATAGACAAGCCAAAGAGAAGGCTAAGGGACACGGAGGTCCCTCAACTACAGCAGTTGCAGTGAATTCCTCTGACGATGAAGAGGTGTTGCTTACAGTCTCGTCAGAGTTGGAGACACCCGGCTGGATTTTAGATTCAGGGTGTACATTCCACATATGTGCGGATAAGAAGCTTTTCTCCACTTACCGAAGAGTCGGCGGTAGCATTATCCGGATGGCCAACAACATAGTGAACAGAGTTGTCGGCATAGGGACAGTGCGGTTCCTTACTAAGGATAGAAGAAAAGTAATTTTATCTGAGGTCCGACATGTGCCAGGAGTACGAAGGAATCTAATCTCCCTGAGTATGCTAGATCTAAAGGGAAATAGTTTCTCATCTAGTGGCGGGGTTCTTCATGTACACAGAGGTGATAGAAAAATGTTGCAAGGCAAATTGTGCAACAAACTGTACAGACTGGAAGGAGAAGTTTTGACAAAGATGAGTGTTGTCACACGCCAGTCGAAGAGTACAAAGAGAGAACATACGCAACCAAAGCACATGACTAAGCAAGACTTTCAGCAAGAACGACGAAAAAGGTGCACGGGAATGCAAGGAGGCAGTTCGAAGGTGCACAGATCTGAGCCAGTGAAGTCAATCTTGAAGAAAGTTCAGAGCAAAGAAACCAAGTCTGTAGGGACTGTGCTAGTGAAGAAGCGAGTTTCTTTTGCTCCCGTGTTAGAGACATTTTGCAACCTCTCAACAGATGCATGGAAGGGAGGGATGCAATCTCGAGTCGCAAAGTGAGCTTTGCATGGCACCCCAGTAAGGGGGTGCGAGCACTATGCACGGAGTTGCATAGTAGTAACTTGTACAGACCAGTGGGAGTTGTCTTGGCAGAAGGGCTAACCGTCAAACATCAGTACGGACGTACAAGTAAGATAGAACCAAACATCAGGGTTTGCAGCACAGACAACGAGCGTATGTGGAAACGCTAGGAGGTTGTTCAGAAGTGCAGAGAGCAAAGGCTGATAGTTTAGAAATAAGCTCCGAGCAAGGAAAATTGAGGATGTTGATGTGTCAAACTCTGAAGTTTTCTAGTTGCTCCCGTGTTCATCATGCAAGGAGTTGCACGGTAATGCAGGGTATCCCGAGCAGGGGGTGCAGGGCATCCAATCAGGGGGTGCTATTGTGGATCACCTCATATGGGTTGAGGGGGTGATTTGTTGGTTTTCAACCCAAATGAATCATGTTAGTGCAGCTGTGAGTGCAGCATTAGCAGAGTGTAGTGCAGCACTTCTGCAATGGAGTTCCTATTTCACCCACCCCATTCCATTAGAATGGTGGATGGTAGTAGGTACCAACCAATGAGCTCCTTCCTCAATTGTGTATAAATTGAGGGGAGGAGGAGAGGGGTTGGATATCAGAAAACAGAATAGAGTGAGAGCTGTGAGGTGAGTGAGTTGAGAAGAAGTCTCCTCCTCTGTGTGTAATTGTTTCTCCATATTTAGTGAAATTCGTTTTCTGCTCCGTGGATGTAGGCATTTGGCCGAACCACGTAAATATTGTGTTCTGTGTGTGTGTGAGATTATTTTTTGGGTGTCTTGTGATCCTAACATTTACAACAGCCAATTTTTCGAAGGACTGTGCGTCTGTTTTTGGAACTGGGAGTAATTGCTTCCCCCAAATCTCTGTTATGTTAGGCAAGTTGCAAATATGCAATTCATCCAAGGAAGTGAAAGCAACCTGCAAAGTAGTTCACGGATCACAGCACATTTCATTAGTGTCGCTTCCAAATCAATTCACTCCTCAGGTGAAGTCAGTATTTCTCCAACAACCGCTACACCATGAATGAACGAGCTAGTGTGGATGTGTAAATGATAGGCAATACAAACTCAACACTGTGTTGCCCTAAAACTTTTCCAGAACTCATCTGGACAAGAATGACACAACAGAGGCCATTTTATAAATAAAAGGCACCTTGATTATGGTTTTTTTTTAACTGATGGTCCCAGAACTAAGAGCATCTCTAATGCTAAAATGGATAGCCAAAGCCAAATTTTGACATTGTTACAGTGTCAAAATGCTGAATGTTAGCAAGGGTAAATTACATTGACACCCTCTTAGGTTTCTCTCTAATACATTAGTACCCTTGTGGTTCTACAAATTACATCCCCTCCCAAAGATTTATAGTCACATTACAAAACTCCCGCTCTGTTAATTGACCATTGAGTCAACTAACATATTTTGTTTATGTCATCAATTATTATTTTGAAAATGCCATGTTTACCCCTAAAACCCCACATTACAACCTTCTACCTTTAAAATCGAGCATAACAATCCCTATTTCCAAAATCAATTTCTTTCTCATCTCTTCTTCACCATCTTCTCACACTCATCACCTATTCATATAAAATCTTCATCAAGTCTCTCTATCTTGCAACCTTATTTCATGGTATTTACATGAGATTCCTCTTTTTATTCTTAAATGAGTCCCCAAGAGGGTTGTACTCAGTATGTAGCAAATCACAAACTTGGATAAAGGTCTTAACCTTTCAACTACACAAAATGAGATTACCAGGTTTGGTCCGTAATACTCTTGATTTTCATTGCCAAAGAACATGGCGAGTCTGATAATGTTGGCATGATTTGGGTGGATGTGGTGGAGATAGACATTGGTATTGTAGTGGGGATTTGGTCAATGATTGTGGTAGTGACAAACATGGATGGTGTGGTGTGGTGTGGTGGTGATGGATTTGGTGGTAGTGACAAATGAGACAAGTTTCGGTTGGTTATGGTGGACGGTATGAATGATGGGTGATTATTGGGTACTCTTGGAGTACAGCCATGTGGTGCTCCATTATATTATGATTGATGGAGAAGGTAGAGTATTATGATTTTGTATTGTGTGATTGAGAAACATGAGAGGGCATGGCAAATGATAATTGGTGAGGGAATATGGACATGTGATACTCCAAGAGTACCTAATAATTTTCCATGACGGATGGCGATGAGAGAGTGGGTTGGGAAAGAAGATTATGCTATTAGATTGGGATAACTAGGTAATTTTATTTTAGAGTGTGATACCCATAAGGTAATTTTAAATTTTATGTTAACTCAAGTCACAAATTAGACACTTACGAGGGTTGCAGCATAATTTGTGCAAGGTAGAGGGGAGATCCGTATTAAATTTAAACTTCAAAGGGTGTTAATATAATTTAGGGGAAATCTCACATTAGGGGAGTGTTAAAAAAGTAATTACAAATCAATGAGAAACTTTATAAATAGTAATGGTAATTAAATTTGTAAATTTTTTCATTAATTTATATATTTTTTTCTGACATCACTGGAAATTACCCCTATAATTTATCCTTTTACCAATGTTGCTTTAATAATGTACTGCCCATTTCTTTTATTTTTTCACAAGGAGTAGCATCAGAATGCCATTTGTGAATCTCATTATGAAGGGGAAAGAGAGAAGCTCTAGTTACGATTGATTTTTTTTTTTTTTTTTTTTTTTTTTTTTTTTACCTTAGTGAATTTTATTTAGAAATTTTCATTTTCGTAAAAAACATATATTTTAGATACTTCTATATTGCAAATAATAATAATAATAAATAATTGACATAATGATTGGTTCTACGGTACTTTTATATTATGAGTTTTGATGGACAATATAGCCCACGATTCTCTACCCTTACATCAGTGTAATTACAGGTTCAGATTATTAGATATATATGTCAGTTAATGCCTAGTTTTACAAGCTCAAGGACTGGGAAACCATAAACAAAAACATCAATTATGCGTACGTGCCAAAAAAAACAAAAAAAAACAAAAAAACAAAAAAAGGACCCACTCAAATCATCATATCACCTACAATTGCAAATTCTACCACAACAATCTGAAAAAAGGAGAACCCAACTACCCTCTCACCAAAGAAAGTCATTTAACCCACTCTTTCCATAGTCCATACCATTGACTGCAACTGCTTTATACTACCTCACATTCTCCATCAATCTAGCATGTAAATTTTGTGATTTAACACTAAATTTTGTAAATGTACCAGCTGAATTCCTCCCAAAAACACTAAAAATTATTAACTGCAGAGGAGAAAAATTGGTCACTTCATTAAGCAAAAGGATTTCTTTTAATAGATATACAAAGGGGATTTTCATGGATTTTGATGTAGAGCTGCATATGTTGCAAAACATCTGTTGTGTAATTGCAGTTTACATTTCTAAAACAATATAGCTGAATCTACTTGTTTGCTAAATCTTTAAAGGATGCATAACTATGAGCAAGAGCAAGATGGATATGGTGTGGTGTTAGATATAGGGATTTGAATGAAAACGGTAATCATACTTTTATTTGTATAAATGCATATGTTTATGTGCACATATATTATTATGTGTTTTCCTATTTCCAAGGTCAACTAAAAAGGGTAAGGACATTCATACCGGGTGTTTGAAGAAGTGTTGTGCTGCTAGTCTAGAGGTACAGAAACTTTTGAGATTCTCCAGAGATCCAAGTTCTAGAGTCTGTAGTTGAGGGAACAAGATATTTTCTTCGGCTTCAGCATCTGCTTTTTCTTCCCCTTTCTCCAATAATATCTCTTCCACCATTGGACAGTATTGTACATAGAGTTCTGTTAAATTCTGCAATCGTGGGAGCATATTGGACAGAATCACATTCACCAGTTTGTCACATCCCTCGATCCTCACCTCTCTTAGTTGACAAAAGGACCCTGTTGGGAGTAATTTCTTGTCCCACACATCTGTTATGTTTGGCAACCAACCAATGACCAATACCCTCAATTCGGGGCAAGCAATCTGCAATGTTCATTACATAATTGTTAAATGACCCTCCTGAAACATTTATTCCCAGGTCAACATTATCCAGTAACATTTACTGCAACACAACAAAAGTAGAAATCACAAAATATTCAAATAAGATGCAATCTAAAAATCTAAGACACACTCTTCATTCGAATTATATATTAAAACATTAAATATATAAACACACAAGCTACACAGAATGAAGCCAGGGAGACATTGCCTTCATTCTATGCAATTCCACTATGGTTGTACACTCGCCATGGAGAATAACAAAGTAGCCAAAGACCATATTGAAACTCAAAATAGTCCTATGCAATTGAATCGAAAAAGGACCTTTCTTAGATGATTGAAAAATAATGTTCTTAAAGAGTTAGGACCTAGTCATTCTAGTGTCATTGGCTATCAACTCCTCTGAAGAACCAGTGACTTAAGGGTGTCAACTCCGAAGAAGAATGGCGATCAACTTCACTACGCTAACTTGCAGAATCAAATGATGAAATAATAATGAAAAAAAAAAATGTTAAATCAGCTGCATTTTTATACAAATTTCTTTACTCGCAATGGCATACTAGTAATTTAATTATTATATTAAGTCATATCATTTTGTATTGGGCGGATTACACTACGGTCTCTGTAATTTGGGATTTGTGTCACTTTGGTCTCTGACTTTTTAATTGTAACACATTTAACTCTGAATTTTGAATATTGTTCCAAACAAGAACAATCAAAGATGTTTCATTTGCAAATGGTCTATTTCAAGAGCAAAGTCGTCATGCTAATTATTTTGTGCTGGTTAACTTGTGTGTTGTTGGAAATGTAATGGCATTTTTTTTAGTGAATAATGTTGGAATTTTCTGGCTATAAAATTCTGTTTAGTTTGGTTTTCAAAATCTATTTTCAGGAAATTTTTCTAAGAAATTAAAAATTAAACTGGTGAAAAAAAAAATTAAAACGCATCATTTTTATATAATTTTATCTTTTCAGAGGGTAGAAATAATTTTTTTTATATTTATTTTCGTTAAATTAGTTTTTACATTTTTAAAGTCAAACATGGTGACAAGTTTGACGTCATTATTAAACCAATCTATTAAATCAAAAAATCAAAAATTAAAAATATTTGATATATTATATAAATATCGACTACACATTAAAAACCTAATAACCATCTATTAAATGATAACCATGCAAAAATATCTGTTAACAACAAATACAATAATCTATTACATGATAATCATCCAAAAAAATAAACAAAAACAATCACCCATTACATGATCATCGTCCAAACACATTAAAAATTAATTTCGTAAAAATATAATAAATAAATAAAAATGTAAAAAATTATCATTTTTATATAATTTTATCTTTAGTGGGTAGAAATAATTTTTAAAAATTCAAAAATAATTTTTTGACATTTATTTTTGTCAAAGTAGCTCATATTTTATCAAATTAATGACTTTGCCCATGAAATGGAGCAAATATGTCTTCAATTGTCCTTATTTGGAATAAGATTCAAAATTTAAGATCAAATGTGTCACAATTGAAAGGTTAGAAACCAAAGTGATACAAGTCTCAAACTATAATGATCGTTAGTGTAATTCGCCCTTTTGTGTAATAATTCTACACAATTTTTTTGTGGAAAATTACAAAAACAAACTCTAGGGTTTGACGCTTATAACAAAATAAATCCTAAAATTTTAATTTTGTTAATTTTAATCCTATTATTTTGATTTATTTTCAATCTAAAACATATTTTTATTTTCGTTAAGTAAAACTGATGGAAACGAAATATTTTAGTCATTAAATTCAACAAAAAAAATTATTTTAAACATTTTATGTACACGTACATTTACAACAACTTTGAATAGTGCATCTAAATAGTGTTATAAAGCAAACAAAATCCAAAATGACGGTAATTTACAAATTGATGAAGGAGCAAATTGGTGTATACATTTAATGTTGTTAAATCGGCCCAAACCAAGAAGCAAAATATTTCCTGTTGTAAACTTATAATTGAGTCCAAGTCAATGTTAAAAAAATTACAATGTTGAAAATAATTTTAGGTAATTCATATATACATATATATGATATATTAATAGAAGAAAGAAAGGCACATATTGTGCGCCACTCAAGTGATAAGGACTTTTTTTTATATCAAAACTCTTGGTTTGGTGTCTCATTCTCCTCTCTGCATCAATTGTAAGTCTGGCCCAATTGAACTCATTTTCCTTTATTTGGATTTGGTTTCAATTCATATATATATATATATACATAGTTCAAATTCAAACTAAAAAAATTAAATTAGATTGGAATTTTAATCTTAATATTATTTTCTCAAGTGCTTTATTTTTGTGATTAAAAGCGTTAGGAAATTAGTACCTAATGGTTGAACAAGGTTTGTGTTTCGAATCTTCTAGTCCTGCAAAAAATTTCAAGGTTCTGTAAATTGACAAGTCTCACAATCCTTAGTTGAGGGAATCCGGTGACATCACCATTTCTTTTCTTTTCTTTTCTTGGGCCATTGCTTTCTTTTTTGCATTCTCCGAGAGTTTTCTCAAATTCTGTAGCCTTGGGAGCATATTGGATTGAACAACATTCATCAGTTTCTCAAAACAGTTGACTTTCAGTTCGGAGGGAAATTGCTTGCTCCAAATCTCAATTATGTTAGACACCCCAGAAATAAGCAATTCTTCCAAGGCTGGGAAAGCGACTTGTGTACAAGGCATTTCCTACGTGAAAACAATGGATATTCAAAAAAATGTTGGCATGCAAGATGTAATAACCTTTTTTTTTTTTTTTTTTTTGGTTTTTACTTTAAATTGCACACATCGCACCGGTCGATATATATATGTCACGCCCCAATTTTTTTTACTCGAAAATATTACCAAGCCTGTAAATTTAGGTCCATTTTTTTTTTTTATACATATACAAATATCTATTACACTTGAGCAATAGAAATACAATAATACATGTTCTCTCTCTCAATGAATACAACAACCATAATACATGCCAAGCTTCTGCCGTGAAGCTACAAATAAATAAATACAAATACAAAATCCACTTCCTTTACAACTACTATGAAGTTATACAAATGGACTCAAGAACTCCATACATCTTTAATCAAATAATCCAAACTTTCTTCCTGTAAAAAGATAAAACAACAACGGGGTGAGTACTACTGCCCAGTAGGAATCTCATAGTCCTCAATCAATAACTAACACACAGATAGAAATGATCATGTATGCAGGGCGATACCATATAGTAGGGTGACATTTCATAATCTCAAAATATCATAAGTAAGGTATCTTTTTCTCAAAAACTATTTAAACACTTTTAAGAAAAACCTTCAGCCATTAAAATCATCCCTTAACTTAGAAAACCATAGATCCTTGTGAAACAACCATTTTTTAAGAAACAACATCATTTAAAGATTATTAACCAATTCCCAAAATATTTCTCATTTAACTTCCGTTTTTAATGTTCCTCTTTCGCTTTCATTCTTCTTTTCTACTCTTCATTTTTAATTTAGAACCCCGTCACTTCAAGTTCAGGTTCCCCCTTTTTTTTCTTTTTTTTTTTTAATAGAACAACGCTCACAATTTACTTTTACTAACACAACTACTTCATTAAATTTACCAACCTGGTCTATAATCCTCATATCTATTTTGATTTCCATTATTCACAATTAATGCCTATGCACATTACCTCTTTAAACCAAATTACACACCAATATGATATTTCAAAAATTCGTCACAAGCAACAAATAACATCATCAACTCAACATACTTCTCAACACATAGCTCAACACAATCCACCTTTTGCTGACTTAGGGTTGGTTTGAGTGTGATGATATTATTTAGATGATGAGACTTTAAATAAGAGATGACTTTTTTTTTTTTTTTGGCTTATATAGAACATGCCAAACCTAGCCTTACTACGGCGGGATAGCGGACACCCAATTCATAATACTTTCCACCTTTTGCTGGCTACTATACGGCGGGAAGTGAACTCCCAAAAACCATTTTTTTCAACTTTTTAAAACCAACTATTTTTGTAATTAATTTCCATGTTCTGTAGAGAATTCTCACATAGTATATATAGTTATGCTTTTTCTTCAACACAAAAATAAATGTAAATGCAATGCTATGCCAAGGATAATTAATGAGGAAAAATATTCATTCCAATGCATTGTTTCCAAATCACCATGTTCTCAATATTATCATGTGATTTCATCAATTTCAAACTTCCAATATAAATTCAATAGGGGCGGTAAATACGACACTGATAATCCCTAAGCTGGTGTCTGCAAGTAGGCTCAACAAGCACTACCAAACTGTCATTTTTACCGGTGCTAACCGAAAGGCTCGACACCTATCCGCGCGGCTTTCGGGTCTTTCACCCTGGACACTCAAGGCCAACTTAACAAAATCAACTACACCCCCTTTCCGGACTTATCACGTATTTACCTCATTTACATTTCTATAATTCTCACTACAACCTTATCCTTTTCAAAGTAAGCATTTTTCCATTTATTTCAATATGTGCAGTAGTATTAATGAATCAAATAAGAACATGATGCAATACATAATATCTCATAACATTTTCTCCATTTCCAATGTTTCCACAATAATGTCGACATCCACAACTTCCATTACCCCTCTTCACTGTTCTTTTATGAGATCACCAAAAAGAAACCATTAATACATAGCTACAATCATTATCCATAGTGCACAACAATTGTCATTCCACAACTACATATCATCATTTATTCAACAATAATTTTTAAAACAACACACCCATTTCAATATATCGAAACTTCCCATATTTTTCAAAAATTCCCAATCTCTAGGGTTTTCATCAAAGAAACCCCCACCTTTCCCCTTTCATGGCACACCCACCCAAATCATATTCTTTGAGTTAAATAACGTGGAAACCCATTTGTGTTAGCAAAATGGTTGAGATTTAAATCCCTATTTTCGAAAACCCCCCTTTATTTTTTTTTTTACTTTTGGAGCCAAAAATCAAACTCAACACAGTAATCTCAAAATACTTTTTAAATCAACATGATTCAACTCAACACCATTAAATATAATTCAAGAGGAATTCTTAAATACCATTTCAACATTCCATCATCGAGTTTATGCCATCTATATTATTAATAAATCATTTCCCCCAATTTCTTTCTCATTATAACATGATTTACATTGCTCATAACAAAGTTCATTCGCAAATTTTAAACAAAATTTTTCAAACATAACCAAATTCCAATTAAACTTGTACATATATAATCCAACATATCAATTTCATGATTCTACATTCAATTTGGGCCAAATCATTGATTATCATCAAAAATCAACGTAGGGTTTCAAGAAAAATCTAGAAATTTCAAGAAAAATCCAAATTTCTTAACCCATTACTTTTTATTCCAATCTTCTCATTTATTATACACCCTAGGTCCCTAATCCATAAACCATAATCTAAACTCAATAATAGAACCCCAACATTTCAAAGCCTAACCCCAAAATTTCATGATTTACACTATATGCTCAAAATGTAGATTTTGCATTTATATACTCCAAAATACCACAAATCTATCTATTAATGTAAGCATTGAAGGAGAACTAGGACCCCTACCTCAAGAATCAAACAAAGGAGCAAGCTTTGATGAGATTCCTCCAAAATTTCGAAATTCCAATCGGTAGAAATGTTGATCTTCTCTTGTTCTCCATCCTTGATGCAAGATCCATGGTGGATTTGTTGATAAAAGTGGAGGAAATCAAGGTTTTTAGGGCTAGGTTTTTGGACATGGCGGAGGGGAGAAGAAGAGAGGAAAGGAAAATGTAAGAAATGATCCAAAAATCACGTTTTTGAGCTGCTGTCCCGCACAGTCCCGCACGTGCGCCGCTATCCCCGCACGTGCGGACCTGCTTCCAACACAGATATGAAAACTTCAAACGGGTATAACTCTCTCATCGGGACTCCGTTCTAGGTCATTCTTGTGTACAAATTGAAGCCCCGGAAACAAGCTTTCCAATGGTTCCAACCTCACATTCAAATTCTAAGTATGGAAGGAGAAAAGGGAAAAATAGTGACGGCTGGTCAAAAACTCAAACTCAAATTTGGGGCTTTTTATCTAACATTTTCTATATATCTTGTTAATGCTTCAATCAAGGTTCCAAACATCACCCAAGGGTCCTCAATTATAATATTTAAAGTTCACTTGCCAACCCATTAATATCAAGAGTCCAACAACCGTACAAGTTTTAAGGTGACGGGCACCACTATACATCAATCAAATGTGAATTTAAAATCCGAGTCGTTATAATATATATATATATATATAATTATGAAAAAAATTAATACAATCATGAATGTGGTTATTTTACAATTGTTAGATATGTAATGGAGAGTAACACAATCCTATATGTATGCATATATACATACAACAATGGCCGCAATGAAATTTCTTACAAATTTTTAATGTTCAGAATTACCCTTATGCAAAATTGAAAAAAATAAAAAAATTTCTATCTATAAAAGAGTATGATGATGGAACATTTCTATACAAAACTGAAAAATTGTAAAACTTAAAGAATTGCAATGTTCTCAGTTTTAAAATTGAAAAAAACTAATTATATTCTCAATTTTAAAAATGAACAAAAAAAACTATAAAATTTCTTAGTTTTACTGGATAGTTTCACTAACTGAGAAATTATCTAATTTCATACAACTAAAAAAATAATATTTTATTTTTATAAAATTTTTATATTCAATATTATTTTTAAGTAATTTCAAAATAAATTTTTGAATCATTGTTTAAAATCGTGCACAACACATGTTTTACGCTAATTAAAACATAAATGAAAATGTGCGTTAAATATTAACTAGCATAATACTCTTGCTATACACGAATTTAAATAAAATAATCAGACTTAATTTAAAATTTTAAAAATCATAAAACTTTGTTTAAAATAAAAAAAAAAGGCATAATTAAAGAAAAATAGACATGTTTGTCATAATTATATTTAAGATAAAATATAAATACATTTCATCACATGTGATTTGTAGCTTTAGTTTACTCATGTCAGAGTTCTTTGGATGATTTATTAAACCACATTTGTCAATTTACCAATTATCTCATTATTCATTTTGCAAAATCCATTAAATTAAATTATAAATTAAAAATCAAATTGGAGAATGAAATAGAAAAGACAAGTCAAGTACCAGATTGTATCTTCAAAACAAACACCTTTGACATAGGACTCGTACCCTTAACCTCTTGATTTTCCAACACTGCTAGTTTCAACTGACCACCTTCAACATTTGACTAGCACTAAAGTCCTTTTTTAATTTGATCCTGACACTATAAAATATTTTCAATTTTTAGTTTATAATATTTTCTAAATTTTTTATATTAAAACAATTAATAAACTAATATATTAAATAAATAAAGCATATTGAATTTGTGTATAAAACAACTACCATGATACTCGTACTCTGCACGGTCTTTAATAAATACACAAAAAATAATTTAAAATTAAATAGTAAAAATATTAAATATATTATAATGGTTTTAAATAAAGTAACTGTATTATTTTTATCAAGTCTACATTTCTGATTTTTATTACTTTTTCCTTTTCTTTCATTAATGGTGGCACAGATTGGCCATATTCACTTCCTTTTCTAGTTATTCTCACCCATCTGCCCTTCAACTTCTCCTACCCGATCAAATTTTAACTCAACTAGCTACCTTCACCTTTGTTATCCTTAGTCGATACCCCTTTGTAAAAATATTATATTTGATTATAAATTTTATTCTTACTACTAAAATAAGTATATTTAAGCTTTATTTGGAAAATGATATATTTAACTAAAAAGTTAAAAGAGTCACTAAAAAAAGTCAACATTTTTTTTACTTTTTTACACATTTTTTCTTCTTCTAAAAAGCTACAAAGTCACTAAAAAATCAATTAAATTAGTGATAAATCCAACTAAGGCGGGTATAAGGCATTAATTCCAGCGGATATTTTTTGTTGGTGAGAAGTCTACCATTTGTGAAATAGTTTGGTGGGAAGTCATTTTGTTTGTTTTGAAAGATATTTTATTTCCAATTTTACCCCTTAATTTATCTGTGGATTTTTTTTTATCTGTTGACTTTTTGTTGACTATCTGTTCAAATTTATATCTATGTATTCAACTTTTGTCCCTATCTGTTCAAATTATTTTTTGTTTGTTCAAATTTTTTGTCTATCTGTTCAAATTTTTTTATCTATTGAATTTTTTAACATATTTGTTGAACTTTTTTCATAAAAATATGTGTTGAAATTTTATTTGTTCAAATTATCTATTCCTATCTGTTGAAATTGTCTTGTTCTTTCTTTTTTTTTAATCTATTTGTTGAAATTATTTATTAAAATATTATTTTGAAATTCGATCAAGTGAATATCGATATCCAATCAATGTGTTTTTTTACAAGGATACAATAATCACCGAGCCCTACATGTTGAACAATTCAAATCATCAATATGGGCTCTGTAGTGGGTCCAAAGAGGCCCAACAACACCTTCCAGTTTGATTTGGACCGGAGAGGAACCTGTTTTTTTTTTTTTAGAGTGATTTTTTTTTTTTTTATTTTGTGGTGCTTTTTGGACATGTTTTAGGTTTCTACTTTGGAGATGTTAGGTCTAACTTTAGGCCCTACAGATGGCACTACAACAAAATACACCTTTGGCGATTAAAATTGGCAACTAAAACAAATTTAGTCGCCAAAAGTCTTGGAATTGGCGACTAAAACTTTTTTTTGGTTGCTAAAGTATAAAATGTAGCTAAATTTTTTTAGTCGGGATATATTGATTATTGGCGACTAAAAAATAATTTAGTCGCTAAAAATACTATAATTGGCGACGAAAAAAAAATTTCGTTGCCGTATATTGAGTTTTGGCTACTAAAATATTTAGTTGCCCAATGTAAAATTAAAAATTTATTGTTTATCTTCTGGCGACCAAAAGTTTAGTCGTCAAAACATGTTTTCAGCGACCAAAAATTAGTTTAGTCGCCGTATATTAGGTATTGGCTACTAAAATATTTAGTCGCCAAATGTAAAATTAAAAAAAAAAAAAACTATCTTTGGCGACCAAAAGTTTAGTCGCCAAAACATATTTTCAGCGACCAAAACTTAGTTTAGTCGCCAAAAAATAAAAAATTGAAGGGAGATATTTCTAATTTAAATTTGAGGGATTTATAAAAGTAATTGGCAACTAAAAAATTTAGTCGCTAATGGTGTAATACATATAATTGGCGACCATTAGGTATTTTAGTCGTCAATTGTATAAAATGATATATATATATTTTGTACCAAACCAAACCCTAAAATAATCTGCGCCTCTCTCTCTCTCTCTCTCTCTCTCTCTCTCTCTCTATTTTCGGCGTCTCTCTCCCTCTCCCTCCCGTCTCCACTACTCCTCTCCCCTCTCTCTCTCACTGCCGCTCTTCTTCGCCTTCGACGGAAACCGAAGCACCTCCTCCTCCTCCGCCATCGCCATCGTCATAGTGAGTACCGCTGATCCTTTCACACTGCCGCCTCCTCCTCCGCCGATCTTCACAGATCCACCGCCGCGAGATCCAGAGGCTTCATCGCTGAGATAAACTCTGCTCCATTGATGCTCCGTCTCGCGTATGCTTTCTCTCTCTCTCTCTCTCTCTCTCTCAAAATATTCAGAGGTTTCTTGTGGGGATCTTAAAGATCTGATTGGTCCTTTTGATTCTCCATCTAAGGGAGATTGAAAATGGGGATTGTGGTTACTCAATTGTTCTCTTCGTTTTTTGGTAACAAACTTGTTCTTGGTCCTGACAATGCTGGAAAAACCACAATTCTCTGTAGATAATCAATCCCAACCTTACTGTTAATGTTCACTTAAGTTGAAGTTTGGTTTTTGTCTTTTCTGTAGATAATTAAATAATATTTTTTTTCAGAATTCATGTTTCATGAATTTCCGGATATCTAATCAAATGTTGCTTAGCCTGTGGTTTCTGTTATATTAATGATCAATTTTTTAGTTTTTGATGGGGCATTGTCTCTGATCTGAATTCTAGGTGGAGCCAAAATGCAGGAAGAGGTGACTGATCACAATGCTTGTTGTGGAGGCACTCATTTTATTGTGTATTAGTTTTGCAGTATTGTTGTTGTGTTTGTGGAAATTGTACAGTGCAGAGAAGATATTGTGCTTGCACAAACCAAAGGTTTTCTTAATTTTCCATGTTGAACCAAATTATATATAAATGTTTGTTATTCGTGCGCTAAAAAGGGAGAGAAAAAAATGGCAGCTACTTGTTGAAGTGCGGAGTCGTTAAAACACATTAAAACTAAATTATTAAGAATCAAACTCAAATCTATTGTGATATGCTTATTGCTGGTTATATTCTATATATGCAAATAGCATAGTAATTGTTTTACTCACTCCCCACCCAAATTTTGTTTTGATTTTCCTCTTTTTGGAGGGAAATGAAAGAAAGGGAGAGAAAAGAGAAATAAGGGGTGGATTTCAAAACTTTGATGTAAATTATTGACTGCTACGTTAGCATGGCGATATGATAAGGATATGATGGCAATTTTATTCTACTTATGGGATTAGGCTTTTTGTCCGCACAATTAGCAAGTTTGTTCTATTTTTTTTGGTGGTTTCAGAATATTATGAGCAAGATTTTGTAGTTGAACTAATTGTTGATTTGACGAATTGAACTGCTCATTTTCGTTTGGTTTTTAGTCTCTGGTGATTTTATTCAGACCGACCACCACTCTATGCCACTGTCGATATTGGCGCATTGCTACAACGGTATTACATTTGTTATATAGGGTGTAACACATAGCTAGGGCAAGTTCTCTAGATTGTGAAGTGTAGCCTCTGTTTTTGTTGTTCATTATCTACATATGATGCTTTACAAAATTGTATTCAAATTATTATTATTTTTAGACTGTCAACTGTTTATATATATTGTGCATGTATCTTGATAGTGGAAGATTTCAAACCAAAACATGGTCGGAACTTTGAAATACCTCTTGGTATATAGTTGAGATAAATCAAACCAAATGAAACTAAGCCTTGTTTCCCAATCAAATGAAGTCGGTAACATAAATCCTTTTATGCTACTCCGCTCTGTCAAGAGCTATATGCTCAGTTGAATTAAACAAGTTCATTTTTTCCCCCTGCTACTCTGCTCTGTCAATTTCTGCTGCAACACTCTTTCAAAGACATTGGATTTGGTAGTTATCTGTTCACTTTTTTACCCCTTTGCATATGCCCATTTCCATTTACGGTGATCATATCACTCTTCCTAGCTGTTGAGATAAGTAGATAAATTTTTATTTTGTTTCTTAACAATCTTAAGTGTGAAGAGTTGATAATTTTCAAGTTAGATGGTAAGAAGTTGTTAATATGATTTTTTTTTTCCTCTTTTTGTAATCATGATCTGATTTGTCTCATTTAAATGAAGTTGAAATAAAAGGAAATATTTATTCAGAAGCATTGGTCTTGCAATCATGGAGAAACATATGTCAATTCCATATATTGTAACCTTGTAGGTTGTTTTGACAAAATATCATAAATTCTCGTTGGCATCTATATCCTGTTGATCAATGCTTTTAATTATAGACCAATGGAATGGAGGTTTACTCAAATTTTGCTTCCTTGAAAGTATACTTGGATTGAGACTGGGTCAAATCTGCATGTGGCTTAACAATGCAAATCTACATAATTAAATGCTGCAGGTTAAGTCAAGAATGATGGGGGATTCTTCTGCATATAAAAGTACTCTTGATTGTTTCATCAAGACTTTGAAGAACGATGTAAGTTCATCATCTTTCTACCCTGTTTTGATACATTGTTCATCATTTTTCTTCAATATTTATGAAAGAACATGATGATTTGACAAGATGTTTTCTTTTGAAAGCTTTTGTGCCTTTCTACAAATACCTAATATACTCAAAGAGAGAATAAAATGGATTGTCATATATATATATAGTTACTTTCCTCTCCTGTTTACGACCAACTGTAATTAAATAAAGAGAAAAATATTTTACTGTAAGGTAATGTCTATGCTCTTGTTTGTCTCTTAGTTAAGATAGAGTTGTTTTAGTCTAGCATTTTATTGGAACCTATCTTGAAAATGCAATATATTGTATTTCAACTGTCTCAATATTACTTGCTATGTTACGCAGGGGCCTTTTGCTTTCTATAAGGGCTTTATCCCAAATTTTGGACGGTTAGGATCTTGGAATGTGATCATGTTTCTGACCTTGGAGCAGGTAAAAGCTACAAACTCGAGCGATGATAGTTTTGTGGTTTTGCTTCATTTTTTTTGGATTGTAATTCCTTTTTTCTGAGATATACACTCTCTCCAAGCCACTTTCTAAGAAACCGTTCAATAGTAGGCTTATCATCATATTTAATGTGGTCACTTTTGGCAGTGTCAAGAAAATGAAGCTTGATTTCCTTTGTTAGGTTGCTAAGCTTTTTCTTTTTTGTTCTTTTTTCTCATAACAGGTTAAGAAGTTTGTTAGAAGTATAGAGTCACCTTGAATTTAGAGGATAGACAGTGAAGCCAGCCGTGAAGACATTTTGGATGGTGATTGCTTCCATAACCGATGAATGTTTAGAGAAAAATAAAATGCATTGTTGTTGTTTGTTGTTGTTCCCATTTTTTGATGCTTAATAAAGGGTCCTAATGGAAAAAACAATTGGAAAGATTTTGGCAACTTGGTGACATCTATGCAGTTATGATTTTTGCATTCCTCTGGTGTGAATATGTAGACAAGGCTTTCTTGGGCCGTAGTTTATCGAAATCTAAAGGGTGAGGATCAACTCTGGTGACTTGACTGCATTCGTTCCGAGACAGTCATTGCACTGCAACGGTTGGACTGCAGTGAATATGCTGCTTTCGGCTTTGCTTCAGTAATTGTTTTGAGGGTTGGACTGCAGCTGGCTTCATCCCTAGTTTTTATTTTATTTTACTTTTTATGTTTTTGGTGTTTTTGTTAGTTGGTTTCTTGCCAAATTAACAATTAGATATTAATTTTGTTTAATCCTCTGTTATGTATGGAACTATATTTTTGAGATTGGATTATACTTGATTTGTGTAGAATTTTTTTTGGAAATATTAATTTGATGTTAAATATGATTTTTTTTTATCGTTGAAAGTGAAATGTCTGTGTGTGTTGTGGAATGGTTGCTAATTTTATTAGTATATAGATAATTTTATTTATAAAATGGAAAAAAAAAGTTTTGGCTACTAAATATTTGGTAGCTAAAAATAAAAATAAAATGGAGAAAAACTTTTGGCTACTAAATATTTAGTAGCTAAAATAAAAGCAGACTTTAGGCGACTAAGAATTTAGTAGCTAAAAAAAATAAAATGAAAAAAATAAAAAGATGAAAAAAACCCTTTGGCGACTAAAACTTTGGTCGCCATAGATACTTCAAGTTTTGGCGACCAAAGTTTTAGTAGCGGAAAATAAGATTTTTGGTGACTAAAATTTTATTTTAGGCGACTAAAAATATTAGTTGCCATTTATAGGACTTTTGGTGACTAAAAAATATTTAGTCGCCAATACCTTCCCCGACAAGTTTTCCGCGACCAGTCTAGCGACCAAAATATTTAGTCGGGCAAAGCATTTGGCGACTAAAAATTGTACTTTTGGCGACTAAAAATTTAGTCGCCAAATGTGCATTTTGTTGTAGTGTGGTATGGCCCATTCATTCAATGTGATTCAAAAGGCAATTAAAATAAGAAACCTGGAAGGCCCCATAGATAGTGCACAAAAGCCATCCATTCCACAAAAGTCCCGCATCGTTCTCTACTTCGGATACTAATCTGGTCATCATATTTTAAGTTGGTCATGTTTTAAGTTTGTTCTACAATGGTCTTGTTTGGTTCTTTGTTTCGTTATTCTATATTTTTGTAATTTTGTTAGGTTTTGATTATCTCTCCTGTACTTCTTTCTTTAAGCATGTGTTTAGTTTATGAATTTGGGAAGTGATTTGCAAATGGAAAGAAAAAAATTACGTGAAATGTGAATAAAATATAATTACATTTCGCACACCTTTTCTTTTCTTTTTCCAAATCTTTCTCTGAATTCATAAATCAAACACAACCTAAAACCATAAAATGGTGGCATTATTTTTGTTACACACACCCCAAAAAAGGAAAATATTTTATGAACTATGACAACTCAACTTAGGGATAAAATTAAAATTTGTACAATTTTTTATGAAAATTCTAAAGAAATAATATTTTTAATATTTTGTTTTTTCAAGTTTTTAGATAGTAATAGTCAAGCAAATGTCAAAGGATTAAATTGGAAAATATGAAAGATTCAAAATAAATAGACATTACCAATACATGGCCAACGAGGGTGGGCCGTGGGAGTCCACCATGGGTCACGTTTCGATTATTTAAAATTTTCATTCTTTAAAGTTCTTAGTGTATATCAACTTAAAAAAAAAGATCGATCCAATAATCTTAGCCTATTTAATTTATTACAATTGTATCCAAAAAAATGAATGACAAGTGTGTTTAAAAAAAAAAAAAAAAAAACCACCCATTTTTTTAATAACAAACACGATAAATTGAAAAGGCTAAAATTATCGAATTGATTTAATTTTTTTGTGGATGATATACACGAAGAATCCTAAAAAAAATTGCACGGTTTGAATAATCAAAATGAGATCCGTGGTGGCCCCATGGACCTAGACAACACATTTGAATCAAGATTATGGACCGGACAGAAACCTAATCTAAGTAAAATACATACAAACATAAATACATATGCATATATGTATTTATACATTTGTGCTTCTGGTTTCACAAGTCATGTGCAACAAAAAAGGACGAAGACATTCATACCTGGCTAGTGAAGAGAGAATTGTTTCTGATCCAGAGGTGCAAAAGCAGGCTCTGCAAATGGTCAAGTGTCAAACTCGTTAGTTGAGGGAACGAGATGGTATTACTGTTGTTTTCTACTTTTACTTCTTCTTCCCCATTCTCCAATACTATTACTTTCAGCTCTTGACAATTCCTAATGGTCATGTATCTCAATTGTCGAAAGGACTCTGATGGAAGTAATTTCTTGTACCATATCTCTGTTATATTTGGTAGTCTATCAATCCTCAATTCCTCCAGGGCAGGGAATATAACCTACAACATTCAAAACATAATTGTTAAACATTAGACTCCGAGGTAGTATTATAAAAAGTAGTACAATATAGCCCAATAAATTAATGTTAGTCTTAATTAGTCAATCATTTAAGTCCAATTAATTGATTTTACTATGTTCTAATTAAAGCCAAAACTTAAATTGTTGGTTCCATAACAATTAATGATTTTGTTTCGTGTAATGGAAACTATAATAGATTGGAAGTAATAAATCTTTTTGTGGCATTAGTGCAACCTTTTGTCCTCATTGTGCAATAGGTGTTGTACACAAGTTGGTTTGATTGTTTTGACAACAAATCATCAATTGAGCAGATTAAGAAAATTTCAACCGCTATAAATCCACCCTTTCTCAAAATTGATCGGTTCGGCATATTAAAAGTACAAAATGAGAGAAGACAATGGTGAACATAAAACTTTTAATTTTTTTTTTGATGATTTCAAATAAAAATATTTTATTTATTTCAAATTATGGCTTAAAATCCACAAATTAATTAAATACAAAGCTATCAAATCATGAAAAAAATGAAGAGGCAATCATAAGTGAGGCTATTAATTTTAGTCAGTTGGAATATATTGAGTTGGGAAATCTACCCAGCCTCATAAGCTTCTACCCCAAAATGGAGAAGACGACAACTGCTTTGGAAAATTCATCTACCCAAGCACAATCTCTCTTTAATGAAAAGGTATTTTTCGTCAGTAACTTTTTTATGTGCTTTGAATCCTTTATAGCTAGTTATTTGAAAATGTTTTATGTATTAGGGAATATAGTAATATAGTGAGTCTTATCCCTGCAAACTTTTATGTGATTATTTGGTATCCTACTGCCATATAAGACTTTTCATTCATTAGTTTATTTTTTTCTCTTTCTGGGTAAGAAGAGTCAAAGTTATGGTTAACAATTATGCTTACATAAATTTACCGTAGTTTTAATTTCAAATTTAAAAAAAAAAAAAATTACTTTAACATTTTATTTAGCTAAATTACACTTGGCACCCCTACACTTTACATAAAATCTCACTTTAGTCCTTACACATCAAATTGTGACACTTAACCCTCTGCACTTTTGATCAAGTGTCACATTGGCCCTTCTGTTAACAGTGAAGCTAACAGAAGTTACCCTTTAGGATGGTTAAGTGTCACAATTTTGATGTGTAGGAACTAAAGTGAGATTTTGTGTAAAGTGCAGGGGGTGCATAGTATAATTTACCCTCACATGTTCTCTCTCTCTCTCTCTCTCTCTCTCTCTTCCCTAATAAAAAATTAAAAAAACTATTTTAATCTTTTTCATTTTATTTTCATAATATATATAATTTTAATATAAAAATTTAATTTTATAAAATTAAAATATCATTGAAAATATACCTTTAAAATGAGACTAAAATTAAATATATTTAATAAAAAATTAAAATAAATAAAAAGTAATTACTATGTTTAGTTATGTTTTGAAATTATTATTTTTTTAAATATAAAAATTAATTTAGTGAAATAAACACACAAAAATCATATATTTTTGAAATTCTCAAAAACAGTCTTCATTCAAAAAAAAATCATATGAAAATAATTTTTTTAAAGGAAATAAAAAGCACACAAATCCAATCTGTGCATAGGTGCAAATCAACTACAGAGGAGTTTTGGAAAGATGGTTAAAAGCTAGTTTTTTTTTTTTTTTGACTTTTTTTCGGAAAAAAAAACGTGTTAAAAAATTAGCTTTGCACTTATGCACAGATTGGATTTGTGTGTTTTTTTTATTTCTTTTTAAAAAAATTATTTTCATATGATCTTTTTTGAATGAAGATTGTTTTTCAAAATATTTCATATTTAATATATTAAATTAAATATTTTCAATGATATTTATTTTATAAAATTAAAATTTTATATTAAAAATTATATATATTATGAAAATAAAATGAAAAAGATTAAAATAATTTTTTAATTTTTTATAGGGAGAGAGAGAGATAGAGAGAGAGAACATGTGAGGATAAATTACACTATGCACCTCTACACTTTATACAAAATCTCATTTTAGTCCCTACACATCAAAATTGTGATACTTAACCCCTAAAGGGTAACTTCTGTTTACCTCACTGTTAACAGAAGGGCCAATGTGACACTTGATCAAAAGTGCAAGGTTAAGTGTCACAATTTGATGTAAGGACTAAAGTGAGATTTTGTAAAGTGATAGTGCAAAGTGTAATTTACTAACCTAAAAACATCATCATAAATAGGGGAGAAATGAACAATACAACAAAGCTCCATAATTGGTATTAAAAAAAAAAAAAAAAACTATCAATTTTTTGAACTGAAATTCATTCAATTCAATCTATAAATAAAAACACAACCTTCATTATTCATTTATAATGATTTCAATGTTTTATAAGAATGAATTTAAATTCTACCAGGTAGAATTCTAGTAAAACAATGATCCTTGTAAAAATATCTTTGCCATCTCTACTCCAACCTCTCCTTTGGGCAAAAATTTAGAAAGAGAGAAAAAATGTGAGAAAAATGTCAATGAAAAGTACACTAATTTTTTTTCTCCATTTCCCTTTCCCTTCTCAAATTCCTATCTAAATCAATGATTCAAACACGGTGTTGGATAACGAATTTGAGTAGAAATATAACCAAACCAAACCAAGTCAAATCAAGCTTTAAATCCCATCAAATTGGGTATTTGAGTAAAAATATGTGGAGGAAAAAAGAGAGGAGGGGGGGAAATGTGAGGAAAAAAAAATATTTCATTCACATTTTTTTCTTTTTCGTCTAGAAATTCTACCCAAATTAATGATCAAAACATAGCCAAAGCTTTTTAATATAGTATTAATAATTAAGCATCATATATATACATATTATCTTAATCTCAAATTTCTTCATTTCAAATTCTTCTATTCAAATACAACCCTAATGTTTTAAATAATTTTGTTACAGTTCACAAAGTGGGTGTTTGGGAAGTGGATTTTTTTTGTAGTTTTTTTAGTTGTAGGATATTATTGGAGAAATTTTTTTTTTTTTCTGTTTGGGAAGATGGTTGAGTTTTTTTTTGTGGTTAGAGGTGATGTTTGTGAGAGAAAAAATGAAATGATTATGGGGTTTGATATGATATTTTGTTTGGATTTATTTTTTTTTGGTTTTGTAACCAATTTGTCTTTTAATGAAAAAAAAAGAAAAAAAAAAGAAATTTGTTCCCAAACCCCGCCAAAAAATTATAACCCGAACTTCAACTAATTTTTTAGTGAATAGAAATACAACACATGAAAATGGCCATTTGTTCCTGGATACTACTAATTTCAGTTTAAGTTTCATGTTCTTATTTTTACATCCAAACAAATTCAATCCAATATATATAAATATTGATACAACAAATGCATTTATGTAGAAAATCAAGGAAACACATTTATATAGCCCAAAAGTTCCACTGAAAATAAGAAATATATGAGGTGCTCTTAAATCAAAGAAAGAAATCATACCTTGTTGTCAAAGAGCGGCTGAATGTAGGCGTCATAATTACTCTCTACAGCAGAAGAAGGGCAGAGACAACCGAGCTTTGGTATTTCACGGAGAACCAAATCCTCCAATTGTGGTAGTTCAATTGCATTCATGGCTTTGCAGAATGCTGTAAAACTTGGCAGTCCAAATAGACCCAAATATTTTAGTTTAGGAAACTCAATTTTATCTGCTACCACTGCTGCTATCTCATGTTCTCCTCCTTCATTTGAAACAATCACTTCCATCATATGACAGTCGTCTATCCCAATATTCTCCAGATGCATGAGATTCCTAGCAATGGAAAGTGAGAACACATTTTCCATTTTAGCACATTTCCAAAAATATATAGATTTCAAGTTGCCAAACCATTTAAGTGGAGTAGGACCCATCAACAACTGTGTTACTTCAGGCAAAAAATCTAGTAGTTGGCCAAGACAAATAATCTCTTTGAATTTTAGTGTCAACTCCATCTGCAAATAATTCCTCTAACACAGGGAACGGAAATGCAATCTGCAAAACCTTGTCATCTGGTGTGTTGATGAGGTATTCCAAATCATCACATTTTTGTAGTGTCAACTCCATCAAGTGCTCAAAACTATATTCGTCTAAATCACTCAGAAAATTCTTCAAACCCTTAACTGAATCTAACTCCAGAATTTTAGTGCTCTGGTATAGCATCTTGAGGCTACTACCATCCCTAAGATCAGTCACATCCATTGACTGGAGCTCCAACCTATTCGGTTACTGATAATTAGGTTCGGTCACGTGGTAACCAGATGATGGGTAAACTGTTATATTGAAACTTTTCACCTTGTTAATGACCCAATCTCTTGGCAAGATAAATAATACAATATCCAAAGCCACCAAATGGGACAAGGATGCCACCTCAACAATGATTGCATTAGTCATTTCTGTTCTTTCTTGTATTCCATCCATTGTTTGAAAGCTATTCCCAACATACAACTCTTCTAGCATTGATAAGCTTGACAAAACCCCTGGGTAAATCCTTTCCACTGTACAATTCAACAAATCAAGTACCTTCACGCGATCAAGGTGACCTATTATTTCTTTTGGCAATTCCTTGATACGAGAGCCAGCAAAACTCAACATTTCTAGATACTCTAAGGCTCCGATTACAGAGACATCATCATCAGTAAGTCAGCAACGAGAAAGTGACAAGGTTCGGAGGTTGGTCAAGCATCGAAGTGATGTCGGCAGTGATCCATACATATTAGATAAAGCTAGCACTCTGAGCTGTTTCATCCCTCGGCAGAAACAATCTGGGATCTTTTGTACTTGGACTTCCTCGATCCCATTGTCAAGATCAGCATTGCAATCTAACTTCAAAAGCTGGAGTTTGGAAATTCTAAATTACCAGAAAGCCCGTGCATACCATTAAGTTTTAATGAAATTACAATGTAATTTTTGAGGTGATGCTTCTGTGGCCAGTCTTCCAATGCTTTGTCGTATCTCACCATAAACGAATGCTCCTCCCTGGACGCAATATATAGAGCCACATCACGTATAACATCATGCATTTTGACACACTTTTTCTTCACTATCCATCAATAAATAGCATTTTTTAAGGTCATCAACAAAGTCATGAACTTTTTGTCTTGCTTCGCCCACTGTATCATTGCCTTCAAATGATTCAAGCCCAATCCCATAGCTAACAAGATCTTCAATTGGAATATCAAAATCTTCTGGGTATAAGGAACAAAACAAAAATACTTTTTGGGCTTCCTTACTTTCTAAGGAATTGTAACTCAACTCCAGAGATTTAAATACCCGATCTTCTACTCCCCTGATGCTTTTGATGATGGACCTCTATACTTGACCAAGAGCAGAATCCCATGAAGGCTCTCCTTTACCTTTGAGTGCCCTCGTAACTGCCTTAATAGCAACAGGCAAGCCTCCACATTCATCTGCAACTGCCTTCCGTGTGGAATAGAATTCAGTACTTGTGTCATTGGAAATTCGAGCCTGTCTCCTTGAAGAGATTCCATGCTTCTTCTTTGTCTAAGGCTTCAACTGTAAATTTCTTTTCAGCTCCCATACCATCACATACATAAACAAATCTCGAAGTCATCAAAATCTTACAACCGCCGTGACCATGTCCATATGGAATTCCTATGTCATTCAGTTCAAGTCTCTTCCAAACATCATCCAATATGAGCAAGATTGTCTTGCTCGGTAGACTTTCACGCAGCTGATCTGCTCTTCCAGATACACTTTCTTCGTCAAATTTGAAACCCAATTTATCTACAATTTCAACTTGAATCTTCTTTTCGTCAGGGCTTTGGGACACTACAGCTATGACAACCTCATCGAACAATTGCTCTTTATTCGCACTTTTGGTCACTTCTTTGACCATCGTCGTCTTACCAGCACCACCCATCGCACTTGATTTCTCTTTTTTCACTCTTTGGGCAACTTGTTTCACCGTTGTTGTCTTACCAACACCTCCCATCCCACATATCCCAACCATGTGGAATCTATCATCCTTCAGTGCCTGCATGACTTAGTTTATGAACCATCTTCTAGATTCAAAGTTCTTGATACCTTTAGTAGATTTGAATTCTATTCCTGGTGGAGGTGCAGGGTAGGACACTGTTGTAAAGTTCCCCTCTCCATGTAACTCAGCCACCTCTATTGCCTTTGTTGTTGCTTTCTGATAAGATATCAGAGGCAGTAGAGGAGGACAGCATCACTACTAATACTCCTGCACCCACACAGCATCAATAGCATCAGTTAGTTACCTGCATCAGTTAGTTTGTTAGAGTTGCATCAGTTAGTTATTAGAGTCTGTTAGAGTATATAGTTTGTAACTGTGAGTTTAGTTTGTAACTGTGAGTTGGTTGTAACAGATTCTAAAGGTGTATATATACACCAGGTCAGTGTGATTACTAAGGTGAGTTTTGTTGATTTGAATAAAATTTAGACTTTCATCATGGTATCAGAGCTTTGAGCTCCTCTGAGCACAAGCATCCATGGCTGCTGCTTCGAGTTCTGATTTCACACTTCCTGCAGATCTTTCTTTACTTCTCTCCAATCTCTCCTCCTTTGTTACCGTTAAACTTGATACATCAAATTTTGCGATTTGGAAATCACAATGGCAGAAAATTCTCCGCGCTACAGAACTGTTGGATATGTTGATCATCCAAGCTCCTGTCCACCATTAACTGTTCTTGATGATTCAGGTAAGAGTGTTTCCAATCCAGATCGCATCAAATGGAATCGTGTTGATGCACATCTTTTGAGTTGCATGACTGCTACTCTTTCTCCATCAATTTACTCCACAGTTTTAAACTGTAATCATTGTTCTGAAGTCTGGTCGACTTTGCATAAGCGTTACACTTCATTCTCTCGCGCTCATGTTCATCAATTGAAGAACAAATTAAATAGTATTTCTAAGCACAATGATTCCATGACTGTATATCTTGCCAAAATCAGAGAGGTAGTTGATCAGTTAGCTCTTGTTTCGGTGGTGATTGACGATGAAGATTTAGTATTGATCACTCTCAACGGCTTATCAGATGAATATGACGCATTTGCAACTTCCATTCGAGCCAGATCTGGTTTTATTACTATGGAAGAGGTGTCTTCTCTTCTTTGTTCTGAAGAAATCCATATGGAGGCTAAACTCAAGAAATCTTCTTCTGATCCAACCGTAGCCTTCTCTTCTATTAAAGGCAACTCATCATCTCGTGGTTCTGGTTACAGAGGAAGCAGATTTCAGTCTCGAGGTCATCGAGGTGGACGATTTCAGTCTAAAGGCTATCATTATCATGGTAGAGGTGGTGCTAATCGTGGCCGAGGTCGATCTGTTTTTCCTCAATCTCAATACCAATCTCAATGCCAAATCTGTGGTGGTTTTGGTCACATAGCCATTGATTGCTGGTATAGAATGGATTCTCAATTCCATTCTTCTTCTGGTTCTTCTTCCTCACAAGCTTCTCAGCATTCCAAAGCTTTTGTGGCATCTTCCACTGCTTCGGTTCCAGATTCTTCTACTGCATCAGTGCCTTGGTATCTTGATTCTGCGGCCACTGATCACATTACAAATGATCTGAGTAATATGAGTTGCTACCAACCTTACCAAGGGTCAGATCAAATTCTATACCAATTCAACATACTGGTAAAGGACTTTTACCCACTCCTCATCATACTTTCAAATTAAATCCTCTCCTTCACACTTCTTCTATCTCTTCAAATCTGCTTTCTGTCCACAAATTAGCCAGGGATAACAATTGTCTTATTACATTTGATGATGCTCACTTTGTGATTCAGGACAAGCATTCGAAGAGAGTGCTTCACAAAGGAACTAACATCAATGGTCTCTACCATTTTCTTCCATCTTCATCTACTGCAGCAAGTTTTTCACAAGCTCACCATAGTTCCAAAACTCCATCAGCCTCCACTACTAAGGACATTTGGCATAATAGACTTGGTCATCCAAGTTTATTAAAATTGTCTCATCTTAGGAAGTTTTTGACTTTTGTTTCCAATAATGCTGAACATAATAAGACTGTTTCTTCAACTTGTGTTGACTGCTGTGTTGCTAAAAGCCATAGGCTTCCATTTCATTTGTCTAATTCCACTAGTAATCAACCTCTTTCTTTAATTCATAGTGATGTATGGGGGCCTTTTCAATCTGATTCTCCTTACAAATTTTATGTGCTTTTTGTGGATGATTTTTCAAAATTCACTTGGATTTATCCTTTATCTTCTAAGAGTGAGGTTTATTCCAAATTCATTGAGTTTAAAGCATATGTGGAAAAACAATTTCAGACTTCTTTACAAGTTCTGAGAACAGATGGTGGCACTGAGTTTTTTAATAACAAAATGGCTGAATTTCTTGCATCAGAGGGTATTGTTCGTCAACATTCTTGCCCTTACACACCTTCTCAGAATGGTGTTGCAGAGAGAAAGCATAGGCATATAGTTGATACCACTATTTCATTACTGCATCATGCCTCTATGCCTCTTAAGTATTGGTTTGATGCCATTGCTGTGGCCACCTTTTTAATCAACCGATTGTCTTCTTCTAAACTTGCTTATAAATCCCCTTTTGAGTTGTTGTTTCACTCCATTCCAGATTACTCTCAGCTTCGGGTTTTTGGCTGTCAGTGTTTCCCTTGGCTCAAGCCTTATGTCACTCACAAACTTCAACCTAGATCTGTGTCTTGTGTCTTCTTAGGGTATCATCCATTTGCCAAAGGTTACAGGTGTTTAGACCCTCTTACAGGTCGTGTGTATTTATCTAGACATGTTCAGTTTAATGAAACTTGCTTCTCTTTTCAAAATCAAAATCTTTCACAGTCTGCACCTGCATCCTCTTCTTTGTCTTCTTTACATCAGTTTTTTTGGTCCTCTCCAAATTTGTCTTCTCAGCAGCCAAATTCTATTTCTCCTCAATCCAGATCTGCTTCTCTGCCACAAACTGCTGCCCAGCCTAGCTTTACTTCTCTGTCTTCTCCTGTTCTGCAGCCTCACCCTGCTGCTTCTTCTATGATGCCATCTATGTCTGCTACTCTGTCACCCAGTTCCGTTCCTCTGTCTTCTGCTGTTCTGCTATTTCCCAGCCTAATGCTGACCAGCCTCACCCTCCTTTGTCCTCTCCTTGTCCAGGTTCTCCTGTTTCCTTTGTTCCCATGTCGCAGCCTATTCCTATTCAATCTCTTGCCATTCATCTTCCTTTACAGCCTCCACCTCAAACCCTTAATTCACATCCTATGATTACCAGGTCTAAAGCTTCTGTCTCTGCTTTCACCTCAGCTGCACAGCCTTCACAGAAATCTATTTTTTCTTCTAAGCTTCTCTCTTCTGAACCTTGTACTGTCCACGAAGCTCTTCAATCTCCAGTCTGGCTCAAAGCTATGCAAGAAGAATATGCTGCTCTTCAAGCTCAAGGTACCTGGACTCTTGTTCCCTTGCCTGCTTCTAAATTGGCAATTGGCTGTAAATGGGTTTTTCGCATAAAACATCATTCTGATGGTAGTGTTGCCCGGTATAAGGCTCGCCTTGTGGCTAAAGGTTATTTGCAACAAGAGGGGATCGATTTTCATGAGACATTCAGTCCCGTTGCTAAACAACCTACTATTCGTATTTTTATCTGCATTGCTCTTCATAATAATTGGCCCATTACTCAGCTTGATATCTCAAATGCATTTCTACATGGCTCACTTGAAGAGGAGGTTTTCATGACTCAACCTCCGGGATTTGTAAATTCTTCTTATCTTACTCATGTATGCAGACTTAAGAAAGCTCTTTATGGTCTTAAACAGGCCCCTCGAGCCTGGTATTCCACTTTCTCTACATTTCTTCTTTCACAGGGATTTCATAACAGTCTGTCCGATACCTTCTTATTTGTCAACAAGACTTCTACCAGTCTTACTCTGCTAGTTGTATATGTTGATGACATACTTTTGACTGGTAGTGACTCTACTATGCTCACTACCCTTCTTCAAAAGATGCACTCGGTTTTCTCTATGAAAGAACTTGGTTCTTTATCCTATTTTCTGGGTATCAATGTCATTGCTCAAGATTCTGGCTATTTTCTCTGTCAACACCAATATGCTACTGATCTGCTTGTTAAAATTTGGAATGGTAAGCCCGCAAGCCTTGTTCTACACCTTTGGCAGTAAAGTCCTCTGTTTCTCCTTCAGATAATCTTCCTTTTGCTCAACCTACTCTGTATCGCAGCTTAGTTGGAGGGTTGCAATATCTTACCATCACTCGGCCTGACTTGTCTTTAGCCGTTAATCAAGCATGTCAACATATGCATGCTCCAACCAATGTTCATTTTCAACATGTTAAACGTCTCCTCCGTTATATTAAAGGCACTGTCTCTCATGGTTTAAGTTTCACTCCTGGTCCTCTTACACTTCACGCCTTTTCTGACTCAAATTGGGCAGGTGATACATCAGATCGCCGTTCTACCTCAGGGTATTGTATCTTTTTAGGCCCAAATCTGATATCTTGATACGCTAAAAGCGACCTCGGTCTCTCGTTAAATCAGCGAAGCTGAATATCGCTCCTTAGCCATCTGCCTGAAGTTAGTTGGCTCAGCCGATTACTTCTGATTTTTGGTTCCTCCTTCTATTCCCGTGTTATGGTGTGACAACTTGTCTGCTATGGCCCTCGCTTCTAATCCCATTTTCCATTCTCGGTCAAAACATATTGAAATAGACTGTCATTTCATCCGCGAACGGGTTGTTTCCAAACAAATTCTTCTTAAGTATGTTCCTACCTCTGATGAAATCGCTGATCTCTTTACCAAACCATTGTCTGGTTCTCGTTTTCATTATCTTAAAGACAAGCTGATGCTTCTTCCTTCTCCCATCAGCTTGCAGGGGGCTGATAAGATATCAGAGGCAGTAGAGGAGGACAGCGTCACTACTAATACTCCTGCACCCACACAGCATCAATAGCATCAGTTAGTTACCTGCATCAGTTAGTTTGTTAGAGTTGCATCAGTTAGTTATTAGAGTCTGTTAGAGTATATAGTTTGTAACTGTGAGTTGGTTGTAACAGATTCTAAAGGTGTATATATACACCAGGTTAGTGTGATTACTAAGGTGATTTTTGTTGATTTGAATAAAATTTAGACTTTCATCACTTTCTTGCCCAAGGAGTGGCGTGACTTCAGGTTTGGACACCACCCATTAAGACACCCTTTGTTTGCTTCAGTTTCATTTTTCAGAATTTCACTAGCCTTGCTGCTGCATTCTTTAACCCTTTCCAGCCACCCCTCAACATCAGGTCCAATAATCCGTCTATTTCTTTGTGCTGCATCAACTGATAGCTGCAATGCACCACTTCTCTCTTCCAACTTATTGACTTCTTCTCTCAGGTTGTCGAGGTTGCTTTGGTAAAAAATTACATAGCCAAACTGGCGACCGATTGGATCAACCAAATATTCTACGATCTTGGCTACAATGAAAAGAGAAAAATTGACGGCCATTTCTCACTTCTGATTTTGGTGATTGTCCAACACAGAGTTGGAATAGAGTAGCACAGGAGGAGATAACAAAGCTTTTCTAAAATCAAAAGGGAATAGAAAGTTTTTTTTCTTCTTTTTTTCCCAACACACAGAGGACATGATGATAGGAAAGGAACACTTTGCAAAATCAAAAGGGGATACAAAGAAAAAATAAATAAATTAAAAGCTAATGTTTGAACAAGAAAGGTCATAATATAATTAATTAAAAATATAGAGTTACACTATAGATGATTGTTTTAAATTTTTTTACAAGAAGGATTGAATATGGAGAATTATAATATAACTGGACAAAGAGAGCTTTTGTGCTAAAACAGAAATGGAAATGAAGAAAGTGAGCTTTGGTAAAATGAAAAGCAGAATGCGATGAATCTTGATTTGGTAATCGTTCAACACAGAGTTAAAATAGAGTTGCAGAGGAGTAGATTACAAAGCTTTCTAAATTCAAAAGGGAATACAGATAATATATATATATATATTTTTCTTTCTTCTTGCAAGCAACACTTGAACACAAAGACCAATAACAAAACTGAAGAAAAAAATTAAAATTCAACTTGACATTTTTTTTACAACAACCTCCAAAATCACTTCTCACATTTCATGAAACTCATCATTTACATATATGTATAAACAAAAAAAGATTCCCACCTTTTATTCATTTTGGCACACAAAATAATGTATCAACAATGCCAACCATGTGTTCCCAATATTCATTTTAAAACTCCCAATTTCTAGGTTTTTCCCAACCACACTACACACACACCAATCTTTTGAAAGGATTTCTTCAAAAAAAACATTTCTCCTTAGCCAATGTAATTCAAAACCCTCAAGAAAATTATTTCATGATAAGCAAGGAGTAAATCCCTTCCTAAACTGCCCAGATTATCAATATTCAACATTTACAAGAGAACTTCGAAAATCAACAATAAATCTTGCAAATATATATATATATAACTCTAAGAAAGTCCCTACCTCAATCTTGTTGAAAGAAAATAGATGAAAGCCCTAAATTTGACGATGTTGAAATTCGATCTCCACCGCACACAACGAAGCCCTCGAAGAGTTTTCCAACTTTGATCAAGAGACAAGAGTCAAAATGTTTTTGGATTTGGAGAAATCAAAAATTAGTGAATCTTGATGTAGGAAATATAGAGAGAAAGAGGAAAAAGGGTTTTTAGAGAGAGAGGTGTATAAAATGATATACACACAGAGGAAAGAAAAAGTAAATTTTAGACTCGGTGTCTCACCGCGTCTGGCGCCATTCCGCATGTGCAAAGCATGCTTTCCACATGTGCAACCCTCTCCTTCCCGCACCTGCTGCTTCACGTGCATTTATTTCAATATGCACCCAAGTCCTCCCCTGAATTCCGCACGTGAGGCCTCACCTCCCACACGTGCGGCCCCTCTCCCACATGTGTGGCCTAAGGCCCCGCACATGCGGCCCTAGTCCTCAAACTCAGAATTTTCTCGGCTCAACTCCAGACATTCTGGACCCAACCTCGCACCTTCCGAAACAAGTGAAATTCAACACCGGAATGAACAAGAACAAAATTTTGAGAAAAACTTCCGAACACAACAAACCCAAACGATTAACAAGGTTCCAAGTCAAACCGACACCCTAACAAGACAAACCCATGGTTAACTAAGGGAAAACAAAACGAGTAGCACACCCAGTCATCACAACCTCTCCACCATAGGAAATTTAGTCCTTGAAATTTAAATAAACTACCCAAACAAAGGGTTTCTAGCAATCATAACCATGCCATTACAAGTTCAAGTCACAAAATAGATCTTCAAACTATTATCTCATGACTATCTCAATAACGATAACCGCACATAGTGAGCATACGTATGAGGCTTTTTAGCAAAACATCAATCCACAATGACTTCATGCATTAGAATAGTGATACATAGCAACACGTATTTAACAATTCAATACATTTCCCCTCAACACTAGAGAACAATATCAGGGAAAAACAACTTAAGCATGATCAAAATAAATCTGGATACTTGGAGCGGACTTCCGCCTCCCCTTCCCACGTTGCTTCCTCGACCCCATGGTGTCTCCACAACACCTTTACCAACGGTATAGTTTTGCCCCGTAGCACTTGCTCCAGGGTATCTAGTATTTCAACCAGTCGTTCTTCGTAAGAGGCGTCCTCATCTACCTCTAAATCAACTCAATCCAGCACATGAGAAGGGTCGGGCTCATACTTCCTAAGCATAGACACATAAAACACATTGTGAACCCCCAAAAGTTGTGGCGGTAAAGCTAACCGGTATGCCACTTCCCCAATTCTCTCCAATATCTCGAAAGGCCTAATAAACCTCGGAGATAATTTACAACTCTTACCGAATCTTATCAAACCCTGACTAGGTGAGATCTTAAAGAATACATGGTCACCGTGTAGCAATCCCGGTTTTGATCCTTCTTTCATGTTTTGCCACTTATTTGGACCGATTGGGTCGAGTGCAGTCGGCTCGCAGGGGTCGAGGCGGCCTTGGTATCAAGCGCCTGGTGGAACTCAGTGGGTGATGCACCTTTGTTAGGTCGAGTTGGTTAGGAAACTACAGAGAAAGTTTCACTTATCCGTAAGAGGTTAATTATAGCTCAGAGTTGCTAGAAAAGTTATGCCGACCGTAGTAGGAGACCTTTGTCTTTTGAGGTGGGAGATCATGTCTTTTTGAAGATATCACTTAGACGGGGTTTGATGAGGTTTGGTAAGAGTGGGAAGTTATCCCCTCGGTTTATTGGCCATTTTGAGATCCTTGAACGGATTGGGGAGGTTGCTTACCGTTTGGCGTTACCACCACAAATTTCTGGGGTTCATGACGTGTTTCATATTTGTATGCTTCAAAAATATGAACCAGATCCATCGCACATATTGGATTGCACCGACTTAGAGGTAGATAAGGATGCCTCATATTAGGAGAGACCGGTGGAAGTCTTGGATAGACGGGATCAAGTTTTGCGAGGCAAGACAATTCCCTTGGTAAAAGTATTGTGGAGACACCATGGGGTTAAGGAAGCAATGTGGGAACGGGAGGCGGAAGTCCGCTCCAAATATCCGGATTTGGTTGAAAATGTTTAAGTTACTTTTCGTTGTAATACCTCCATGCGGTTGAGAGAAACGTGTTGAAATTGTTAAATACATGTTGCTATGCGTGTTGTTATTTTAAGCATGAAGTTGTTGTGGATTATTATTACTTTTTGGAAGAATTCATGTTTATGAGTATTTGGAAAGTGGTTATTAATGAGGAAACTGTGATGTGATGGTGAAAATTGGTTGAGAACTAATGTTGTAAATTGTAAATGAAATAGCGTGGCTTTGATCGCAAGAAACCCTTTTATTTGGGTAGTTTGATTTGAAAAACGCATTCGAAGTTGCTTGTCCGCTCGATCGGTCTAGAGTCCGGGAGAGGGCCGCACGTGTGGGGAGTGAGGCTACACGTGCGGATGTAGACATCCCATTTTTGACCGACCTTAAGACTCAGACGTCATCGTTTGTACACGCGATGATTGCAGATGTTTGTGCTTGTTTTGGCGCTTAGAAGGTCTCGGCTAAGTGCCTTGTCTTTGAGCCTCTTAACACTTTGTGTTTCGGCCTTGGTTTTTGGGCAAAACCTTGTTGCCCCTTTGCCTGAGGGAAGGGAAGGGAAGCTCTGCCGGCCACTTTTGGCATCTGCCAGCCACTTTTCTCCCTTGTAGTTCACTTGGAGTAGTCAGCCGGCAAGGACAGGTGGCCGGCCGGCCACCTTAACTGGCCGGTAGCCACTTTTTCACCTTTTTAGATATTTTCAGATCGTTTGAGCCAGTTGTGGCTCACTGAACTCATCCTTCATACACTTGTATGGAGGGATGAAGCAAGCCTTTTGGCTTGTTTGCTCTATATAAGGGGAGCTTCATCTCCCTAATTGAGGGTTCAGAATTTTAGAGCTAAAATATCCCTCTCTATCTAGAATTCTCTCTCTCTCTCTCTCTCTCTCTCTCTCTCTCTATATATATATATATATATTTGTACTATATTTAGTCTAAAAGTGAGTTTTCTTCACACTTTTGCACTAAGACACCTAGTTAAGCACTTTCACTTTGAAGCTGAAGTCCATTAGAGCTTGTTTTGAGGTCCTAGCATTGGTTTTGGTTTAAAATTGTTGCTGAAGTTGCTGTCTTGCCATTATTCTTCAAGGGTAAGCATATACTCCTTTTAAAGCTTTGTTTTGATTAGTGTTATACCACCTTTGCATGCTACTTTGAGGCTGATTTTAGCCTCTCAATAACTCTGATTTTAAGGCTTTATAGTATTGGTTTGGGCCTTGTGTAGTTAGGGGGCGTGGTTCCCCTCTTTTGCTCTTTGGCTTGTTAAGCTTTTTGAGCCATCTTCCATAGCTTTGGTATTGACCTTTGCTTGGCCTTTTTACCACTAAAACTCAGAGGAATTTTAGTGGTAAAAAGTTGTCTTTGTGGTCCAAAATAGGAGGGGGTGGTCCCCTCTCCTCTTGTTTTGTTTGTTTGCGTTGTTGGCCTACCAAGTGAACATGTGTTTCTCCTTTTCTTAAGCTGAGTTTAAGTATGTTTTTGTGGCCTTTTGGACTTGCTCAAACTCTATTTTAGGCTGGTTTAATCTTTGCTTGCATGCTTCTTACACTTGTAGTGTAATTTTTGCTAATTAGCCTTGTATGCTTGATGCTTTGGTCCATCATTCTAGCCTATTTTGGTTCTACTCCAGCATGTTTTTGGCCTTTATTTAACATGCTTTAACTCTGATTTTGGTTGGTGGTGTCACCTCTTGCTTGGTTTTTGTACTTGTAGTGTAATCCTACTTGTAGGCCCAACATGCATCATGCTTTATGCCTCTAATCCTAGCTTGTGGTAGCTCTATCTCAGCATGTATTTGCTATTATTTTAGCGTGCCTTAGCTCTGTTTTGAGTGGTCTTGGCCATGTGAGACTTTTTGTGGTTGTAGTGTAAAGGCCTTGACTAGCTTTGAGTTTCAAAGCCTCTTGCATGCTTCACTTGTGATGATTGCATGCCTTAGCCTCATTTCTCACATGATTTCAGTGTATATGGCGTAGTCACACTCTCACATATTTCACTCTTTCATAGCTTTTGTGAGTTGTGCCTTATGCCTTGTTTGTGAGCCAATATGCATGCAAGCTTGTCTAAGCTTTTAGGCTTCCATTTCAGCATGTTTTGGCCTTTGTTTTGGCCTAATTGAGCTCCATCCAGAGCTAGTTTGGTTGTTTAGGCTATGTATTGCATGCCTCTTGTGTGGTGCCCTTTACTACCCTTTCGCTTTAGGCCTTCTAGCATGCCTTGTTTGTGATGTTTATGTGGTATGGCATCATTTAACACATAATTTCAGAGCATATAGCCTTGTCATACTCACATGAATATCACCCTTTAATTGTGTTTAAGAGTTGTGCCTCATGCCTTGTTGATAAGCCAATGCATGAACATCATTATCTTGCCTTTCATGCTATCATTTCAAATCATTTTGGCCACTGTCTTGGCATGCATGAGGTCTGTTTAGGGCTGGTTTAGTCCATTGAACATTGTATTGCATGATCCTTGTGTTGTGTCCTTCACTAGTTTCAATGTTTAAGGACCCTTAACATGCTATACTTGTGTTGTTTGCATGATATGTCATAATTTGGCATATGATTTCAGTGCTTGTACCTCTGTCATGCTCTCATACATGTCACTCTTTCAATGTGTTTGAAAGTTAAGCTTTGTGCCTTGCTTGCGAGCAAACGAATGAGCATGCATTTCTCGCCTTGTTGTGCTTAAGTTTTAGTGTGTTTTGGCCACTATTCTAGAGTATCTTAGGTTTGTCCATAGCCGGTTTGACCATTTGAGATTGATAATGCATGCCTCATGTGTAATGTTCTTTACTTGCTTTAGTGCTCTTGGCCCCTTAACACGTCTTACATGCATTGCTTACACGATAAAGTCTTGTGCATGCCACTTTAACATTGAAAGATTAGCATGTTGTTTGCATTGCATTGTGTTTGGATCGGACGTTAATCCGAACACAAGGAATGTGGCACGTTTCATACTCAAAGTGATGAAACGTGTTGCGTTTCTTGGTCGTTGTCACCCTTGATCATGCATGATAGGGTGACGACACTTCGAGTCTTGTTTGTGCATTCAATAACATTGTTCAAGCTTGGCTCTTTGGCCATCATGCATTGAGATGCGTGATTGGTGGCTTGGGAGCTCCTTTGAGCTTGAGAAATGATAAGGAGAGTAGTTGCACACACATTTCCTTGCAAATGCATTGCTATGCCTTCGTTGATCTCTGTTGCAGCAAAATTGGGATTCTGGAAGGAAAAGTGACCGGCCGGCCACTTGCACTATCCTGCCGACCACTTGTACTGGCCGGCCAGCCAGTTAAGGTAGCCTACCGACCAGTTGAGGTGGCCGGCCGACCACCTACAGTAAAATTTTCCAAAATGTTCCTGTTTTAGGGCAGATGCAACCTGAAAGTGTGTTTGATGCTCTGAGGTCATCGTGAGTGTAAACAAAGACAAATTATGGCAAGGCAATGCATTTCTAGGCGAAGCAAACCAAGCATGCATGTCTCGCTCCCTCGAGGCCATTTTAACTACTTTACTTAGCTAGTTAATTTACCGGTTTTGTAATTAATTAGTTAATGTGTTTAGCTAATTCAATTCATCTTTATAATATTATAATTAGCTTAGATTAGCTAGTTATTCAATTTCATTTGGTTTGTAATTAATTAGCTAAGTTAGTTAATTAGTTGATTTGTAAAAAGTTAGCTTAGGTTAGCGTAGCTTAGCTTATTTATTCGGATCCTCCTTCAAGACGGCGTATTATTGTGATAAGGGTGCGTATGTATGTACATGTCTTTCAACCCCCACTTCTTTCTCCCATTTACTTATCAGCTTTTGATGGTTAGTTTAGGGCATATCTCGATTAGCATACCTTATGCTTGCATCGTGCATCATTCATCATCTTACATGCATCAGACTCGGCATCATACAAAGCGCATTGTGTTTCAATACCTATTTGAATACATATATCAATTGTTGCATTCATATGCCATCTTAGATAGCGAGCCTATTTAGTTGCATTTTGCATGTGTTGCATTAGACATCTAATATAGCTAGGATCATGCATCGATTTCTAACTAGCTTCTGTTTTGGCTTGGAGTACACTGTAAGTGTTTACGCTTTAGCATTCTTGCATGTGTGTAAGTGTTGCCATCATAGCATGCTTGCCATGAGGCTATTTGCTTAAATGCTAAATTGCATGAATGCCTGTGGATGAAGGCTTTATTACTTAAATTGGAACAATTCATCAAAATGTGAGTTTTAAGCCCACTTGGAGTGGCAAATCATCATGTTTTAAGCCCACCTTGTTTGGTGGCAAATCCGCATTTCTATGCCCACTTGAGGGTGGCAAATTCAAACCATTTTCGAAACAAACATTGAATTGTTTTGTTCCAATTAAGGCGATCTAATCTATACTTGTATGATGTGCGCATCACATATTAAGTTTTAGCTAATAACCAGAATAAGAACACATGTGTTTTCAAAACGACATATCATGTTTAGTAAAGGCTAATCCTTTTATCGAGCGAGCAGGGGTGCTCATTTAAGGAACTTCCCCTCTCGTACCCAAGTTCCCAAGCCGAGATAACTTTGGTGATGACGGACACGTGACCTTTGGCACGAGTCAGGGTTTCCTAAATTTTCCCAAAATAAAACATTTAGGTAGCGACTCTGTAATCTGGCAAAGCAGTCCATGTTTGACACTTCTTGATTAAAATCGATTTTCCAAAACAATTTGCCGGATTTGGACTCTTTGGTAATTTATCAGTCTTACATTGCACTTTGTGAGACTAGATACAGAACCGTGACAGGAGTCCGAACTGTAATAGCATGAACCCAAATCCGTGCCCTCTCCGAAAGGGGGGCACGCTGAGGAAGTTCGGGCGGTCTACAGTTTCTGGCGACTCTGCTGGGGATTTAGAGAACTTGACTCAAAACTCATGATATATTGTTTTATCTACACTTATGTGTTTCTTTGCATTGCAGTTGCATTGGTGCGCTTAAGTCACAGTATTGGCCATCTGCTATTCTGAGCAGTTTCTTAAGGAAAACTTGCAGAAAAGTCGCCATAAAATTTGACGGTTATGGGCTCTGCCACGGTGGAACACAAACGTCGATTTTGCCAAGCCACCCTATTTGACCATTCGACCTAGTGCATATCGAAAGCTGTAGAGACTGTTCCAAACTAGGACAGGTTGCTTACCCGAATGTAGGTTGTTTGAAACAGCATGGGTACATAGTGAAACCCTAGCTCCTGACAAGATAGGACAGGGAAACCCTACCCCTCCATAGGGGTGTTTTGTCTCTCACTTGCTTGCTATGTGCTTTTAGAGTGTGTCTCTACAGGAATGCATGTATCAGTTTGTAAGTCAGGTATCGATGCGAGGACATCGGTATTTGGAAATTATCAAATTTGAGGCGATGATTTGAAGCGTGATCGGTGTTTGAAACGGTTTGTTCGACTTACAATGTCAAGCTGTGTTGTCTTTATTTAAGCCAAAATCTTTGTCGTTTAGATTGTTGTTTCCTTAGTTTTGCTTTATTTATCTTTTGCAAGGTAGCATTGCATCATTGCTTAGAAAAGCGAATCGACTCGAGCACTACGGACTAGAGGAAGGAGGCTTTCCCGATCTAAGGATCTATTTGATGGACAACCGGTGTTTGTGTCATTACCCCCGGTTACAAGACGGAGGTCGTCCAGGCACAGGTCACCAGTACAACGGTTACCAGATCAGCGGTCATTATCTACCCCACCCGTGTGCAGTTGGGCTAAGATTTCTGTTCCTACCACAGAGAGAGAATATACACCTGTTCTGATAGACTAGCAGTTTTCAGTAAGTATGGAAGAGATGATGCATCAGCTTCAAGAGACCATGCAGGCCATGCCGCGAGCTACTACTCGTCAAGCGGAGGTCACCGCTCGTCAGACGGAAGTGGTAGCCCAATAAGCGGCGATTGCGGGTTTCAACAACAACAGCAACCACAACAAGCAGGAACATCTGCTTCGCATCCACCTCCACCTCCACCTCCACCTAGGGTTCCAACGGTCGGAAAGCGACAAATGTCGAGAAAATCTGAGCGTTCCAGCAGGCGGTTCCACCCCAATCCTATCTCGACTATCTAAAGCAGAAGCTAATTCAGTGGATACACCGTTTGAATTTGAGGTGGATCCGACCGCTCTGAAAGTGAGTAAGCTTGAAAGGCTGTTCAAGCAGGCCCAGGGAGTCAACTCGATTCTAGACATAGAGGATGGATACACCGATTCGGCGGTTACATTGCCGAATAGGTTCAAGATGCCTCACATAGATCGTTTTGATGGCTCAGGCGATTCTATGGTTCATTTGAGGTTGTTTTCTGATATTCTGCGCCCGATGGGCTTAACAAGACTCCAGAAACTTTCACTCTTCAGCTGGACCCTGTCGAGTACTGCGGCCATTTGGTACGCCAAACTAGAGGACTCAGTGAAAAGAAGTTGGGAGGAGATGGCCGAAGCCTTTGTTGCGCAATATTCGTATAACACCCAGATTGAGGTCATGACCCGTGATCTTGAAGTGACAAGGCAAGAGCCGAATGAAGGCTTTTCTGACTTTGTCACTCGATGGACGGCTAAGGCCTCCATGATGACAACTCAGCCACTTGAGAAGGATTAGATAAGGATGGTTGTACGCAACCTGCAATCCAACCTGATGCAGAAAATGATCGTCTTACCCCTTCCCACCTTTGCTGACTTGCATGAGATTGGGGTACAAATTGAGGACGCTATGAAGCAAGGTCTGATTAACCAGGAAAGGGAGCAGCCTAAGAGGGCATTTGCACGCGGTTCGAATGCAGCTACCAATAGTGCCGCTGCAAGAACTTCTGACATAGGCATGGTCACCACTACGCCAAAAATAGCTACACCCTTCACCGGTGCGTCCAGAACCAGCTCACAAACAGCCAAGAACCCACCTAGAGGCCAGAGAGTCTTCACCCCGCTATATATGTCCTTGTCTAAAGCCTTAGGAGTCTTGATCAGGAAAGGGCATTTGAAGCCCCTAGAGTCGCGGCCATTACCAGACAAACTTCTTTCTTTCCATAACCCGACCAAATATTGTGCCTTTCACTAACAGCATGGTCATGACACCGAATTTTGCTACAGATTGCGTCATGAGATCCAAGATCTTATTGACAACAAGGTGATTGCACCTCCCGACAAACCAAACGTCACTACCAACCTTTGCCACCACATAACAACAACCGGTCTCCTCCCAGGTAGGTAAACCTGATTCAAACCATGGCTGTCCACTACAACCCAAGCATATACATCACACCCTCCCACCTACCTAAGCCCGAGGTGTTCATCCCAAACAGCACAGACTTGTACATGTTGAGCACCTCCTTAACCCAACCCGAGCTGATGGTTGTGACTATCGAAGACAAAACCGGGGTTACCTTGGAGGAGCGTGGGAATGTTGATTCAGAACTTGAGGGATCTGGGAGCTTTACTGAGGAAGCATATAACCCGTGTAGTTATATCGTGCCAACAGATCAACCTAAACCAAGGGTAGAGTTGCCAACTGGAGTAGAGATCAGTGTAGTCCGAGAGGATGGACCCACTCAGGGGCTAGATGACCTAGCAGAGTTGGAGGAGGATATTGCTAATTTGCAGTTCTTTAACGAGCAAGACTCGGGGCTGTGAACATAAACTAGTTTGACTTGAATGGGTCGGCATATAATTTAGGGTGGCTCAGTGACGAGCCAGATGTTGTTGAGGAGCCTCAGCCAGGACAGGGACCGTCAGAAACGGGAACATCTGCAGTGGCTGGAATGGCCGAGAATCAGGAAAAATAGCCGAAGAGCACCGGTACGAAGAATTTTGCTCCGGAATCGGGTAGTCTATATCTGATGAAGAGCGAGCATGAAGCCGCCTTGAAGCGGTTTGGCGAGAAAAGATCAAGGATCTTGGGAGGCCAAGAGAAGCCAAGGCACACGAGGTGCGAGAATGTGTTAATGAGCCTGAAGCGACTCTGATGGGCCCAGACGGTATCTGTCGGTTCTTGGATGGGATGAGGTGGAAAGACGACAACATGCGACTTGCCCACACTAATGAGGACTGGTGGCGGAACCAAACATCGACACTGGTACAGGAGGTCAACCATATGACCGAAGTGGGCGGTACTTCAAGCCCCCACATTTGGACCAGTCGGAGGTGTCCGGGAAGGACAAAGAAGTAGAGAGGCAAAAAGAAAAACTACTAGAGAAGGAAGCTGTGCTGAAACAGCTAAAGAAAATTCAAGCAGACATCTTCATCTAGGGACTGCTTATGCCCTCGAGGGTTCACAGACAGGCCGTTCTTACAGCCATGGACACCCGAGTAGTTGGTGGGATTGGTATTCCCAGGAGGGGCTTCACCGACCTTGACCTTCAACGACAAAGAACTACCGCCTGAGGGCTCTGATCATAACAAGCCACTCTATATCTCTGTGGAGTGTAGAGAGAAATCGATACCGGTGGTCCTTGTTGACACGGGATCTGCAATCGATGTATGTCCCTCGAGAATGGTATATGCTATCGGGTTGAAGCCCGCAGATTTCGTGCCTACAGCCGAATGTCTGCCTATGATAATACCAGTAGGAGGTGATGTGGATCGTCTGGATTAAGACTTCGAGGTTGGCAGAACATGAGGACATTGAGTTCCATGTCTTGGACGTTCCAGCTACCTTCAATCTACTCCTTAGGCGGCCGTAGCTACACCAAGTGAAGCCTGTCTCTTCCACCTTACACCAGATGGTGAAGTACCCCCACAGGAAGGGGGTGGCAATTGTTTTTGGGAATTCTTCAATACATCCGCTGCCGGAGGTTTCTACACCAGTCCTGGAGATTGAGCATGGCGCGAAGGATGTATTTCTGTCAGGATTCACCCTAGCTAAGGCTCAGATTGTACAGAATATGCTGGCCATTGATGAGGGGCTATATGTCAATGCATAATCTGTCTACCTCATGAACAAGCTTCAACACTTGTCTAGAATGGGATTGGGACGAAGTGGCCGGAAGGGCGTCGCAGCATTGATTGAAGTGCCGCAAAACCCATATACCTTTGGCTTAGATTACTCGCCTACCAAGGAGGATTGGGTGAGGAAAGGAAGAGAGATGGCTGGAAGAGCCAGAGCTAAACAAGCCGGGAAGCACTATGAGTTAGTGCACAGGCCTATCCAGGGGACCCTGAATGGACGCTTCGTCCAGAAGGGGGAAAATTTCCCGTTCTGCTGCTTTCCAGAGCCATGGTTGAATTCAGAGAGGTGGCACTTGCCAGGTTTTGAGATCTTCTTTGATTTGCAATTACTAGGGGATGAAGTTGCCGAAGAGCAGACTGACCCACTAGCTAAGGCTGAGCAGTGCAAGGAGAAAGATTCTAAGAGCACAAAAATTGAGATGGGAGTAGCGCTGGCTTGTCTCCTCTCAGATCCTCAGATCGTACCGGAGTGCTTGGGGGATAACTTCTCAGTTTCCATGATCGGGGATCAAGTGGCTGTGGGCCCATTTCTGGCATTCTCGGCGCATCCATCGCACCCTCCCTCGTCTGGCAATGTGAGGAGAGCTTTTTATCGAGTAGTTCTGGATCAGGTAGTGAACCAGAATCTGATTCCATAGAGTCTGTGCAGTCGGAATCAAATTCGGTTCTTCGAGTCAGTCGGTATTCACGGGGTTAATAACCCGAGATACTTTATCTGTCGAGTTGTCTTTTATTTTTCCTTTGAGTTTGTTGTAGAGAAGGATCGAATGACTGGATGTTGTTAATGAGAATGGTATATTGTGGCTTGATGCGCTATGAATGTCGGGACTTTCAAAATTTTGATGAAAATGATGAGGAAGAAATCCCTTCAGTTTTGAAACGTTTGATTGATCAAGAGTAGGAGAGGTTTGCAAAACCTTTCGTTGATGAAATCACCTCAATTAATGCTGGTAATGAGAAGGACCCACGGCTGGTCTAGATCGGGTCCACGTTGTCTTCTAAGGAACGCCAGCGCTTAGTCGCTTTATTAAAATATTTCAAAGATGTTTTCGCGTGGTCCTACGAAGACATGACTGGAATTGATCCTGAGATTATACGACCTTGGGATCCTCTCTTGACCCGGAGGCTGACTTGTTAAATAGAAGCCCCAAAGGATCGCGGATTGGGCTCTGAAGATCAAAGAAGAGGTCCTGCAGATTGATCACGGGGCACTGTTGGTATCTGAATACCCTACTTGGTTGTCCAATATAGTTCCGGTGCCTAAGAAAGACGGTAGAATTCAGGTATGTGTGGACTTCAAAGATCTGAACAAAGCCAGTCCGAAAGACGACTTTCCTCCGCCTCATATTGATGAATTAGTGGACTTCAACTTCTTTGGGCATCTTGTTGCTCTTGGGCTACAACCAGATTTTGATGGCACCCAAAGATAGGGAGAAAACTGCTTTCACTACCCCGTGGGGAACTTATTGCTATAGGGTGATGCCGTTTGGTTTGAAGAATGCTAGGGCTACATATCAACGGGCTGCAACCATGATTTTGCACGATATGATCCACAAAGAGGTCGAGGTGTACGTGGATGACATGATTGTCAAGTCCAAAGAAAGAATGGGCCACTACGCCTTGCGAAATTTTCCAGCGGATTAGAGTGTATCGGTTCGGTGAATCCTCGAAATGTACTTTCGATTATTCTGACAAGGAAAATGCTCGGGTTCTTGATCACACAAAGGGGTATCGAGGTCGATCCTTCCAAGATTAAGGCCATACTCGAAATGCCACCACCAAGAATTTGAAAAGGAAGTACGAGGCTTTCTGGGTAAGGTGCAATTCATAAGACAGTTTATTGCAAAATTAACCTTGACTTGTGAACCACTGTTTAGTCTCCTGAAGAAAGGAAAGAAGTTCCAATGGGATGACCGATGCCAAGTCGCTTTCGAGCAGATCAAGCAATATCTACAGAACCCACCTGTGTTGTCGCCACCGGAGCCGGGGAAACCGTTGATATTGTATTTGTCAGTAACCAAAAAGACAATGGGCTGTATGCTTGCACAGGAGTCTAAGGACAAAGTGTAGAAGGCAATCTACTACCTGAGCAAGAAAATGCTAGAATACGAGACCCGCTACACGCCACTAGAGAAGGCTTGTCTGGCCATGGTATGGGCTAATAGGAAGTTGAGGCACTACTTGTTAGCTCATTCTGTAATACTAGTTTTGAGATTAGATCTCATCAAATATCTCTTCGAGAAACCAGCACTTACAGGTAGGCTAGCTCGTTGGTTGCTTCTTCTCTCTGAATTTGATCTAAAGTACATGAAGCGCAAGTCAATGAAAGGGAAAGCGGTAGCGGAGTTCCTAGCCGATCACCCAGTGGACGGGGATGAAGCAGTAGAATATCTATTCCCAGATGAGGCCATTCTGCATGTTGAAGAAGAAACCTGGAGTATGTACTTTGACGGAGCGTCAAACCAGTAAGGGTATGTGATAGGGGTATTACTAATAGCACCTGACAATTCCTGCATACCTTTAGCCTTCAAGCTCCGGTTCAAGGTATCGAATAATGAGGCAAAGTATGAGGCATGTATTACTAGACTGAAAATCGCCCTAGAACTAGGGGCAAAATGATTGGATCTCGTCGGGGACTCGAACCTTGTTGTATCTCAAGCTAAAGGAGATTGGAAAGTTAAATAAGAAAAGATGAAGATCTATCACCAGGCCTTGGACGTTCTGATTCCTCGGTTTGAAAAACTAAACTTCACTCATCTGTTAAGAGAGAACAATAGGTTTGCTGATTCATTAGCAACTCTATCTTCTATGATAGACATCCCTTTTGGGGTCCAGATGTGTCCGATCATCATTGAACAGAAATTCATGCCGGCCTACGAGCTGATTGCTGCCATAGATGAGGTACAAGATAAGAACCCCTGGTATTACAACATCTGGAACTTCTTGGAAGAGGAGGCTTATCCACCAGGGGCAAACGCCAAAGATAAAAGGGCGATACGAAGAATGGCTACTCAGTTCATTGTCTGCGGGGGGTAAACTGTACAAGAGGGGTCATCTAGGGATGCACAAACTATGTGTGGATGAAGAAGAGTCCAAGCGCCTGATGGAGGCCATCCACAGAGGAGAATGCGGAGCACACATGAATGGGGTGATGCTAGCCCGGAAGATCCTTAGACAGGGTTATTACTGGTCAACCATGGAGGAAGATTGTATTGGCTTTGTTCGGCGATGCCACAAATGCCAGATCCATGCAAACCGCATGAACATTCATGCCGTCATTGTACAACATGACCGCCATGGCGTTTCGATCTGGATTGATGTGATTAGGGCTGTCACTCCAAAGGGGTTCAATGGGCATGAGTACATTCTAGTAGTGATGGACTACTTTACGAAGTGAGTTGAGGCCTAATCTTACGCGATGTTGAAGGCATCGCATGTTGCTAAGTTCATTAGGAACAACATCATCTATCGCTATGGAGTCCCGAATGAGATTGTTTTAGATAATGGTTCCCACTTCAAGAAGGAGGTGATCGACTTGTTGGAGAAATACAACATGGCTTTCCATAAGTCATCCACATATTGGCCGCAAACCAACGAAGCTGTTGAGGCCACCAACAAAAATATCAAACACATTCTGCAGAAGATGGTGGAAACCTACAGCGACTGGCCAGATAAATTGCCATTTGCTCTTTGGGGCTACCGGACTTCAATTCAAACTTCTACTAGGGCAACTCCGTATTCCTTGGTCTATGGAATGGAGGTTGTTCTGCCTATCGAAGTTGAGGTTCCATCATTGCGGGTAATGGCTGAGTGCGGATAAATTTGAGCGATTAGCGGCGAGCGGTCGAAGAACTCATCTTTGTTTGACGAGAGAATGATGAAAGCACTGTATCACGTCCAGGGTAATCAACGAAGAATTGTCGGGGTTTTCAACAAGAAGGTTAAGTCCAGGAATTTGAAAGAAGGGGACTTGGTGCTGAAAGACAACCGAGCTCCCATTCACGACTCTAGGGGCAAGTTCAGACCTAATTGGATTGGTCCCTACATCATCAAGTCTATCTAGTTGGGTGGAGCTATCGCTCTTATGGATTTAGATGGCCTTGAGTTCTCCCAGCCGATCAACATGGACAAGTTGAAGAAATACTATCCCTAAGTGGCTCGCTAGGCCGAAAATTTGAAACAGCGACCTAGACAAAAATTAGAGCATGAAAAATTTGAAATAAGAAAAACTGAGCTCACAAGGTTGAAAACCTAGAAATGGCGGCCTTGGCAAAAGTTAGAGCGCAAAAGGAGAAAGTTAATGCACGAGTGAACCTGAACCGAACTACGTAAGGCTTGATTCCCATCTTCGGGATCGTGCAACTTCATTCTGAAGTCTAGCCATAAACACTTCCAAATCAACTGTGTCCATGTGATTGTTTTGGTCATCTTTGTCTTTGTTGCGCCTAAGAGCTCAGTTGTGATCTCCAGTGCAGTGCTATTCAGACAAGGGGCAACTATCCAGTTGTTGGGATCCAGGGTTGTACATCACACTGATAGATCTCAGGCATGTCTAGTTTTGATCCATATCGAAAATGGTTATGAAAAGTATTAATAAAAGTTGAATTTGTTCAAATTAATCTTTTTCGACTTAGACCATTTTGGACCATAACGAAAATTTTAAATTACCCACAACCTTCAATTACATTGATTTGATCTGAGTTCTCCTACTCTTGAATACAAATTGAAGTTGCTTTTTATTACATTCATAAAGAAAACTTGAAAGTACTGATAAAGCAATAAACTCGAGGCATGGATAAGTCAGGTGTTCCTACGCCCCCTCCCAGAGCTCGTAGGAGCCTCGGATGCCAAAGGCGATGCATGCCTTTTCATCGAGCTAAGCTACGCACTCATCAGAAAGCGTACAACTGAAAGTGGGAGCGGGGGCCAGGAGTTCTCTCGTCCTCCATGCTATGGCATACCAAGCCAGATGTGAGCCTCGGACGGGGAACGCAGTAGGGTACTCTACCCCATTTTCCGGGCAAGTCTGATCATGCCCAAACTGACGCCGAAATCTGAATGGGAAGTAGAAGACACAGTGTGTCAGGCCAATCAGTTGAATACCTAGCTGGCGAGACATGCTGTAGCTCATCGCCGGCAGATTAAGCCAGGGGCAGCGCCAAGCAATGTTGACGGCGGATAGACTGCACATCCATTCGCACCACCATCCCTCATCTAGGGCATCAACTAGTCGTTGCCGAAAGAAATAGCCGCGTGCTGAATATGCTGGGCAGGAGTCCACCACTCTCAACTTGTCCATCAACCATATCTGGGGGGGATGAAAAATAAGAGAGAATGAATAATAGAGAGGTGTGCGTGGAGAGAAAAGAGAGGAAGGGTTTTGAGAGCCAAACTGAGCCTGAGGGCCGAGTGATGTAAGAAATACAAATGTAAGTAGGGTGGGAGACATTACTTGCAGCAGTAGTGGACTCCCCGTGAATCTAGTCATTTCCCGGCGATGGAAGGCATCAAAACCCATCAGTGTCTCAGCTAGCGTCATGGCAATGCAGCTCTTGCCCTCCTTTAAGCCTTGCGCGACCTCAATCAAATGGACACTAGACCCTCCGGAACCTAGGGCAAGCAAGAAATGAGACAACATGCACAAGCAGAGGGCGTGTCGCTGAAAACTCTGCCAAAGATGGTCGCCGCGGTCACCAGCGTTAGAAAACCGATGAATCAAGCTCAGAATATCCAGTTCTCCGTCGCGAATCAAAAACCGAGCGTCATGCAAAGTAAGCCGACACATCCGTCCTAAGGCTTAGATGTGGCCAAAGCGGAACTGGGGCAAGATCTCCTCATCACGCTGAGACTCCATCAAAGCTTGGAAATCTTCAAAAGTGGGACATATCTCTTGTCTGCCAAAGCTAAAAACATGAGTGATCAAATTCCAACACCTGGCCGTGGCATGGAGGAACGGAAAATGCAACGGGGAGCGGCTCAACGTGAATAGTGCATTTATTCCGAAACCCCAAAAATTCAACTTTTTCGAGCCATCCAAGTTTGCAATCCAATTTGTGAGGTTTTGGGAAGAAATGCTTCCATTTGGAGCAAAAACTGAGTTGGAATGAGGAACCCACGAAGCTGGAACCTTTATAGAAGATAGAGCATTGAGTGAAGGACAGATGATAGAAATCTAGAGATTCCCAGAATTACTGGTCGGCTGGCCAATTCAAGTAGCCGACCAACCACCTTAACTGGCTGGCTGGCCGGCCACTTAGGTGGTCGACAAAAGAAAAAAGTGGCCGGCAATGGCTATAAGTGGCCGGTAGCCACTGTTTGTCCCCAGCAGGTTTGTCTTGATCTGTTTGTATGCTGGGAGTGCTGAAAATCTATGTTTTGTTCCACTCTGGATGCGTTCTGTTGTGGTTTTGTCGACTTATGCTCACGTTTGTCACTTTTTTTTATCGAGTTGTTGCAATTTATTTATTGAGTCGTTGTCTTGCTTATTGAGTTGTTTTTAAAGTTGTTTTGTTTTGCTTGTTGTGTCGGTTCACTACCTAACTTTGCAATGAGCAAATGTTCAATTTCCATCAATCTCATTTTTGTGCAAAGTGATGCGATGTGATGCTTAGAATATAAAATGCAACACTTTTTGAACAAAAAGCTATTTTCATTCCATCATGGTTTCTCTTTACAAAAGGTACAAAGTTTTAAAGAAAATAAAACTACCTAAGGCTGTACAATGTGCAAAAACTAAAGCAAAAAGAGAAATAAAGCAAAAAGCAAAAAGCAAAAGCGTCTGAATCGGTGCCATCCAACTCAGGACTGAGAGGTCTTTCTCATCCTCTTCCTCGACTGAGAGGACTCTAGAGCATCATCGCCATCAGCACTGTTGTCTGAACCAGAGCCATCCCCGCTCTCATCCTCAGAGCCCTCTTCGGCTGACTCTAACTGAGGACTCACTGCCTCCTTGTCCTCACTGGACTCGTCGTCATCACCGCATCTGGTAGGCCTTCGATGTCTCCCTCGGCTGTGTGCTGTTGGAGGTGGTACTAAAGGTCCTGCCGCCACTCCTATTGGGGCACCCGATGGAGCTGACGTCTCGAAAGGGATATGGAAAAGAGGAGTATGTCAGAAGGTATTAATTGCGATATATAGCAGATGTAGTATATTTGAAGCAAGAGATGATGTCTTTGTGAAGCGATAAATGATTGCGATGTGTGTATCTTTGTGAAGCGGTGTATGGGAGCGATGTATTAATCGATGTTTTATTACAAAGTATGAGATCAACGTAGTAAGGAACTGTGTAAATGCTAATGCATTAGCAGAGAATATCATGGCATGAAATGCAAATTGAAAAAAAAAATTACGAGATACTATAAATTTGAGTAGGTCCAAGCTCATCTGCATCATCTCGATCGAAACTACTAAGTCAAGAGCCTTTCATGTGTACTCAATAGGTGCCTGCAAGTGCATTGAAGAGATTAGTATTCCACAAAGCATAATTGAAATAAAGTAAATATGCAGAATGTAAAGTTTGGTACATACCGGGTCCGGCCTCGAACTCCAGCAAGCGCGCGCCTGGCTAGTGCAGGCTCGATGGGGATCTAGCAAGTCTCCCCAAAACGTCTCCGGTAAGTCAATGATGTAGGCAAGTATGGCCATCCGGCACTCTGTCTGGTGGTGCGCATCTCCCCAACTCTGCCTCTCTGTGCTCGAGATCTGCTCATCGATGGGGTACCCGCCGCTCTAGCCCTACTCGACGAAGCAGTAGCAGCTATCCTCCATGTAGGAGCGCGAGCACCTGCCAACGGAGGCATGAGGTATGCCTCGATGTAAGCTGCGTAGTCCCCCTTCCCAATGAATCGATCTGCATCTGCGCCCTGCATAACATCAATGAGCTCCTACGGGGAGATACTCTCTGTGCTCCGCATGGATGGTGAAGGTGGCAAGAGAATCGACTGTAACTGTGAGCCTAATGTTTGGCGCCTGAAGCGCTCTCCAAGAAACCAAGCTCGACCCACCGGTCCCACAGGATCCGAAATCGGGATGCGCCCCAGGCTCCAGCAAAATGGAATCGAGCAAACTCTGGCATCGCTTCCCAAGGCTGCCATGTAATCTACAGACAGCAAGTGCATTAGTTGCCAGTAGATATGCAAAGTGAAGTAAAGCTGAAAGCGAAAAAAAATTGTGAATTTTGAATCACCTCTGCTAGCCTCACTGTGTCAAAATACTGGCGCAGGAAGGGAAGAGTCTCCCTGGCCCTCGGCTAGCACTGGCCATCATAGCGACATGAGTAAGGTACGTTAGGAGGTGTCTCCACCTCTAGCTCAGGTGCAAGCAATGGGAAATAGGCGTATACCCATAGCTGCGAAAAGCAAGAGGGTGGCTGTGAGAATACTAGATATAGAGATATCTGAAGCGGTATAGTGCGATTAATGCGAGAAAGTACAAGTCACGAGAATAGAAATGAGGCTGTGTCTTGATATGCAGTGTGTGCAGAAAGTGCAAAGCAGAAAGAATAACAAGAATGTCTGAAAAGTAAAGCATACCTCCCAGGCTCTCCAGTAGCTGCCTACTCTGTTCTCGCTCCTATGGGAGGTCGAGCTCATATAACAATATAGAGTGGCAAGGGTGGCGCCTCCCCAATCATAGCGTCGTACCTGAGACAGGTCTACCAAGGCACTCAACAAATATAGCCCCACAGTATTCACCCTGTCGGCAAATAGAGTAGTGCCGAAGAGGAACATAAGAAAACCACGGGCATACTGCTCTGTAGTCTTTGTCGTCGTAGGATCTCTCCCTCTAAAGTGGTCGGCGAACCAAGTATACCGGACAGAGCCTGATACGTGATAAATAGGCGGATGTACTCCTAATAGGTAGGTTCAAGCTGCCTCTCACTCACCCATATTGGCATCATATCGGATCGGCTAGCCTCCCACCTCAAGGCCTGTCAACATTGCAAAGTCGTACGGTGTCATAGTCATATCCCCCGTGGTAGAGAAATGGAAAGAGTTGCTGATGTCCTACCATCTATCTACCAATGCGCCCAAGACCATCCTACTCGCGAAGAGATGCGAGAGCCCCGTACAGAACAGGCCAAACCCCGCCTCGTCTATGATCTGCTGGACACTGTCAGGGAGCTCCAGGTACCACTCCCTTGCCGTGGTGGATTCGTACCCATGGGTGAAACGGGAGTCAACCTGTATGGATGGCGAATCTGATATGAATATGTTGGAATGGCGAGATAGAGTATGAATAAGTTGAGAATGAGCGAAATCGAGAATCTGATATGAATATGTTGAGAATGGCGAAATGCAATGTCATTATGTATGTTGAGAATGGCGAGAATCACGTGTCTTGATATGTATGTTGAGAATGGCGAAATCGATATGTAGTATACGTGTTGAGAATGAAACAGAATATAGTGTGTACATGTGTTCAAAATGAATGAGATCTGTCTGATTGCAAAAATGTGAACCTATGAAAGAAATGTAAAGTACATCACAGAAAATGTAAAAGTGCAATGTGTACCTTTGGGGCACCATGCGACAAATAGGACTCGGGCTCCCGTAGCAGGAGATCTGCGGGCGCGCGCCGCGTAAATCCGGTAAAGTGATGCACCGTGCTAGGTGGTAACACGTGTACCTCTGGGTGGTATGTCGCCAAATCAAATAGCCAGACTCGGGGCGGCAGCGGGACATGCTCCGGCTCTCCCTCCATCCCCGAAGGACCCTCGCCGTGTGGTACGTCATCTGCCATCTGATAAGAGGGTAAAAGATAGACAAAAATGAGCAAAATAGGGCGAAAATGCAAAATGTCAACTCTCGGGAAGAGAAAAAGTCAAAAAAGTCAAAGCCTGGGAAAAAGGCACAAAACTCAAGTCAAAGTTGGGGGAAACAAACCTCAAATGGTGGAAATGGAGGAAAAGGCTCCGAAAACAACTTTTGTTCGGTTCAAAACGTAGAGAATTGAAAGTTTTTCGCGAATCAACTTCGTAGGGGTGTTGGATTACATGTATAAAGTACGGATCTGAGGGGGAAAATGGGTCTAGGAAGGAAGAATGAAGGTTTTCGGCAGTGGGTGTGTGAGAAAAAGTGTTTGGGGTTTGAGTTTTTAAAGACCCGTGTGCAAAAGGTCAAAACTGCCCTAATTTCCTTAAACTGGCCGGCCGGCCAGTTTTTATGGCCGGCCGTCCACTCAAGTGGCTGGCAGTTGAGAAAAGTGGCCGGCAAGGTTGAAAAGTGGCCGATAGGTGCTCAATGTTCTCTCTGAATGTTTTTAGACTGTTATGTGTCCTTTGTTTCCAAGAAATGCAAGGAATTCTCAAAGTTGGATTGAAAATGCTTTCGCGGAAGTCAGCATTGTGTTCTTTGTATGTAGTGATCATCGCTCTTCAACACACATAAGGTGTATCCTTTTTTCACACAGTGTAACCCCTCCGACAGGTAAATCGGAGGTCACAACTAAATCGGTCTCACGAAGACGTGCATTTCTTCATTGAGCATATTACATTGAATACGGATTGTCATGCGCCTTTTCACTTGCATTATTATGCACGTCCCACTTGCATTTTTATGCACCATTGTACTTGCATTGTTATACCTTTATTTCACTTGCATTGTTATGCACGTCTCCTATGCATTGTTATGCACCTTTTTATTTGCGCATTGTATATGCAAGCGTTTATCTTGTATTGAAGTTATATCTTGATGTAACGTTAAACATATGTTTCTACTATATTGTACCTATCAAAGTTTCTCTTTTGTGCAGGCACGATATTGTATGTACGGTTCATTTGAAGCTGGCACAACCAGGCGATGTTGTATGTGTTTCAGTCAGAAGAATTCCAAGTAAGATCATTCATGCCCTCCCGAACTCTCTTGGTTCGGTTCGAAACATTGGGACGAGTGCCCAATGTTTGTACCACCCTCTGGTGTTCATACCACAGCCCTTTCTCCTCTCGTGTTTGACATGCGTTTGGATGCCTTTTCTTCTCGCATTTGACACGCGTTTGGATGCCTTTCTCCTCTCGTGTTTGACACGCATTTGGATGTCGTTCTCCTCTCGCGTTTGACACGTGTTTGGATGCCTTTCTCCTCTCGCATTTGACACACGTTTGGATGGCCTTATCCTCTCACGTTTGATACACATTTGGATGCCTTTCTCCTCTCTCGTTTGACACGCATTTGGATGCCTTTTTCCTCTCGCGTTTGACCGCAGCGTTTGGATGCCCTTCTCCTCTCATTTGACCGCGTTGGATGGCTGCGCTTTCTTAGCTTGATCCCTCTCCTTCGCGTTTGATCGCTAGGAGGTGTTTCGTTTGAGACTTGGTGTTCGACAATCGCTTGGGGCCTTCCCATGTGAAGCTTGGCGAACATTGCATATTTTTCTTACATCCTTTCTGCACGAAATGTAGTTCGGTCTGTAATTCCCACGCGTGGCGTGTTTACTTACTTGCTTATGTACAAGTTTGCTGTAGCACTTCTTTGCATAACATTTGCATCTAAATGTTTCTTTACAGCCCTCTTTACATAATCATAAGTTATCTTGCATTGTGCATGTCATTTGCATTTGCCCACACGTGGGCGTATCTATTTTGTTATCTTGCTGTTTGTCTAAGTCTTGGCCTTGTCAAAAATAGGTCATCTCTAGGCTTTGACATTCACTCCCGTCATTTCATGACTCGAGCTCTGTCAAAGAGGCAATTGTAGACACCCATTTTTGGCCGACCCTAAGACTTCGAGGCGTCATTGTTTGTGCATGCGATGATTAGCATGTTTGTGCTTGTTTGGCGCTTGAAGGTCTCGGCTAAGTGCCTTGTCTTTGAGCCTCTTAACACTTTGTGTTTTGGCCTTGGTTTTAGGCCAAACCTTGTTACCCCTTTGTCTAGCGGACGGGAAGAGTCGGCCACTCTTGGCAGCTTGACCCGCACTTTTTCTCCATTGTAGGCCACTTGGGTGGTCGGCCAACTAGGGAGGTGGCAGTAAGCCACATTAAGCTGATGCTGCAACCACGTTTTCTCCTTTTTAGATATTTTCAGATCTTTTGAGCCAGTTGTGGCTTACTGAACTCATCCTCCACACATGTGTATGGAGGGATGGAGTAAGCCTTTTGGCTTGTTTACCCTATATAAGGGGAGCTTCCTCCCCCTAATTGAGTTTAGAATTTTAGAGCTAAAATATCCCTCTCTATCTAGAATTCTTCCTCTCTCTATATATTTGTGCTATAATGAGTTTAAAAGTGAGTTTTCTTCACACTTTTGCACTAAGACACCTAGTTAAGCACCTTCACTTTGGAGCTGAAGTCCATTGGAGCTTGTTTTGAGGTCCTAGCATTGGTTTTGGTCCAAAATTGTTGCTGAAGTTGTTGTCTTGCCATTATTCTTCAAGGGTAAGCATATACTCCTTTTAAAGCTTTGTTTTGATTAGTGTTATACCACCTTTGCATGCTACCTTGAGGCTGATTTTAGCCTCTCAATAACTCTGATTTTAAGGCTTTATAGTATTGGTTTGAGCCTTGTGTAGTTAGAGGGGGTGGTTCCCCTCTTTTGCTCTTTGGCTTGTTAAGCTTTTTGAGCCATCTTCCATAGCTTTTGTGTTGACCTTTGCTTGGCCTTTTTACCACTGAAACTCAGAGGAATTTCAGTGGTAAAAAGTTGTCCTTGTGGTCCAAAATAGGAGGGGGTGATCTCTCATCTTGTTTTGATTGCTTGTGTTGTTGGCCTACCAAGTGAGCATGTGTTTCTCCTTTTCTTAAGCTGAGTTTAAGTGTGTTTTTGTGACCTTTTGAACTTGCTCAAACTCTGTTTTAGGCTGGTTTAATCTTTGCTTGCATGCCTCTTACACTTGTAGTGTAATTTTTGCTAATTAGCCTTGTATGCTTGATGCTTTGGTCCATCATTCTAGCCTATTTTGGTTATACTCCAACATGTTTTTGGCCTTTATTTAACGTGTTTTAACTCCTGATTTTTGGTTGGTGGGGTCACCTCTTGCTTGGTTTTTGTACTTGTAGTGCAATCTTACTTGTAGGCTAACATGCATCATGCTTTATGCTGCCTCTAATCCTAGCTTGTGTTAGCTCTATCTCGGCATGTATTTGCTATTATTTTTAGCATGCCTTAGCGCTCTGTTTTAGTGGTCTTGGCCATGTGAGACTTGTTGTTAGTTTAACGCTTAGTGTAAAGGCCTTGACTAGCTTTGAGGTTTCAAAGCCTCTTTGCATGCTTTACTTGTGGAAATGATTGCATGCCTTAGCTTCATTTCTTACATGGTTTAGGTGTATATGGCGTAGTCACACTCTCACATATTCACTCTTTCACTTAGGCTTTTGTGAGACATGCCTTATGCCTTGTTTGTGAGCCAATATGCATACATGCTTGTCTAAGCTTTTGGGCTTCCATTCCAATGTTTGGCCTTTGTTTTGGCCTAGTCAGAGCTCTGTCCAGACTGGTTTGGTTGTTTTAGGCTATGTATTGCGCTGCCTCTTGTGTAG